>VXAK01019391.1:200141-237279 GCA_013399435.1 Arenaria interpres
TTAAAGAATTTAAAAATTTCTAGGTTTTCTCGTTCCTCCTTTTTTTTTTTTTTTTTTTTTGTAAATGGTTGATACTTCCTCACACAAAGTACTTAGCATTATTACAGAGATTGCAGGAACTCTCTGCACTGAATACTGGGATCAGAGACTATTTCTAGTCTTCCTATGACACTCTTAACTACTCTTGAATTTGTACAAGCAGCAGTGACACCCACTCAAAGGAGCTGCAACAGTTGCTGATCTAAAGATAGCTTTCTCCCTCACAAGACAGCTGGCAGAAAATGCAGATGCTCCTTTAAATGACAGAAGAGAGCAATTACTGGGTAGGTTCTGTTCAGCACTGACCTAAGGCTTTAAGGGAACCTACAGGCATAATTGGTTCTATACGCTCCTTCTCACCCTCTTTTACAGTGAACATGTAGTGAGGAAGGTTATCTACAAAACTGATGATAGCTCTCCATTTTTGCAGAACAGGAAACATGTTTTCCCTGCACGTTCAAATCTGCACGTACTGCAGCTAAATGCTAGACAGGTTCAGTGGATATTGGATCATTCAGTTAAGCTATGAGGTTGTTAAAAAGATGGCAAGAAACTCATAATGCAGCTTATGCTAACAATATAAGCTCCTTTCAGGCCAACCTGCTAATCTGCACACTGTAAACATTTTGCAATATGCTCTTTAGTATGTAAATTTCAAACCCAAAATATCCAATAATCTGCTCCCACATATACCCACAGCAATTCTCCATATGAGCAGAACACCTTGCACACTGTCCTGAACTCACCAGTACAGACTCATAGTAATCTCTGGAAATTCAAACAGCACTAGCATTTACCTGTCCCACGGGAACAAGTGATGATACACTGGAAGACTGTCTAATCTTGAAGATTCCAATGAAGTGCATTCATTTAAAATCAATGTCAAATTAAAAGGCAGAGGTAAATAAACTATCCTTCTGCTTGGTAGCCTCCTAGAAGGCAGTCAGGATTTCAAAGCAACAATTCTTTTGCTGTATTAAAGAACTGATTTTTGTTCCTGCCTGTGCCGCAGGGCTCCTTTATAATGCTAGGAAACTTTCCACATTCGGTCACATGAAAGTCTCAGCTCAGTTTTTTGCACAGGGAGGCTAGAAGTGCTGAACTATAGTTGAGGTCAGCTAAAAAAGTGCTTGCAGTATACCATGTGCTGTTGCAATACAAAATGTTTTGATAGAAGTAAAAATAAATCAGGCCCAAGGTTTAAAATTAGCCATCTGATAACAGAAGGCACATCTGATTCTGTAAGTCTCATCAGCAATAAATATCTCTGTACCTCACCTCTCTATGTGTAAAGTTAGGATAATGACACATTTTTATCATTGTGATGTTAAATTCAGTATTACTTGTGAAGCACCTGAATGTTACGGTTGAGAGCATGACAGATAAGCAAGCATGTGAGACAAACTAATAATTTTTTATTCAATGCAAGGTTTCAATGGTATGAATTTAATAAGACCTGGCACCCACAGTGAATAAAGAAGATAAAAGGAAATGTTGAATAGCTCCATGAAGAAAAGATCCTGTATGCGACCAGATAATTACAGCTACACTTTAATACTTACGCACAAGAGGAGTAAATTTAAGTGACAATGAAAACCTAACTTCTGACGTTCCTCTTCTTTTTAACATTGACTTTGTAAGCATGAACTTCTTTTAAAACAGACAAAATATGTGTGTATACGTATGTGTATATTTTAAAATTGCAATGCAGTAGCAGAGAACTATTTCTGAAATTTTTAAACTCAAATTTGAAACGAAAGAGAAAGTAAAACCAAAAGAATATCAGAAAGAAGGGAGAAATTGATGCTAATCTTCTGGGAGTCAGGATGCCATAAATTCAGTAATCACAGAAGTTCCTTGGCATTCAGTCTTGGAATTGCAGAGAGTCAAAACAAAGAGTCATACTACTGTCATGGAACTTCTGTCCTTTCATATGATAGCTACACTATCTAACCAATTTATATTAATAGTGTGGACTTTATTATCTGGGTAGAGTGGCTTTTTTTCCAAAAGACTATGTCTAATGAATTAGTTTTTTTTTTCTGGTTGCTGGAAAGTTTTTAATTAGCTGTTTCAGAGATGTTTTTAATGTTTTTTGGTGTCTTTCTTCTCTCAGACAATTCTAAAAGTCTCTACAGAGGCCTGTATGCTTCTCAGGTGGCACAGAGTCACCGCTTCGAGGATCTTCCCAGTAAGCTGATATCCATAGCATCCCTAACAACTTACCTTAACCTTACTATGTTTTCTTCACTTGTTCAGTAGGGGCACCAAGAGAGTCTTGTGTGTGAATACATATATATATATGTATATACGCACATAAATATATATATGTATATTTCATTATAATATAAAGACATTGGTTACATTGTGTAAAACTGAATTCTGTTTATATTGGGACTTCCTTTTGTAGTATATGCTAAAGCAAGGGCAAGCCTATGAAACTGTATTTCTGATAGCTTCCACACCCAAGAAAGCACTCAAAGGAGCACTATATGGATGTGATCCATGTTTACCATTACTGGCTGCTAACATCCGAAGTTCCTAAACTACGGACCCATCTGCTTGGGCAAAAGGGTTTGCTAGAAATATTAGCCTGTCCTAGAGTTATGTAGCTGAAACAGACAGCATTTTCAGAAAGGCAAGCTGTGCGTTGACATCATCAATGGCAAAATGTAGTGACACATTTTCTGAATAATCTTCTAAGAAAGACAAACTTGTGGGTTTCTGTATGTATTCTAACCTGCCCCCAACCACTGAAATCTGTCAGAACAAAGATGGTGCATAAGACCCCACAAATATGGCTGAGTTGTGCAAAAACAACAGTAATCCTTATAATACACAATCTATATCACACTTCTTACCTCCTGTAATATAATCCCCTGTACACATTAATCTCTTAGCAATATTACATGTAGAAGAAAAGCCCTGAGTATTGTGAATATCTCTTTAGCAGAAGTCATCCTATGTAATACAACTGTTTCAGTGGCATACAGTGCAGTACTATTTCTCTTACTCTTCCACCTGTGGCTCTCCTTTCTCTGGGGCAGATACACCAAAAGCAAAACACTCTTTTCTGTTGTGCAGCACCCTGGGAACTCTCTCCTTCTACAGTTACAAATCCTTTCCTTCAGGCTTCCGGAAGGGAAACATAGCATTTTGAAAGCCAAACACTATATCAGAAATTCTACCCTGTAGTTTGACCCCTCAAATAGAAATGTTGTTAAGTAGTGCCAAAAAGATTCTGGTTTTCTATAATGAAAGAATATCCACTCATTGTGGGTAAGGCTTACGCTAGAAAACCAGATGCTACGCAGTGGATCGGGTATCAGCACCACAGGCTTCTGACTTCACTAAAGTGCCTTATAGGAAAGCTGGTTTTGCATTTTAGGCTCACCAAATAATAGGGTATTGTCAGAGGTCCCTGTGCCTTGAAGTAGAAAGGGCTTTTTCATACAGCAATTTCATGTTGATATTCAACTTTGATTATTTTTTGACATGCACAGCAATGAGTCTACAGATAATTATACTTTAGATTATCATGTCAAGCATATTCATTTTTATAATACTTTGTCTAGTCAGACAGCTTGATTGCTTTGAGCTGAACACTGAAGACTTCGAACCTGCCTGTCTTGAAAGAGAAAATAAAATGACCATTACCACATATATTTACCTGTATACTGCCAGTTTATCAGAGCACTCACATTGGGATCAAGACTAGAGCTTTTCAGGGTAGTAAAAGACTGCAGGGATAAATGGGAAAAATTAAAGTGCTGTTAAAGTAATAACAACAGAAGCCTTACCGTCCAGGTGACTTGAACCGTAGTGGGTGTCAGCACAACAGGATTATGCAGTCGTACAATGACATCTCCCAGTTCTTTCTGGACTTGCCTGTGATCCACACCTTGTGCTGGTGGGCTGATATCTGCCAGACCAGGCACACACATGAAAGCATTATTTTAATGAGAAGAGCTACACATGGCATCAATATGAATTAGTGAATAGCTTAACAACCTGATTTAAACAGCCTTTTTTCTGTTTTTTAATAATAAAACCAATACAGTACTAAGGTTTAAATATGAACTCCAAAGCATATCAAGTAATGCAAAAAAAACATTCACTTTTAGCTGCTTAGGAAATAATAAAATGTAAAGATTTTTAAATGAGTAATCAGTCTTGATGACAATGTTTTCTCAGTCTTGTAAGAACTGAGAACTGTAAGAACTTTATATTCACAATATTCATGAGTTCCAAAATACTCAGGTAATAATAATGCTGCCCAGATGTCTGGAACCAAATTGGTTAGTATAACTGAAGAAAATGAACAGGTTTGTTAGGGTTTTTTTTAAATTTTCTCAGAGCATACATGACATTAAGTCATTATATGTTTCCAAACTTTCACTAAGCTTCCCCTCCCCTTCCCTCATGCCATGCACACAAGAAACCAAACACTAAAAATAGCATTTTCTTCTGCAAAGCAATTTTTCCCTTTACAGATATAGATAATAGAATCTAGTGAAATACGAAAAAAGAATTCATTTATAAAGCCAAACTGATTCTGATCCAGGAAAAGGCCAGCTTTTGCTGGCTGAGTGTTTTTACACTCTACGACAAAAATTGACTCTTCAAGATTATGTCAAAGATTCCTTCAAACTGCATGGAGAAATTATTTCTTCTAGTCAAAAATTGAAGGAATTTGATCACTTAACATACATCTATGGAAAACTGTGACTCCACCTCCAGCACCACATGTGGTCTTAGTACCTAAACCTTAGGGATCACATTTGAATTATAACATTGTGTTAAGTTGAATGAAGCTCTATTATCTTTGCTAAACAGGAACTGAAAAAACAAAATATGTGTCAGAAAATGAAGAGATGTGCAATGTGTCTTTTTAGTGATAGTTTCTAAAAATCATAATTTTCAGTTACATTGCACCAAAGAAGAATGTTGGGCTACAGCTATCACCTAGCTAATATATCCCCATAGTATATTCCTTCCTTCCAACCTCTGCCAGCCAGTGAAGCCTGCATCCATTCAATAGATCCTTCAGGGATCTTATAACTCCATTCTTGGTCAACAGTTGCCCTTACTATGTCAGTTGTCTATGTGGGTTGCATAATTCCTGTTAGAAATACACATACTGATTATTTCTGCTGGAAATTGCTCATAATTTTTCCAGAAGAGAGGATTTGGAACACAAGCACCTGATACATTATGGTCTTGCCTCTCTAGGCATCTGTGAATTCTGCTTGGTTTTGCCATGGGATTCACTAGCCAAAGCCACTTTCTCTCTTTTTAGATCAACATCATGTCCTTGCGAAAAGAATACATACACAAAAGGGTTTTTTTCCCCTCTGATGGTCTTAGATACAGGAGTATGCAGTATGTGATATCTTTTTATCTTCTAAATATTATTAAGAAGAAATAACAGTGCTTTTAAAAATGAAAGACTTAAAAATAACTGAGTTTGAATCACATGCCTCTAGATTTTAAAAGAAAGTAGGTTTTGATCATCAATATTTCAGGTTCATAATTCTGGATTATGAATTATGGGTTCTGAGCCAGCAATGAACAATATTGCCACAGCCTTCTACGGGTATTCAAATGAAAATGGTTCCATGAATCTCCAAAGGGAATATAATCCAAATACAGATGTTAGTGAAGGAGCTTGTCTAGCAAATTATGCCTATTCAAAGTGACAAAGACACAGAGTTATAATAAAATAAATGTGTAAGACAGCAACTCAGACCGGTTTACATGATGATAATTTAGGCTGTTATCCACAAAAAGCTATGAACCTTGGTACAAAATACCTACAGCTACCCATGGCTGCATTTTAGGTTAAGTTATCCTGAGGCATACAATCTACAAAGTACCTCAGGAGAAAAGACATTTCTCCATAGTGTGTTTGTATGAACTGCATTTCATCATTTTAATGGGACATAGGTCCAAAAGTAAGGGAAAAACATGGCCTAATAACAATAAGAAATGAGTATCAAGATGTGTATGTGGAATTCTGTTTTCTGATAAGTACACTTGGAAATACATGCATATGTGATGCTCACAGTGTAATCATAGTCTTATAATGTCATTTTCACATTACTAGGAGACTCCTGGCTGAAAAGTAGTTGATCTCTCTATAAGGATATCATTAAGTACTGGAATAATGAAATCATGACTCAGGCAAAACTGGCTCAAGAACCTATATTCTGATCCCAATTTAGAGGTGTCTAAAATTAAATAGGTTATATATTTTCTCTAACCTCTCTTTTAACAGCTTCTACTGAACTTCCTATTAGTTGCTAGTAATTTAAATTCCAGTGACAGGATTATATATAGTACCTTTAAAGTGTTTTTTAATATATGGTTTGGTCTGTTAATAATCCAAGCAAGAAATCAGCTTCTTTCTTAGGAATTACTAAGAAATTAGTAATTACTAAGAACCAGTAATTACTGATTTCTCTGTTCTTATCTGATATAAGTCATATAAGGTAAACCTTTTGAAAGTGCCTGATTGTCTACTTGTAGCCCACTGGTGAAAATATGTATAAAATTCTATTACTTGTATTTGCTATACTTAGTACCAGGAAATTAAATGCTTTGCTATTAAAGCTACCACAGACACCTGTTGCAAGGTAATATTATATAGCACTATTATAGCTGCTTTTTAATTCCTCCATGGCCACTGTGAATAGGCTTTCTAGTGTGTGTCAGCTTCTTCTGTGAGCCTGAATTGAATTCAGGCATAATTAGAAATCACATCAAAACATTATGTTAATTTTCAATTGATTTTATGATTTAATTCTATTAAACTGCAGGCTTGCAAAGAAGCTATAAATCCTGTACATGTCTCGGTGGGCTTGACTGCTAAACAGCTTCTGGAAATGGAAGCTGCAACACATGCTGTAGCTAATTAAAAGACATGTTTTTACTGAAATCAAATTGCTTGTCAGTATGTCAGATGAAAAGTCTATACTTGACACTCAAATGCCAAACAAAGTTGTTTTTTTAACTAGGTGATAAGTTATGCAGACTAAAAGGCTGGTGCAATGAAAAGCATGAGTCACCCTATAATAGTGGGAGAGTAAGAAAGACAAGAAAACTTTTGATACTCTGTGGATATTAAAGCCATGAAATCCCTGCCCAACCTACTTCTTCAGCTTTTTGGAAAGCAGCTTTGTTTCTCCTTTTACAGCAATGATTGCTATTTTTGAGGATGTTATTATTAAGGACAGCTTTATTCGGGAATAGACTGGGATGAGAGAGGCTGGATGTGATGGTTATGTGATAAAGAAATACCACCCCTGTCTTGTTTCTCTCTTTCCACCTAGGACCAGCAAAGGAACCAAACCTCTTACACATGCGGGAGGCTGACACAGGATGCACTCTCCACACACACTTTTGTAACTTCCATAAACCGTGATGGAGGATCTCATTCTAGATTAACTGTGAGAGGAGCTATTACTTTGGACTTCAAAAAAAATTATGATTCAAAAAAATTATTAATTCATGTATTCCAACCTGTTTAACACAGAACTACACTCTTGAATGAAATATTCAAGCAATGTGTTGTCAAAGCCAAAAAAATCCATGCTGTGAAGAGAAATTTGCTTGTGGCAGTTATATGCAGTTAGCACTTGATGTAATGTGAACAGAATTCAATATTCGATTCAATAGCAATGGAGGACCACAGCTATCAATTACATCACCACCCTATAAATGAAGGATTTCACTTTAGCCTTCCCCCTCTTTGTTTATGCAGTGGATTAATACAAAGAATTCAGAAATCTAGGTATATAAATAGAAGACACTTTCCTCAGAATAACTTCAAAATATTCTTAGCATGCAGATGACTTAATTTACATGAATTCTCTGCCTAAATGTTGGACTAGATTAATCAATTCAGGTATCTTGTGCAATTCTTTTGATTAAAACTAGTGCTAAGCACGGTGTCTGTCTGTCATAAGCACTTGTTATTGGATTTATTTATACATTTATATTCTATTATTATAATGGAGAAGAAGTAAGGACATGGAGATAATAGGGAGGAGAGCACAGTATTCAGAGCACTTTTCAGAAAAGCTTGGATAACTCGCATTACTTTCAATAGAAACCAGGCATCAAGGAGTACACCAAGTCTAAGTGAACTGTGAACCTAAAGGTATACAATGTACAAAGAATTAAAGAGCTAAGCTATCTCTCCTGAACTCCAAATTGATGCAGCAAACATTGGAGTGTTTTTTATCTTTACTGGTTAAGCTCAATTCATGATACCTTCAGTGAGAGTGCTGAAACCAAATGGCCAAACTGACCTATTGGTCAGTTCTCAGTTCCTTCTTTTTATTTTAGCTCAAGCATGTAAGCCTTAATAATTACTATTACCTTGTGTTCGGACAGGATCTGACATGGGGCTGGGATCACTCAGACCTTGTGAATTGATAGCTCTCACCATAAACAGGTAGATTGTATTGGGGCGCAGTCCTCTCACAGTGTAGAGGGTGGTCTTCACGTGGTTAGCCACAGTTTGCCAACTATTGCTCACAGACTGACTGCAATGAGAAGAGGGTTGAAGATTATAGGCTAACTCAAGAGAAAAATAAAGTAGTGAAAGGACCTACTTTTGTAACCCCATATCAAGTCTAAATACAGGGAAAAAAGTAGTAAAAGCAGGGTAAAAATAATAAAAAAAAATGTTTCCGTTAACTCATCCAGATGGGATAAAAAAAAATAACACAACTGTCAAAAGTGTTTCTCCTTTCAACAGAAGCAAAAACTTTTGCTATCTCTTTAAAATAAATACCTGCAAAAGGAAAGTACTGAAAGCTGTAAAGTAAATTCGAATGATAAATAGGGCACTCTTGAACATAAACCTTAGAAAAGAAAATCCTGTTAAAAGAATAATTTTCTATACTGCTAAGTAAATTATGCCAATAAATTGTCATTGGAAGAGAAGTATTCCCCTTGAACTAAATTCATACTCAAAGTTATAAAAAAAACCTTCTGAAAACATGCTTGTAAATGAAGGAAAGCATATGAATATTTTTTCTGTCACTACATTTTCCATTGGACATTATAATCAGATTAAAATCCACTGTATGAAGGGATTTCAAGTGTGATTGTTAAATTAGCTTTTTAGTGAAAATGCTTGGCTCTTGTTAAAAGTTATTGAAAGGATGCCATTAAAGCTTAACTAGGGTGAAATATAACAGAAGTTTAAAAAGAAAATTTTATTTTATTGTGCTTTGTTGTATCACACTGATTAAAAAAAAGTCCTTAAATGTATTCAAAGGAAAAAGAAAATGGAAAGCTTTCATGTTTCATGTTGTTTCAGTTGTTTTATACATGTAATGCATAAAGGGTAAGTTCCAGAACAAAATCAACAACCTGCACATACAGTAATGTTCTTTGCATACTAACATAGCAAGATGAAGCATTATTACTATATGTTCTTAGATTTACATGCATACTATTTTGACAAATTCTTGCATGAATTTTAATTACAATATGAACTAAATTATTTGTCATTTGTTGAACATCTTGATTAAGGAAAACATTTAAGAATATGCACATTTTTAAGCCAGAGAGTGTACTACTGATGCATGTGAGAGGTAGCCCATGCTTAAACAAACTTGCTGAAGTGGAGCCCAGGAGTTCTCATGTACCATATATTTATTAGTTGCTGCTGCGTGGAAGGGAGCAGCTGGATTCTGTTCAGCCTCAGACTGCAGGACAAAATCCTAAATTATCAACACTAGCCTTTTCAGTTAAAAGTTTTAATTTGTCTAAAACAGTAAAAGATAGAAATGTAAAGTTCTTTGACTCTTTAATAGGTGCTGCTTTAACAAGAACAGGAATTAAAGTATGCAGAGAGGCTTCAGGATTACCCACTTATTTTCAGATTATTTGTACTATGACAGTCAAGATAACACTGGCCCAAATTATTTGACCTGCAGCATTCCCACAGGAGACTCTCATTGATCATCAATGCTAAGGAAAAAGTAACAAACAATGACTGCATTGTCCTGTTATATTCCTGTTGGCCTGAAGAAATAGTTAGATGCTCCTTTAATGAATCACTTAGAAAAAAGTGACAAATTAAAAAAAAAAAAAAAGAATCAATGCCTGCCATAGGAGTTAAACCTTTTAATGAACTTCTAATGATATGTGTAGAGCTCGAAAGAACACCACAATACCAAGAGAACAGCTGGTACCAGGGCTCAAGCAAAATTAGAAAGGAAGGAGATTAAAAGTGGAATAATTCACATACCTAAAAGCCTCAATGATATAAGCACTAGCTGGTAGGCTTCCAGGGGTCCCTGGTTGCCAGGACAGGGTGACACTGTTCTTGGTAACATCAGTGACCTGAGGTTTGGATGGTGGTCCAGGGAGGTCATTTATATCGTAATTTTTACTGACTGTTGCTCCACCGGATTCTGTGAGGGGCAAATACGAAACAATTACTTTTTATTCTTGATTGTATAAATTTGATCAAAGTAGAAGATTGAAAGGAAAAACATGCCAAACATCTGCAAAATCAGCATAACCAATGTTCTTAATCTGTAAAGAACTGTCAACAATTGCATTACCACATATATCTTTGGATGAAGAGCTATAGTTTTTTAGGTACATACTGAAAGAAAAAAAACCACAAAACTCAAAAGGTTATATATAAATATATTAAAAAAGAAAAGAAATAATAACAAAAAAAAACAGCTTTGCTGAAATTTACATAACATACCAAAACCTTAGTTATTGGAAAGCTGAGAAAGTTCCTTTATCCAAATCAACTCCAGTACTCACAGAGAGCACACTGGATTTTGACAGAGCCTCTGTGTAGGCATAATCCTTTTCTTGCCCAAGCCAATGACTCATTAAATTCACGGTTTATTAATACCCCTGTTTAGAATAGTTAAAGTATGTTGTTGTCACTGGTGACAAATACAAATTGTTGCAATGTCAACCGGCATTTTAAGATAATAGCAATGAAATGCGAGACGTGTGAAGGAACCCAGCCTTGCCACCTACAACTCCTCCATCTCAACCCCAGAATTTCTAGAACGGATTACTTGACTCAGGTTGCTCTAATACAGTCTACATTTTCATTTTGTGCCAACAGAAAACCAGCCCCTGGACATTGCTTACCTGTCACCTCCAGCACAGCACTCCAAGATGTCTCCCCACTGGAACTTGTAGCAACGCAAGTGTAAGTCCCAGTATCAGACAACTAGACATAAAAAACAGTTAAGGACAGTTTAAACAACCTTTTAGAATCAGCTGACAGAGTTTACTCTAATTTTCTCTTCTCAGTGTTTCTTGGTAAGAAGGACTTAGCCTACATTTTACACCAGACTAGAGGGCATCTGACATTTTCAAACAATCATTTAATGGTGGCTTACTTTTAGACAACTATAATAATATTTTTCTAATTGTAATTTTTATATTGTTAATGGTACCAGTACAGCATGTAAGTGCTACAGAAGGGATGTTTTAGACAGTCAATCTTTGTATTGTTTACAACAAATGCAGGTGAAATCAGGTAACAATGTAACAGTTAACTTCTTAGAGGATAAAAATCTCACCATTCATTATCCCATGATAACCCAGATATAGAGTTTCCAGTGCCAGGAAATCTGTTACATCATCTTAGACTCTTACGTCAAATGAAGTCATTTTATAAAGGCCACCACACATATAAATATTGTTGCTGAGACTTAATAGTGGTTCTCTCTACACAGACAGTCCTCCAAGCCATCGTCAAATGGCAAAGTTAAATCAGATCTTACACCAGGCTTACCTTTCTTCTGTTTCACATGGGATTTTTATTTCAGGTTTGCAATTTCAGGCACTTTGGTAGCAAAAAAAAAAGCATTTGTTTAAAACTGTTGTGATTCCCTTGTCAGTTGATATATTTAAAATTTATTTCGGGAAACCATTTTGAATTATATTGTAAATATTAATCTCATTGCTGTCTAAATTGTTCTACTGGAAAATTTGCCAAGTGCTTTGCTATTCCTTACTTAAATTTAAAGATTTTTGAGACAGGAACCAGTGAAGACTAAAGAGATGGGTGGAAAATGGTAACTTTACAAAGCATAAAATTTATAGAGGTGCTCTCCTACCACTATGTATAAAGCATGGTAATCTGGAGATGGAAGCAAAAGAGGAAGAGTGCTGACTCTAGTGATAAAAGAAAAGAATTATATTCACCATCAGATGACTTGACGGAAATAGGACTGCATCCAAGAAGCTTTATTGGACTTTAAGGAATTGTAATGAGTGTTCTGCTAAATGCAGATTGGCACAATAGCAAAAATGCTTATACCTCACTCTTCAAGAAGAGTGTCAAGGCAAATAAGAGAGATGCTCTTTAGATTACTTGTTGATACATAATTTAATTGATTTTTAACTTAGTCATGTTTGAATTTTGTAGGTATTTTCTTAGGTACACTGGGACTGCAGTATACCATTCTTAGGGGCAGGAAGCAACTTGTTAATGTCAGTTCAAGAGCCTGAATGACCAGTACTTGCATTTTAGGAGGTGTTTTTGCTGTGAAATACAAGTAATAATTAAACCACCCTGACAATGCCTCAGAGACTCAAAATATAGAGGAACTGCTAACGAAATGAGAAAGACTCTTGAAAGGAGACAGATTTTTGAGGAGAGTGCCTTATTGTATTCTGAAGTAGTGTTTTATTTTGCTTCTTCTGAGCTTTTATTAAATATATAATTCTTCATTATGTGATGATGGAGAATATTTCTCAAGGCTATGGTTCTCAACTTCATTTGTGTACTACCGTGACAGATGGTGTATGGCATACTCAATGAAGTATGTGGTATACACAACAAAGTAACTTGCAGAAGGCAAACTCAACATATAAAGCAAGCTGGAGGTATGCTGCCTCTTGCAAGTCATGGTGAATTATCTGACTTCCAGACTCTGGATGGATTAGATACAGACATAGTGTATTGATAATTCAATTATTTATACTTTTCTTGTGCTATGGAAAAACAACAGGGGAGGTGAATGGAAAATCTTTGCTATTCAGTAAAATAAACAGTTTTCTTCCTTAGTTACTGCAGGTGTCTAATTCTGGTGTTGTACACTTTTACAGAGCAGAAGGGAGTTTTCCATCAGCGTGGACCTGTCTGAAAGGGTACTGAGTGAGTGACACATGTAAGTTTTTGGTTGTCTTCCTCAGAGCAAATGGGAAGGTTGGCTCATCAGAAAAACCACTAGGTTCATGTGTATGACTGTGGCCCATGGTTCATCGTAACTGCTGCAGACTCCTGAATAATTGGATTTACACACACAAAGAGGAGAGGATGGTCTCAAGGGTTTAAATAGTAGTGGCTCATCTTTACCCATATCTTGAAATCTTTTATGATTGCAATAGTGATTATTATTTGTGAGTGGAAGAGATGGCTGAGGACATGTGGGTGATAAATATGAATTTGTTTTGAACTTTGGTATGTAACTGTACTTGGACATATCTCATGGCCATTTTTTGTTTCAGAAACAATGCTAGTCCTTTCCTAGGAAAATTGCAAGGAACAGGAGAAATCTGGTTTTTATAGTTGTGTGTGTTTTTTGTTCTTAAGGCTGAGTCAAACAGTGCACATTACTGTAATCGAGGGGTTTATAAAAAATGTCTTTCTGAGCCTTTAAAGAAAATTGGTTACTAGTGAATGAGCCACTTAAGGATCAATAAAAGCTTCATGTCTTTCCAAACCGCACTCACTACTAATACTGTTTTCTTCTCCCCTTGCAAGCAATTTTTTTTCCTTTCGTTTACAGACCTTTTGCCTCTAACAGTGAGATTAATGCGCTGGCACGATTCAGAACCAATTTCATTGTTTGCATAGCTGCATGCAGACAGGTATCCCAGGAGCTTCTGCCTCATGGACACTCCACAGAAGCCCATCATTGATGCCTGAAAGTTTGTTTGAAATCACTAAGCTTCCACCTTTAATTGCTGCTTTCTAACACTACTGGGGAATCTTGACTATTCAAGCGCACTCTTTAATCCAGCTCTACAGGAAAAATGCATTAACCTTCATGGCCTAAACCTGCCTTCAGCCCAGGGAGGAAGGATAAATTGTTTACTCAAGGAAGGCTGGCATAAATTTTTTAATAAATTCCATTTTGTTCCAAGGAAGTTAACAATTCATCTATGATCACTGACAAGATGGTATCAGAAAACAAAACTGCACTTTATGTAATTGTCCTCAGTAGCTATGTTTATTGACATTTTTTTGGATGGCAAAGCTAAGTGCAGAAATTACTGCTGATGAAATTAAATGGTTTCTGAAATTGTCTTTAAGTTCTTGACAAATAATTACATTTACCTTACTATTTTTCCATATAAATGCTTGTCCTCATACACACAACTATGCATCTTTATCTTTGAAAGGAAAAAATTAAAATCCCAAACAAAGATTAGTAATGCAATGTTTATCAACAAAATCTGACATTATACTATTTGGAATATTATAAAATTTCTTTGTACTTTTAAGATATCCTGTTATCTCATGTGTCAAAACGTAAATATTATGATAGGCATTTCATTGTGAATAGAAATCCATCTGCATATATGTTACAGTATTAGATATCTTCTCCCATTCACAGTTTTATGAAACATCTCCAGCAAGCGTAACATTGGAATAAATCAGCCAGCTCAAGACTGCCAAGATTCATTGACAGAGAAAGTGCACAGCCAAACCCTGATGAACTCCAAAATCACTTGCCAGCACAATAGCTCCTTGGAAAATTATGATCAGGTGTTGAAAATGAATTGCTCTAATTTTTAACAGAGACAACTGGCCAGTGGCTTCATGGTAAGACCAACTGAAAAGATAAGGAATGCCTGTCCTTTTGTATAACTTTTTTTTTTTATTGCAACATAAGTAAAAATTTGAATATCAATTCTATGTTTAGGGAATTCTAATATTTGATGCTAGTTTGGCTTTTCTCCTTCCCCCCCTTCCCCACACAACATCATAGAATGAAATAGGATACAGACTTGGTGAGAATTTCATAGTAAAAGAGACAATTAAGTTAATTTTGAACACTACAGACAGCAAGACAGAAGAGCTGCTTGAGACACACACCAACAGCTCAACGCCAGCCATGTACCACTTGTTTTGTTAGCACTACTTACCCGCAGAGTTTTAATCTGAAGTGTCCCCTGATCCTGTATGGATGTTCGAGGGTCTCTGCCCAGGAAGGTGAATCCTTCTTTTAACCAGCTGATGACAGGAAGGGGGTCACCAGTTGCCTTGCACTTCAGCAAAGCTGTCCCATCCACTGCCAGTGTCTGATTGACTGGCCCCTGGAGGATGATGGGTGGAGGCCTATCTGTCAAGACTAAACAGTGACACACACATTGGCATCCACACCTTTAATGGTCCTCTGCTGCAGTTAGCCCTTTCCTTGACACAGTACCAATTTTAACAGACTGGTTTAAGTTAGCCTCTAAAAGGCCAAAACCAGTATTTTTGGAAGACCCTCAGATACATGTTAACAATTAAATGGTGTATTTGAAAAGCATTTTGGTAAGAATTTTATTTCACCACTGCGAGATAACACCTAGATATATAAACTTTGGTTAACAAAGATCATCAGATTCATTTGATTAAGACAGGATGAAAATTAAGACCTTGATCCAGAAAAGAACCTCTCTTATTTCTTCCAATTTAGGAAAGCACTTAAAGCACGTTTAACGTCACATCAAAATGCGCTTAATTGCTTACCTGATTTAGCGCCTAACAGAGAAAATCTGTTAAAGTTCAAAGTGAAACACTGCAGCCATTCTAGCATGGGTACCAACCACATCCCCCATTCATGCTTAACTTGCAAGTTTTCATCAGCAAAAATATCTAACAATAATGCAAAACATTTTCACAATCTCAGTGATCTAAATGACTGCACCACTCTTCCCAGTGGAGAAGAATTCAAACTCCATCAAGCCATTTAATAGCTTACTTATCAAGTAATTTCATCACCTTTTAAAGCTATGAGCTCTCTTAATTCTTTTGCCCCTAATAATTTACATTTGCATGCTTGAAATACTGCTTAAAGGACTCCATAACCAGTGAGCGAATACATGTCTGTGTATAAACCTCATTCTGTGATCAGTGGGATATCTTGAAGTTGAGGTAAAACACTCATGTTCACTCTTCTTGAAAGACCAATTTTTCAGAAATAATTTTGCTGTTGAACCTATTCTCTGAGCCATTTGTTAAGCAGCAAAATATATCTCTTTGTTTCTAAAGAATGTGTTTATACAAAATGAATGTGAACTACTTGAATATAAACAATGCTATGACTCCTGCATAAAATCAGTATAACAGAACTGAGAATTCACTTTTATATATTTACCTGCCACACTGCTGCTGTTTTAAATCTTTGAACAACTGAAGAATTGTAAGATTGGTACTAAATATTGTAACAGGCAGGATTAGTTCCTAAACGAATGTAAGTTAGCCTGCCTTCACTGATGTCAATTGAGTTTGAATCATTTATTCTAGCCGAGAATCTGGTCCATTATAGTTCATACGCAACACCTGACTCTAACAACAAAGTGAAAATAAATTATTGTGAAGCAATATGGTTTCTGTTGTATTTGAGCTGTTTGAGATGCAAACCTCTGGAACCTTCAACGGATCCAAAGCTCTTTCATTACGTTATTTAATAAACAAAAAACATTAAGGAGATGGTACTGGTACATTTTATACCTAAAATAATTGTTTCTGAAATTGTAATGTTGCAAAAACCTGCTGGAGACAAGCTCTGAAGAAAAGGATCTGGGGGTCCTGGTTGACAGCAAAATGACAATGAGCAAGCAGTGTGCTCTTGTGGCCAGGAGGGCCAACGGAATCCTGGGCTGCATAGGGAAGAGTGTGGCCAGCAGGTCAAGGGAGGTCATTCTGCCCCTCTACTCTGCACTGGTGAGGCCACAACTGGAATACTGCGTCCAGTTCTGGGCTCCCCAGTTCAAGAGGGACAGGGAACTACTGGAAAGAGTCCAGCATAGGGCTACAAAGATGATTCAAGGACTGGAGCATCTCCCTTATGAGGAGAGGCTGAGAGAGCTGGGACTCTTTAGTCTGGAGAAGAGAAGGCTGAGGGGAGACCTTATTAATGCCTAAAAGTATCTCAAGGGCAGACTGAAGGAGGAGGGAACCAGACTCTTTTCAGTGGTTGCCAGTGAGAGGACAAGGGGCAATGGGCACAAGTTGGAATATAAAAGGTTCCACTCGAATATGAGGAAAAACTTTTTCACGGTGAGGGTGACAGAGCCCTGGAACAGGCTGCCCAGGGAGGTTGTGGAGTCCCCTTCTTTGGAGATTTTCAAGACCTGCCTGGATGCAGTCCTGAGTGGCATGCTCTGACACGCTCTGGATAGTCCTGCTTTGGCAGGGGAGTTGGACTAGATGATCTCTATGGTCCCTTCCAACTCTAAAAAATTCAGTGAAATTCAGTGAAAAACACTACCTACCTTCTTTTGTTAACAGTATAGACAAAGGATAGAAACAACAGTGTTAGCAGCACCTTGGGGTATGAGTTTGTCACATTTATTGAAATTGAAAGTGAAAGTAGAAAGCAAAACCAGACTATTTATTAACACCAGAATGTGAAAGTTATTTTGAAAATTCTGAAATATGATCCACTGAACGCAGAGATAGGACAGGAAACACTGTATTACAAGAAAAGAGAAAATGTAATGCATTTTCACCTTGATATGATTTTTTTTTTTATCTCATTGAGGTTCCTTATGACCACATAGTTCAACCATTTGGTAAAATAAAAAATGATCTCAGCTCATATGTACTATCAGCAGCACAAGTATATTCAAATAAAAACTCAGCTGTATAAGTTTTCATTTAGATTTAACATAAAATAGCAAATCCTAGATTTCTAGATATTCCTAAAAATAAGGGACGAAGAACTACTTAAGGTGCTAACTATTCCATTGTAGTTATTTGCTGCATCTAATTGCCTTTCATATGTGTAGCAATGCAGGTATTTTCAAAACCTACAATTACAGATATTGTTCTTTGGCACATAATTAGTTTTTTTACAGCCCAAATGAGGAGCTCAT
Source organism: Arenaria interpres (assembly GCA_013399435.1). Lineage (NCBI taxonomy): Eukaryota > Metazoa > Chordata > Aves > Charadriiformes > Scolopacidae > Arenaria > Arenaria interpres. Next base: position 218,283 of record VXAK01019391.1, read on the forward strand.
AATCCTTTAAATAGCTCTGATCAATAGTGTAATTGAAAGTCTCCTGGCCAGAAGGAATCTTCATTTTCAAGGGTGTTATGGGTGAAAGACCACTACAGGTTTCCATGACACTAAGGCTAAAGGTTAAATGAACACTTAGGGTTTCCAGTGATCTGTGAACGACTGTATTGTCTTCACAAGTATGACTTGTAAATCTTCTCTAAAAGTGTATACGTGCCTGTATTCCTACTACACAAGTCTCCATTACAAGGATTCAAAACTGGGCTAGAAATTTAAAAAGATATATAATGAGAATTCTGAGGAACAAAGAGATAATGAAAAATATGCACAGAAGGGGGATTTTGCTAGTTTCTTTTACAACATTTTAATTTTGTAAAATTTTGTTGCTTATGTTGCAGGAAACTTTTATATCTGTTGCACAGAAACATTTTAGGTGGCTAAAACACATTTTGCATAGTAAAAGAAAAGCTGATTTCAAAGTTAATTAAATTTAAAAAAATTTTTTTTTTTATTTGTCAGAAACCACATATTCACATATTCTGGTAACTGGAAAATTATCAGGTTCCTTTTGTGATAAAATGCAGTTTAAATTTTGAGCAGATGATCAGAAAAGAACAAATTATATTTGTTAATGAACAGTTTATTCACTACAAATGCAACTAGGATCAACTGAAACTATGTTTAAATTTGAGTGGAATTCAGTCAAATTACAACAGGAAATTAAAATAAGAGAATAACAAAATGAAGTCTTTACTTTGGCACTTCCAAAATCAACATTTCAAAAGCTTTCCTGGTGAATAATGGGGAAAATCAAACACAAGTCACGAAATTCTCATGACAAACACTATCACGATAGGGCATGGTGCTCTTCTGAGAGGTGGAAAAGCAGAGAACCAACCCTTCCTCTGTCTTTTTTGAGGAAGAGCTTCACAGAAGGCTGTGAAGTTGTTCTGATTTTCTCCTATTTGAAACTGTCACCCTTGCTATAAAACATGAAATATGTTTTAAATTGATGTTTATTTATTTATATATGACAGGAATCATGGTGGCCAGATTTGCAGATGAGTAAACTGTGAGTGATATTAAATTCTTCCATGAGGGTTTCAGAGAGACATATTCCAGAATATTTAATAGACTTATGGTCAAAAAATAGCAGAGGAGTTTGGGAAAAAAGCCTTAAGTGTCTATTCCAAATCAGTGGAGAGGAAGCTGTTGAGGTGTGCTGCCAACTCCTTCTCTCCTGGTTGTTTTTGCTTGGCTTTTTTTTTTACTCCTGTTCTGAATTCTCCTTATAGGTCCAGCCTTTTGTTTTCATTCAAAAGCCCATAAATGTGATTTTTTAAAAATCGGTTGAATACCCTAAAACATTTCATTCTTATATTGCCATCCACTGGGCGGGGTTAAGCTTGCTCCTCCATTCCAATACTCATCCTAAACTGAAACTGCTGGGCTGTAGGCTGATCCTACAGTTCAGCATGCAGTGGCTGAAATTTTTATTAATAAATATGAGTAGTGACTAGGTTTGGAGAAACTGAGATCTTCTCCAAAATACTGTGTGTATGATGGATAAATTTATGGAATAAATTACTAATTGTAAACTATTCTTTTTATCCTGAACACAGACATAGTTAGATGTAAGCATTTGGTTTATTTGCATGATCTGCCATTTTAAGACTGTGAACTGTATATTCACTTCTTCGGTTTGAAAGGATTGCTAAGATTGTCTCAATTTTTAAAATGATTTTGCTTTTCCAGATGTGCGTTAGACAGTAGATTATATGATAGCCTTTCAAGAAAATACAAGATTTGAATTTCAAATACACTGAAGGCTCTTAGCACAGTCCATAATCAGCAAAATTATCACTCAACTCACTACATTTCATCACAGTTAGTAATCTCTTCTCATGTGAACACTTGAGTTAAAAATATTTCCAGTAAAGACTTGTAAGTGCAAAAATGTAACAACTGAAACACTGCTATATATGGTGTAATTAAGCACTTGTTTTTCTGCACATGACATATGTTTTCATTCTGTATTGGAACTTCAATTGGATCTAAATTACTCTGGATCAAACAAAAATGTGTTCAAAATGAAAAAGATGGCTCACCACTATTATTAAATCATTAACCAAACAGAAAAATTCTGGGCTATGAAGTAAAACTGAAATCACCAGCCAAAAACTAGAACACTAATGCTTAAGTATATAGCTAGCAAGCACAGTGTTTATCTTTTATTATATTTTTAAAACCATTAAATTAGATTTCCCTATTGATAAAAATCATTAGCCTCTATAACTTCTCCTCAGCATCAACTAAAACAGATTATTTATACATTTATGGTTAACTTCCTAACTGAAAGCAATTAAAAAAAAAAAATCTGTCATCTAATGGTCCATTTATTTATATAATATCAGTTCCACAATATTGTTCTGGCACTTTTGTCCTGACCTCACCTGCCCTTTGACTCAAGGATGAAATGGTATTTCTATAAAGCAACCTTGTATTATTTCATAATGATCATGCTGACAGTGAGTTCTGGAAAGTGTTTGAAGAACGCAGGCCTTGCATTCCTTGAGCAGCAGAGCCACCAGCTAATGCTTTCTCTAGCAATGTGGAATGCACACTGCCTTTACTCAAAATTAATTGTAGTCAAGTTTGCATTTTTAGCAGGGACACCTTTGTGAGCTTTCTGTTGATTTGTTAAATAAATTAATGAGAATTCCAAAGAGGTCATTAGGATTTATTATTTTTTCTCCCCCATAAGAAATAGATAAAGATGGACCACAGACCTTGTCTGTCAAAAGGAAGAATTTCTCATCACTAATATCCTTGAACCTGATTTGATCCTCTCGGCCTCTATTGCAGTAAATCTGTACAGCATCAGCAGGTGCAACCATTAACGGCTCAATGTCCTCTTAGCCAATGTTTGTGTGTTCTATTTATTCCAATCACAGTCATGGCACTGAATCAGGCAGTGCTATGGACAGATATTAAAAAATACTGCCTTTCCATTAATTTTAAATGACCTTTTAATCTACATTTAAATTTGAATTGAATGAAAATGCATCATTTTGTCAGAGAACATGAGAGAAAGGACTTAAAGAGACTGCAGAGCGAAGGTTAGCCTTTAGTTGCCAGAAACTACTTCACAGAAAAGCAATGTGCTTGTAAAGATGCAGGGATAAGGCAGAAATTATCTCCCCTTGTCATAAAAATATAGACAGCTTTTGGAAAACAAAGAAAAGGCATCAAATTAATGCTCATACCTCTATAACATGAGCCTGAACCTCTCTACCTGTCACTTGTGATGAATATGTTCTAGTGAAAAGCCAGATTATTCAGAATTAGACATCTTTTCAAACTTTCATGGTGCAGGCAGGTCTCTAAGGGAACGGTGAAAGTAGACCTCTGCATATAACAACAGTTTTAATGGCAAAAAATCATCAAAGTCTGTCAGGAGGTATTTAATGAGTCAGTTAAGATAAGGAATAATGATGTCAGGGAACGCAACAATCTCCTAGTTTAAGAGGAATCCTGTTTTCTTCACTAACCTTAAAGGATGCAAACCACCTTCTATCCACAATGGAATGAAGAGGGATATCAACAGGATTTCTGACACATGAAAAGGATTCACATTTGTAGATGGACTGAGGTAAACTAACTTCAAGGCAGGATAACTTTCTAACCCAAAATTTTGAAATGGAAAACATTAAGACAGATCACGTAGTGCTTTTCCTTTCCTGAAAAACCTACCTACGCATTTACATGTCGCTTCTCACATCTAGCCATACTACGAAACTCTTAGAACACAGCTCTGAGGTAAGGAAGTATCTTGGTACCTTATTGCCACAGGGACTAAAGGGCTATGTGCTGTAGCTGTTCTAAACCAACAGTACTCCAGTAAGTTCAAGGCAACTGTGTCAATTTAATTGAGCTAAGGACAAATCACCAAACTAGCTGCCTAAGATAATTTGAAGACAGACTAAGGAAGGAATTGAGCCTGATTTTTCTGCACCCCAGTTCACTCCTTTAATCACAAACCTATTCATTCTTCACAGTATTTTTTGCAGTCCTATCTTAGCTCTACCAAGCTAAGACTTGCTTTCTCACCAGCCCTATTCTAAGCTGGTTTGTACCTTGTTTGTACTATTGGGAAACCTCCAGAAAGCAAGCAAAAGGCAAACTAGATTTTGATGCCTTTTTGATACCATAAAGAATTGCAGAGACCCTTTTTTCATTGTATTTTCTGTAGAAGCTTGTCTGTTTTTCTTGTATGAATTATGTGATTTCATATGCCTTTATTTACATTACATTTAAAATAATTTTGACAGGAAAAAACAATAAGAATTTCCATAGCTCACCATCAGTAACCTCCAGCTGAGCTTTTGCTAAAATGCTTCCAGCAACCGTCAGTGCTTGACAAATGTAGTAGCCTGCATCAGACCGCTGAATGTTGGTAATAGTGAGGTCCCCAGTTGGTGACACTGAATACCTGCTGTTGGGTTGAAGAGGCTGGTTTGGGAAGAGTAGATTCTGCAAAGACAATTCATCTCACATCAATTCAAAACCCAAAAGCATCACTTTTCCCTCAGCGAGAGAGACAATGATTTTTCCCTAAAAGTACTATATATAAACTAGAAGAAAAAGTAAGTGTGGTTATGACCTTATGAACACATAGATCTAGCTTTCCCTGCCGTGGGCAAGTTGCAGTTTAAATTAGAAACAGCCATTTGACAGCACACAGTGGTGTATTCTGACTGGGGGTCCAGGCAAGGAGAAATTTTCCAACGATCACACTTGAGTGATTTGTATTTGTGACACATTCATCTTCATTCTGAATGTAATTGAAATAATATACTTTGTTGGCTGTCAAACCAGGAGAACACAATACTACAGTAAACATGAGAAAACTAGCAGAAAGAATTGAATCCTGAGGACTTGAGGAAGGACAGTAGTATTGTTTGGCTGCAAATATGTTCTGGGCAAAGCAGAAAGTAAGAGCATGGCACAGAAGGAAAGCTGTGAGGAAGATGCAAACACATCATAAAGTAGGAGAAGCTGGCAGGGCATGAGATCTTAAAGGAGAAGTAAAAGGCAATTAAAACTGAGATATACCAAAGGAGAAAAGAGCATGGAGCCTTGAGGGTGAAGAAAAAGGGTATAAATCTGTTGTGGAAATCATCAGGGAGAAAAAATAAGTTCATGTAGGATAAGACATCGGTTAGAACAAAACAGGGAGATTAGCTTTTGCCTTTGGGCTGGATTGGAGAAAAGAGAGATGTCAATAAGAATAACTGGAATGGATGTAGCAGTCATTGCATATGATGAAGGACTGAATGAATCAATAACACAGAAAAGGACAGAAAAGCTTTCAGTTATGAGGGCAGTGTTTTCAAGGAAAAAGTTATACTGTCTGGCACAGCTCTTGATGTGAATAAAAAAGAACAAGAAAAGGAAAGCAGTGTGAACAGAGAGGTCAGTAGCATTGCCCAATGAGACAGAAAGGGGAACAGATTAAACAGTAATTAAACAACAGTAATTCAAGTCTGGCTTTTATGTCAACTCAACAAGCCTCTTTGAAAAATACAATTGTTTGTATCGGGAATATCCCAACACATTGTTACCATGCTGTTAGAAGCTTTCAGTCATTACTGCAGCTCTGTATAGCTCGGTTGGGCTTTCTAATGATGACTCCCTTCTAACTTTTAAGCTTGTCTATATGGGCTAAAAAGAAAATCTAGAAGTATAGAGTAGGGTATTAAATGAATTTTCTGTATGTCTTCTTCTTCTGCAGTAGGCCTTAATGGTTCACAAAAAAATGATTTGGTACTGATATGCAGTGAACTTGGGTTTTAAAAAATTCTGTTTCGAAGTGAAACTCACACCTTTATCTCTCTGGTTTTGGCTATTAAAGGAGAGACATATGCTTTAAATAAGCTCCCACACTCCAAGTATTCTTATAATTGTATTAACCTACTAGGCTGCTTGTCACCCTAGGGTGAGTCTTTCCCCTTGTCCCCTTTCAATGCCAATGTTCAAGAAATTTTTCACAGCAAATTTTCCTCAGAAATCAATATGCACCCAGAAAACACATCAGATCCAATAAGAAAAAAAGTGTGAAAATTCTGAAACAATTGCAGGCTACAGGGCTAAGTGGGTCTTGAAAAATTGCCCTGTTTTCTGAATTGCCTTGAAACTTTCAGAATAACCTCTGCTTGGCAAAGATACCTACCGAATGAAGGTATTACGAAAACTCCACTAAATACTATGAGAAAGCAGAGAATTTTGATATGGCTGAGCTTGACTCCGTTTATCACTCATTATGCAAAGTGTAAAAAGAAACACATTATGAAAGACAGTGAAAAGATCAAGCTCCTAATTCTTAAGAGGAAAAAGATCTCTTCATCAGTGCATTAGAAAGAGAAGGCTACCCTTCTTGTTATCTTCGGCATGGTCTTATCTGTTCTTCAGATGTACTACATCCCAGGGAATATTCCACACTTCAGGAGGAGCTCATCAGTCTCATGACTCCTTCCTTCGAAGACCAGATAACTATGAATTATAACTTGTCCTAAACTACAGTACAACCCCTTTTAAAATGTTTTTACAATTTCACTGGTTTTAACTAGCTGTTAGGTTCTCATCTGAGCACAATGGTGGCATGTTGTGTTCCAAACAGGGGGATCAGAGTCATCCTGATATAATACCACTAAATTTATCTCGAGGAAGAATTTAATTTTGATAGTCTAAAGGTTACACATGCCTTGCCCTGGTGCATTTCATTGGTGGGCAGCTGTTAGGCTCTGGGGAAAAGACTACTGAGAACGAAGGACCAGCTGTTTATGCACAAGTTGGCACAAAAAATGACTCAGGAGGAAACAGCTCCCCTCCCTTCCAGCTGGTTGTGCTCAGAAACACTGGATCAAGAAATGGATTCACAATGAAAAATGCCCTACCATCACTGGAGTGGGCTAACATGACTACGTAACATTACTCTGAACACTAACAGCAGTGCTCCTAACAGTTCCTTGAGGGATACCAGAAGCAAGCATTGTAAAGCCAAGAAACAACTTATAGCTGGGCATGCAAAGGTGAAAAGTCATGTATGTTCAGTGGAACCATGCCTAATTTAACCAAAATACCACCTTTCAGATTTGTATGATGATATACAGTATGTGGCAATTCACCTATTCTATGGCATCTCATTGCAAAATCTGGCAAGCTGTATACAGAGACAGTAACACTAACCTGTTTTACTTCACTGATGCTCAATTAAGATTAAAATGAGGGTGTAGTGGATCACATTGAGCTATGTTTCCAGGTTTGATTATAAACCGTGTAGGTATCAATTTTTGCATTGCATTTATTTGCCAAAAAAGACCATTCTAACCCTCAGGGATCTGATTCTCAATATGGTAATTAATTTTCCAGGTTTGTAATTAAACAGCTTCAACATGGTACAATCAGTAGGTAATAACATTCAATTAAAGACGCAAGATGCATTTTCACCTTAAAATGTTTTTACCCTTGAAGTGATACCAATGGAAGAGGATAAAATAGAGTATTAACACTTTTCAATTATGCTAAATGACTTTAATCCTGCAAATGATGCCCTACTTTAATTAGAAGCTCTTCTCTTTATTACAGCATGATGGATGTCCACTTTATTAGATTCAAGTGTGACACTATAAGCTCACTTTACATAAACATTACCATGTTATTAAAATGCTCTACAAGGAAGGGTTTTGAAATGTTTGCTAGCACATCAGTACTTCCTCCTTTAATTTCAATATGCTATTCTACTTTCCCCTTGGAACAATTGTCACCTTAGTGAGACTCACAATACTGTGCTTTTCCAGGATGAGATCCATGGAGGCTAGATGTAAAGTTCTCTGAATAATACGCTGAAGGAAACACACTGAAGACTAAGCTTACTCTCATAAAGCAATAGTGTTGTATCTTTGTAAGCCACAAATGCAATGTTGGACAAAATGCTGCAAGCCTTGGTCCTGTTATTCTGGACCAGTTATCTGACCTCCTGAGAAGATGAAGCAGAAGCAGGTGGGGCAGAGCAGGAGATCTGTGGTTCAGTTCTTATTAAACTGAGATGGTACACATAATGCTCCAGATTAGACAAAAGGCACACTTGTACTGCAAAGCACATATTACTGTATGGGAAAAAGTAGCACAGGACTCTAAAAAGACTCATTTAGCCAATGGAGAAGGGTACGCAGTATAGATACATAAGATGGACGTAACCATGACAGGCTTCATCAGGGAGCTGTAGAAGGCACTGTCCTTGGGCATCCATTTACCCCCTTTAATCTTTTCTCAGGTGCAAAAGAGAATCTTACACATAGTTTACAGTATTCAAATTTAACATACCCACATGAACTGCATGTTGAAAGTGAGAAGGCCTAACTTCTGCTGTAACATAGTACCATAGTAGCAGCAGTAGCAGTAAAAAAATGTTATGGCATGACATTCAAATATTAAGCTATAGAATGTAGTATTGGCTAATGGCAACATTGACTGCTATATCAGAAATTTTGCTTTCAAAAAGTGACAGTAAGGATCAGGGAAATATTTCCAAAACCAAATATGGAAATTTCTTGAGACCATGTTACTGAAGAAAGCATCGTGTTCAAAACCTAGATCTGTATGCACTATGAGAATATGCCAATGCAAATCAGCTTGCTAGATATGTATCTGCTTGATCGTGTCTAGACAGGTTGTGAACTGTAATTACTGCACTGATTAGTTAAAAATTGAGTCGTACCTTTTTTATCTACTATGCTTGTCTCACCCACCTGTTTGTTGGGGGCTTCAGAATGAAAAGTCTTTAAGATACATACTGTTGCTTTCTATATGTTTATACAGCACCTAGCACAAGTTTCAACAACTTTAATGGCCTTTGAGTTCTTCATAACATTATTTTTTTTAAAAAAAGGCAACAAAATTGTTGGTAGAGAATAGTGATACTTTAAAAGACAAATACCTGTGAAAGATTAAAAGAATCTATGAAAGGTAAGATAAATAATATTCCTAAAAATGTAACAATATAACTATTTAGAAAGGCTTGAAAGACTTATAGGGTGCTTATAGCTTACCTGGCTTCCTTCTTTTTGCCAGAAAACAGCTGGCTGGGGATTTCCTTTAGTTTCACAAGGAAAAGTCACTGTTCGACCCTGGGCTACAATCTGGTCTCGTGGTCTCACCACAAACTGTGGGGGAGCTACAATGTAAGAAAAACCATTGTGTAAATTTAGGATATTTTGCAAGGAGGAGATCAGGAATATTAAAGGAAAGTGACAACTTTATGGAGGTTTGTTTTATGCCAGAGGACATAACACCAGAAACATTAATTAGTATAGACAGAACTAATATATAAACAAAAACAACAACAGTAACAAAAATAGCAGCAATATCAGTACGTGATATCCTCAGTTGTACAAAAAGAGAAAAAAAAAAGGAAAGAAACATTACAACCATACATGCTAGAATAAATTCTGATGACAATAAATGCTAAGGAGCAGCAGTAAGGTGTATATGATGTTGGCTGTGGATGTATTCTACCTTTCATCTGGGCAAATACCCTCTACACTTCACAGAGCTTGTTGTTGTGCTGGAGTTATCATGTATCACAAGATATGAGTTAGGATATACAGACTGCCTTTTTCAATATGCTCCACTAGACTTTTACAAATGATTGAGAAAGGAGAGGAAGGTTCAAGAGTTCCCGCACTTCGCTTAGGGGTAGTATGGTCAAGAATGGAGTGGGAAGGAGGACTTGCTGTAAAAAGAATTGTGTCCACAACACAAACTTGGGAGATCCAGCTTGCATAAAGACAAGGAAGAAGCAAGAGTTGATGAGCTAGTGGGCAGCAGTGAGTGGTGAGTAAGAAGGAATAGGTATTCTAGGAGATCAGGGAGAGACAAGGAAAAGAGAAAAGGAGAAAGAGGAGTTAAAACAAGAAAAAAGATCAAGGACTGATTATGTTTTCAAGTAGATGGCATTAACCGTGTTCAGACATAGGGGAATAGGAAGCACAGTCAGAAAAGGACAATTTCTAAAAGAGAAGTATAGTTTACTTGTCTAGGGATGGACAATAGACAGTCAATGTTTAGTGGGAATAAGAAGGGAGAGAAAAGGTGTTAATGGGCAGAAGGAAAGTGGGGAAGAAGCAATGTGAGAGGATTTGAGAGAAAAAACTTGACATCAGCAACTATGTTGGGCGTGATGTGATAAAGTAAATGACTTCTCTACTCATGACATGCAAACCTTCCAGTTAGTTCAACAGTGAAGTTCACTTGAATTGGATTTATACTATTTGGCATATTTTAAAAATGCAAGCAGTGTAAGGCTGCTAACTTTTGGGGCAGGCTAAAGAAAGGGACAAAATAATAATAAAAAAAATAACATTAATTTTATTCTATTACACTATTGGTTTGGTTGTTGTGGAGAGGGATGGTTTAGGAACACTAAGCTTTTAGGTAAACAGAATTTAAGTGTTTTAGAAAACCATATTTTCACCATTATAATTACAAAGTATTTAATTAGGCACGAAGAGCAATCAAGACCCAGCTTCCGATTACACCTGCTGACAGCAACAACGTAAAGCTGCTAACTGCATAGAAATGTATGCAGATCTGATTTTTTTGAAATACACGAGTTATCTTAGGAGGTACTTCCCACAGCTCTACCGATCAGCAGGAGTCTAAAGAGCACCAGTTCAACAGCTCTAGTCTAATGCATTCCTAAAACAAGAACTGTAAATCACTTAATAAACACGAATCACCATCAATTTAGAAGACAGAAGGTGGGGACAACACAAGGAGTCTTCCTTCTGTCTCATACTCCTAAGCACAGGTTTTGGCCTCTGTGAAGAGAGAAGTGTCCACCTCTTCCCCAGGCCTCAGCAGGTGGACAAAGGGCTACATGCCCTGCTGCTGCCTGTTTATATCCATGTGTTTTGAGGTTTCTGTAAGAGCATAGGTGTTATTACACATACTCTAGGATCCAAACTCATCCTGTAGAAGTTACTTGTTTTTCCTCACCTTGTTTTGCCTAGCGTATCTGTATGCAATCCCTACAGGTGTCAGAAAGCAGTAATGTGGTAATGAGAACACGTGTTTGCTCATTCAATCATATGGGAAGGGAAAGAGAGAAAGCCCTTTAAATTGTGAATTAGAAACCTCCATTCCTATAGCATACCTTACACTAAGATATCTCTACAGTTCTGACTACCCACTTAATAAAGGTCACTGAACTATTTCGTGTTTGTTGCTCAGCCATAGGAGTTCGTTGCTCAGCCATAGGAGTTCATTGCCCAGGGTATTAATATAGAATCAATAGCAACTTCAGGCAGAAGGGAGAGCAGAAAACCTCTAACCTCTTCAGGTGTTATATCTGCATTTGACAGGAACTATGCATGAGTCCTGTGCTGCATTATAGGGGTCCTCAAGACCACAATCTTTCTATCATGGTGCTAAAATACTGGTGTCAGGAAACCATTCCATAGATCATACCTAAGCATTATCAATGCCTAAGATCACTTCGTAGGCATACTTTGTGCAATGGGGGTATGTTATACAGACAGTGCTCAGAGACAGCTCAACAGAAGAAAGAAGGGCATGGCATTTCCATGAGCCTATCTTTCAAATCACATATCCAAATAAACGCAAGGTAAGTAAGTTTAAGAGTTCATCTGAAACATTCTCACACACACAAGGCTGCACTGTAAGCTCTGAGCAGATGTAATAGCACTGAACTTGTTGCTGTAGCAGACTCTCCAAGGACAAAGTTAAGACAATTTGGTAGTCAAGGAACAATCAGAGATAAACATCCTATTTTGTAATTTTTGACCTACCCCTAACTTTGACCATCTCTCACTTTCCGAAGAGCAGAAAACCGATCCTTTCTTTTGTAAAAAGAGACAAGGAAAAGAAATAGGAATTAAGGCTGTCGCTCAGCCCAGATAATCCAAATGACATGAATTGACCCTGTTGCTCTGTTCTCTCCCTGTCACACACCAAGTCCCATCCAGCATTTGCCACATTAGGTGAACAGAAGATCCATGGCCTCATAGCTACTAGTTTAGACTTTCTAAAGACTCCAGTCAACAATGATATACTTATGCAAGAATGTATTTTCTAGCTTTTCTCTGCAGCCATAATTACTAGAAATTCACTGTAAAAATAAATAAATTAATCACAGTTTTTATTTAAATATAATCTCTTGATCTCACAAGGAGATTGTAAGGAGTGACTTTTATTGGTCACTACGTTAATTAGAGCACAAAACCAATTCTTTCAGCCAAACTATTTAATACTGTAATTTTAAAGCACATGAAAAATGTCATTTTGGAAAAATAAAATCTTGTATGTGTTTTCTTAATTTATTCAAATACAGGGTTCTATAATGAAGGAAAACTTCATTTGTTGCAGTTTGTTGTCATATTCAGCTCTGTTTATAGACACCCTCTAATAAAAATTACCTTGTTTAAAGCATTTAAACTATGTTTTCACCATATCAGTTTTGTCTGTCAATTTCAAGTTGAATAATACAAATTGAAAACTGAAAGTTACAGTTAATGATTGCAGGAGTAATTCATGGTCAAGTATAACTATCGAAATGGTAAGACTGCCATTATCCTCAGAGAACACAACGTGACCCTGCTCAGAGATGGCAAGGCTTCTTTGACAGAATAAGCACTTGGGCTCTTCAATTTTCCTAAAAATGGACCTCATTATCTTCATATGTAAATGCTGTTTATAAAGATAGATAAATATTATTACTCCCATTTTGCAGAAAGGTTAAATGAGATCATGACTTCCTCAAAGCCCAGCTTCAGTGAAATGATGGACAAAACCTAATTCAAGCCATTATTGCTTCTCTTGAAATAGGTCAATTTTTAAAATATTCTGAAAAGGTACTGTTAGAGAAATAACAGCAGGCTTGATATGCTTCAGCTGTTGAAGTTATGTGGTACTTTAATGCTTAATTCAAGCTAAGCATTAAGGTCATTAGAAGAATCTTTTGAAAAAACTGTTATGAAGCAGCAAACTGAGTGTTGTGCCTATCAAACTATTACCCTTTACTGTTTCAGATGTAACATTAGCTGGATTGGAATAAACAGAGTGGAAAAACTCTTGCTTAATTGACATTTGAAAATTAAAGACAATGGCTCTAAAAGGAAATATAATGCTTGGATTCCAGAGGAGTAGACAAAAATATGAAAAAAGAACAATTAAGAACACAGACCTAGTATACATCTATTGAAACTTCTTATTTTTTTTTTTTTTAGAAATTTAAATAGTACACAGTAAATTAGATTTGATTTCTGGCAAATTATGCTTTGATACTGCATTCAGCTTGCACTGGCTTCAATCAATGTCACACTAAAGCTCTGTTATGCTAATAGCTGCTTGTGAGGCTGAGCAGGATGATATGGAAATCAGATGGTTGAACATGAATAGAAAGCATAGGCCATGTACGAGGGGGCTTTGAGATGAGGGGATGGGGGGACCCTAAGGTTAATCACATCATGTTTTTACAGCACAGAACAGTATTCTACTGCAAGAATTAAAATGAAGATAGAAAAGCATGAGCAGTAGTGAGCATTAGTTATGTTGTTCAAAATGGGAAGAGTGCATTCTGTTGCACTCTTTCTAGATGTTGTTTTATGCATGACTGAATGGATCTTTTATTCTATTAATAAACGTATATGAAAGCAGCCTCTGCTCAAGTTTTAAAGAGCTTTAGGAAAAAAAATAAGAAACAAATACTGCAAATTATTTCAAAGGGATTTCTCAACTCTTCTCCAATCTTAATAGTTAGTAGAATCTCTAATCTGATGTGATGGATTGCATATATTTCTTTCCCAGTGGTGTTGCTGAATACTAAAGGTTCAGCTGAGTCACCAGGAACTGATAAAGCTGCTGATGTAGGTAGGCTTGACTAAGACAGTGAGTTCATCCCTCCTAGGTGAACTCTGGTCACCTGCTAAGAAACATGGCAGAAGACTCAGGGAGGGGAAAATTACCACAGGAAAAAGTGAATTTATAGCAAAAAGTATACTGATCCCATATCAAGTACTAACAACATTTTCTTCCAGTGACAGCTTTCTAACTTGATCTTGTGATTTGTGGTTATCATTGAATTCAGTGATCCTAGAGGAATATTATTATTATGACTTCCTCACAGTACTACCCTCAGCCCATGTGCCTTGGGGTGTGTACATTATATTGCTGTGTTTTTAATTAAAAGTCGATACTGTGGCAAGATTTAGTCCAGTACTGCTACCACAAGCAGAAATCAAAGTGTAACCACAGCAACTAATACCAGTAGGATTTTTGCTGTTGTTTGGTTTATTTCTAAACATTCTCAATTACCTAGGCTGCCACTATAAGACCAAACTCATTTTATATAGTCCAAACAATTTCCAGATAACGAAAACTTTAGTAATCTTTTAATTACATGTACTGAGATAAAATGTCCTCCAATACCATGGCATATGAGGCTTTATTCAAAGCTCATTGAAGTTGGTAGAAATTCTCCTATTGACTTATATGGTCTTTTGATCAGACACATTGAAAAAATAATATATTACAGGAAAACGGTGTCAGCAACAAATATTAAAGGTCTTAAATTACAGATTTGACAACCTTTAATTGCAACTAATTTCAGTTGATAGTGAACTGCAAATGAAATTCACTGTGAAGATTACTTAGGCAAGCTAAAGTGATAAAGATGAGTGCTTCATTTTAAACTGGAATTGTTTATTATTCATTAACATATTTCTGTGACTAGTTCAAAGGGGGCAATGGGAGAGATATTGACTTGTAAATGTTCTAAGCAAAACTCGAATAACGATCACTGATAGTGGAAAAAGATTTGAAGAGCAAGCAGAAATACACTGGCTGGTAAAGCACTAAGACTCTTTAAGACTTGGCTCTGATTCCAGCAGGGAAGAGACAGCAGACCAACCTAATATTCCCATCTGCAGTCTTTTTCAGCATTGTACACTTGCAGCAATAAACTAATTTCATATTAATCCTTTGAACAATCAAAGTTATAGCTAGTACAATACTCAGCTGCTCAGCCTGGGAGTAAGAAATTCAGCTAGGGTGATAAGATAATGCACCTTCTCCAAATTGTCTTCTGACTTCTAGAACCTCATCAACATCACAATCTTCTTTTGCAAAGCCCTCAAAAACTTGAAACTGGATGTCTCAATGCTCATCTCAAACCCTTACTGCAGTGAGAATATGCATGTGGCCACTTCAGATGATCTTTAATACTTGTTGATACTTTGAGAGCGAACTGTTCCAGTCGTACCAAATCCAGATCAATAGTTTCTCTCTAAGATGCTTATACAGAGGATAGCAGAAACCCCCAGAGCTCCAGCTGAAGTATTATGTATTTTGAAAAAGGAGGTAACCCTTAACATGATCTATGGAGTAGGATTACTTATTTGTTAGATCGCTTTGCTGGTTCCGGATATGAGCTTAGA
Organism: Arenaria interpres; assembly: GCA_013399435.1. Lineage (NCBI taxonomy): Eukaryota > Metazoa > Chordata > Aves > Charadriiformes > Scolopacidae > Arenaria > Arenaria interpres. Next base: position 233,798 of record VXAK01019391.1, read on the forward strand.
CAACAGTTGAAGGCAGTACAGGAATTCTTGAAAGAAAATAATGATCCCTCACCTTTGTGTGTCATTGGTTAAATTTGTCTGGAAGGTCTGGTAGATACTGGGCTTTTTGATGCTTTTGTGATACAAATGTAAAAGAAAACTGTAAGAACCTACTCATAACTTGCGTAGCAACATTTCCCCTTCGTGTGGCATGAGCTGCCAAAAACTGCAGAAATGAAAGTCTAGGAGTTTTGAAAGATGGTTTGCAAGGCTACTGTTGCTGATGGAGTAAATAGAGGAAAACAGAAAATATTTCCAGTTTCAAACACCAGAAACCTTGGCTGAGTCAGCATTTCTTTCCTCAGAAGTTCCAATCTTCTTAATCAGTACCGAAAGTGATGTGTGGTTCTTATAACACAAAGTTATTAGTGCACTATTAGCTATGACTAATGGTAAATCAGGAGTGTAGCCTCTGCCACAGGAGCCATTACAGGAGCTAATTCAGATATTTCTTGTCAGATAAACTAATGGAAGTTTAGGATGGTCATTTTCCTTAAAGTGAAAAGACTTCTCAGTCTTATGATGCGCTCCAGAGATCAGGTGTGTTCACAGACTGGAGGAAGTAACTTTTTGGCATGCTAGTTACGATTGACTTGCCTGGGAAATTAGTTTCATTTTTTTTTCTCCCATGAGTATCATGTTAGCATAGGAATCTATAACTATTGCCTAGTCTGTATGAGTGAAGTTGGACTTTGAAACAAGGGCATAGATCTCATTTTGTGATAATTTTTTTTCTCTTTAATTATGTGATCTTCCTTGTTAATCTAGAGTTTTCTCTTTCTTCCATGATTCTTCATGTGGATGGTTCTGTCAATACAAAATAAGGAACGGGTACATTGTGGGGACAACAAGTGATTCACGAAGCTGCTCATTAGACCTGGGATATTATTTTAAAATGACGCAAGTGGAGGCAGCAAAGCATGTACTAGGTTTGGATTCATCTGAAAAACAGCTTCCCATAATCTAGGGGAGTATCTGTAATCCATAGCCCAGATATCATCTTTAACATTGACACTGCTTCAAAATTAATTCTCATATGTCCTGGAACAGTAGATCAAATACACAGAATTAGAAGCACAGGGGGCGAGTGGGGAGAACTTTTAGGAGATTGAATGTAAGGACGCACTGCAGGAGAGGAATCAGGCTACATTGAGGCGGTGGTAGAAAGCAGGGGGAGGTGAGGTCTCATCAAGATTATTACTAGAACCAGTTCTGGTATAAGTGTCCTTCACACTGCTCCTGTCTCATGGAAGGTGAGAAATTCCTTTTGTTTTGTTTGCTGTTTTCAGATGAGCCATGTAAAAACACAACAGTGTGAAAAGATCACACTTCAATCATTTGAAAATGCTAAACCTTCCTTCATACCTGGACTAATTGTTCTAACCTTCAATTTAAATTCAAGTTCTGAATTTCACATATAACATTTTTATCCTTCAGTTGTTCTGAAACACTGAAGCAGATAATTTCTGAAAGCGTGGAAGTATAAGCATGTTTTTCTTTCTTTGCAAGAGGTGAAAGAAGTCTAGAGAATCAATAAATAAAAAACGCTAACTGTCCTACATGTTTTGACACATAAAATCTCTCTTTTATCCCTGGGCAACCTAAAAGAAAGAGGTGGGATAAATCTGCATGGTGAAAAAAAGAGATGGGAGATAAAAAGTAATGAAAAAGCAGGTTTGGTTTATATTCAAAGTTTCCTTGCCAATTTCAATTAACAAAACTGCCAAATCTGCATTTATCATTTCTATAACAAAAGTAGAAGCACAAAAAAAATAAAATTACTACCAAGGGTTTGTTCTTCCTTCTTACCTAGGACTAATGACAATAAAACAAAACTATGAGAATAATTATAAAACAATCCAACGGTCTCCTACATAGAAGGCCTCTACCTTCCCCTCCCCCCCATTTCGGGTGGTATAAGTCCAGCAGCAGCATCTACCCCCACCCCCTCGTCCTCTTTGTTTTACAGTACATTTATAGATTAAGTTTAAATATCTAGTCCAAATTCCATCTCAACATTAGAGTGTAGCCTGCTGTTCTTTAATCAAACATCTCTATTTTATTATACCTTGTCCAATCATCTCTTTTAAGTGGCCCCTGCACCTTACAGATGCTCCTGGAAAACCCCATCTAGAAAGTCCTTCACTTAGTTTTGATATATATAAAGAGAAGTAGCATTGATTCTGTCTGTCCAATAACTTACATTACTGAGGACTTTCTCTACTCTAGACAACGTTTTTCTTTTTTTTTTTTCCTCAAGTGTCTGAGATTCAGGATACACCTTTTGCTCAGATCAAATAGAAAACTTGTGCTTTCCTAAATCCTTAACACTTTAGGCCAATTGTTAATGTAAACTGTACCATTAGGGGATGGCTGGTGCTACTATACCTTCTGTGAATTTAGCAAATAAAACAAATTATGCCAAGAAAAAGACATGTAATCTGCCATGATTCCTTTTGTCATGGGAGATAGCAAGAGGGTTTGCTGGTAATGTGTTTAAAAAGGAAAAGCATTCCCCTCACTGATATAGTAACATTTCATCAAAATAATGAGTGTAATCTGATTATCCCCTTCAAAAAACGATGAATTCACATGCTGAAGAGAAGAGCTAATGAGATGATGGGAAGAGTAAAGGGCCTAGACAGGCTAATAGGCTACATCTATAGTGAGAAAGATGATAAGTTTCTGGTTTGTTTACCCTTGAAAATAAAAAAGGCTGAGAGGAGATATTCTGCTTAATTTGTGCCACTGTAAAGTGAAGAAAAAGACTATTTATGCTGATTGACAATGCAAGCATTCAAGCAATAGGGCATACAGTCATTTTGCTGTTGAATAATACTGAGATCATATCCAAAGTGTAATATGGCTAGCAGCAATTGAGCAAAGAAGGTAAAGGGAAAAGTGAATGGATTAATGTATTGATTTCCACATTCCTCTTGAAGGAAAAATAAGCAATTTCTCTTTTTAGAAAAAGGAAGGGAAAAGTTTGAGGGGAGCAACACATCAAAAGACTTTTTCATACACTAATCTTCAAAGACTTATGGAGAGACTCAGAATCCACTGAAGTAAGAAAACAATTCCCACTGATTTGAGTACGCTTCAGGAAAGTTAAAAAGAAATTACACATTAAACTTCTTAAAACTTTCACAAAGTAGAGTTCAGCAATAAAAAAAAGGAAAAAAAAAAANATTTATAAATATATTTCTGTTACAATGTCATCCTCCTACAGATCTGTGAGCTTAATAACATTTAGCAGTGTTTGCTTTAGCTTCCTTTATGTAAGGAGAAGTATTTTTACACTGCATTCCAGTTAACTTCTTGAGCAAAATGATGCTACAAAATTTGACTCACCATTCCTGTCAAATAACAATTTTAACAGAAGATTGTTTGGGCTTCCCGGTGGGAAAATGGTGGCGGAGAAGGAGGTTACTTTGTTTTGCTTT
>VXAK01019391.1:237397-301687 GCA_013399435.1 Arenaria interpres
AAAAAAGGAAAAAAAAAAAAAAAGGAGGCCCTTGATCACTTCCTTCCAAGTACTGCTGTGACTGGGTTTTCTGTAAGAGAAAAAGTATGAGTATTGGCACATACTTGGTGCCATGGTGGAGTGAGCCAGGACATCACAGCATGACTTGCTAAAACTTCAAGGACGTACGCTGCCACCTCTCACACGTATCATTGAAGAAGAAGCCTCTGTCAGATCTTCTATGTTTCTGTTCTGATCACTGTCTGGCATACCCAAGAAGACTTGGAGCAGCTGGAAATAAAGCTGAGTTTTGTGGACCAGCACTTAAATACTTGGTGGTTAATGTGCTCAATGTCCACTTGCAGAGCCATTCTGCCCCATACACTGCAAATGTTGTATTTCTATGGTATCTGAAGCCATTATAGGATTCAAGTGTAACTCAAGTGTAAGGATTCAGCTAGCGGAGTTTGTCAAAGTAGAAATGTTAAGGACTTTAGGATTTTTAGACTGGTCTTTAAAAGGCTAAGAAATGTCAGAACAAAGCAGCTCCATATTTTAATTTCTTACTGGTACACAAAGAAATCTGAATTTCTTTCTATGGCAAACTTTTCTCTTTAATCTAAAGAATTTGCCTATTTTTAAACAAGAATGATGCATTATTCTTTCACCTAAGGAAGAAACAAATCCCAAAAACCTAATGCCCACTGATGTCCTTACTCTTCTGAAAATTTCTAGAGGTGGTAGCAGCAGGCAGACAGCAGGCATACCACATTTGATATAGATTTGAGATTTCTGCCAGTGAAAGATGGCACCGTAATGCCAAGCATGATCTCATCTCTTCTATGACACACTAATTGCCATTACTGATACTGTATAAACCCTCAGTGTCTCAAGCGAAGGTGATAATTTCATTAATATACTAAAAATAAAAGCAGTCATCCTACTCAGATGCAAGACAGTGAAGAAGAATAGAGATCTTTCTGACTTACCAAATTGAACCATCTGAACAATATAATTTCAAGCCACAACACCTAATACAACTTTGTTTAAATACAGCCCTTGCTATTGTATGTTTCATGCTGCACCACTCTTACTAAAACATTAAGTCATGCCAGGCTGATTTATGACAAGAAAACTTCCCAGAGCAGAGTGAAATGCATCACACAGTCACATTGCACACTTAAATGCAAATAGAATGTGTTTAATTAGTCTGGAATTTGGAAAATTCATGGTAGGCGTCATCTGTTTCTCTCTTCTCCAACATGGTAGGGAAGTGACATTTTTGTAACTTGGTTGGTCTCCTCTCACTTCCTTAGTTAATTCCAAATACTTAATTTCTATCCAGGTGGCAAAAGTATCTAGCTATTTGCTGCATGTCACTTCTATCTGGGAAGATGAGTCATAGCATACGACAATAAATTAAGTAAACTTGACTTACTGCAGGGCAATTGAAATGCAAAGAACTGTATTTTCACTTGGACGCAGTTGAAATTAATTTGAAAACTGAGTACTCTGTCATCTGAATGACTCTTTGGATGATTAGTAAAAAGGAAACTGAAACATCAGACAGATCATCCCAGATCTTCTACTTGAACTTTAGGTCCTCTGTCTCAAAGTAGTATAGCAAATACTTTTGGAAAGAGGGTCAGTGTTGCTTTCAGTGGGACTATATGAAACTTTTGGGCTCCTCACAACTTTTCTGCTTCTTTTAACAGCTATTCTCCTTCCCAACTCCCATAAGAAATGCAGCAGAATACGCAAGTGAGAAAATACTAACTTGGTCATCTGGAATATCCATCTAATGAGTGAAATAAAAACAGAAATGGTCTAAACAGGGATAAATATCTTGTTTCCTAAATCTGTCAGTTGTAAATCCTGTCGGAAATCTTTTCAAAAGGCTATAAATAAGAGAACATCTATTTTAGAAACAGGCAACACATTTATTCCTAGCAGCAGATCCAAACATGATGAGCAATCTGGCCTAGGGCTGTTAAATTCACCAGCTGCCATCCACCTTGGGCAGAACCATACCTCATTTTGTCTCTGATTGAACCTAACATGGTCATTGGTAATCCCACTCCTGAATTTTCCACTCAAGATGAAATTCAAATAAAAATGTCACAACTAACAGAATGTAATACTTGAAACAAGCAAAAAAATGAATAGAAAATGAAAATGATTCCGTTTGCAAAAAGAATTGCAATCCTGGAACACTAAAAAACATTCCTCTATTCTTCAGTGACAAGGCATTGAAAGAAAACGGTTTGGTCTTGTCTAAAACACAGTAAAGACAAAACATGTCTGCTTTGAATTGGAGGTAGTGATGAAATGTAGATGTACATAGATAATTCTTATGTGTCACAAAAGATTATAAACTTTTAAACTGCTCCCCTGAAGTTTAACATATACAGAAATATATTATATTCTATTATTATAAATATATTTATATTTTATATTTATAAATATATTTCTGTTACAATGTCATCCTCCTACAGATCTGTGAGCTTAATAACATTTAGCAGTGTTTGCTTTAGCTTCCTTTATGTAAGGAGAAGTATTTTTACACTGCATTCCAGTTAACTTCTTGAGCAAAATGATGCTACAAAATTTGACTCACCATTCCTGTCAAATAACAATTTTAACAGAAGATTGTTTGGGCTTCCCGGGGGGAAACTGGTGGCGGAGAAGGAGGTTACTTTGTTTTGCTTTACTGGGCTTTAAATTTTCAAAAAACAGGATAGGTAGTCACCTGCTTTGCCTACTCTGGACTGAGACAGAGAGACGAACTGTAGAAATCAATTTCATTTCAGGCCCTTATGCAAAAAACAATAAAGGCATACGCTATCATAAGGACAGCATTGCCTTTTCTACAGGTACAGGATCAGATAAAAGTGATTGAAAGTGATCTGCTTGTATACAGCAATCACTTCACACACACTTGTATGGGAGTTCTACATCTCAGCTATCATTGGGGTTGGACATATTTACTTAACAATCTTCTCCCAATTCACAAAGATAATCACTAAATTCAATAATTTGATAAAGACCATATGACCATATAATAATTATTTTAAAGTAGCCATTCTAATTTAAGTTTCCTGAATAAATAATGTAAAAGAATACTTTTCTTTGTACCAGATGTTTACTTGTAACAAAATAAAAAAGCATGAGCAGAGTATATGACAAATTTACCACAGCATGGTCACACAAGGGGATCATATACCTGGACAAAAAGTAACTTGAGACCATGAGCTTCTGTATGATCTTTGGAGATGGAATCATGGATGACTAAACGTCCTGAAAAGTCTTAAAAAAGAATCAATGTTCTGAAATGAGACACCACCAACACCGCTGAAACCTATCATTTTCTTGTGAATCTCCAGTCATTTATTTCATGTGGCTTTCACAGAGCCTGAAACAGTCTCTGCTTTGTGATTTTTTTCTTGTCTTTCTTTTAAGAGAGAGCAAAGTGAGAAAAATATCTAGAAGTAAAAAACTTTTAATCTTGTAGCATTTTCTTAGTGAATGCAGAAGGAGTTTTCATTACTAGCCATAAAGCCTCCCCCCTCAACATGAGAGATTTACATTAGAAGCATACTAAATTCATACTATAATTTCAAGCAAAAAAAAAATTTATTATGAGTTTACTCCAGTTTTACAACTCCTGGGAATTAATTTCTTGAGAACTAGCATAATGCCAAAGCAATACATTAATGACTGGGGTTTAAAGCTTGCTATCAAAATCCCAAATGGAGAACAGTGAATTTCCATTCTGCACAGGGTATTCTCCAGGTACGAATAAGCCATATCATGACTGCAGAGGTACTTGTCTTGGCTGTATGTATGCTAGTTCAAGCAAGCGAAATAGCATGGGATGACCTTAGTTCTGGAAACAGAGGCCTAACCTGGATCTTATCTGTGAATTATTCCAACCTCTCTTCCTCCAACTTGTAACAGTGAAGAGCTGACACAAGTTCAAACTCACAAACTTTAGTCAAATGCATATCTAACATAAGTTTTGACTACATAAAGACAGACCAAACCCCTCAGCAATCTCACCAATACATGCTTTGCACACTAATCCATAAAATCAGAGTAACCATATTATTATTCTAAAAGACAAATCTGAACACAAGCTACAAAAATCAGAGAAGCAGTCCAACTGGTTAAATTATTTAGAAAATCCACATAGGCACAGAGTAAACATCCGTGAATGAAAATTAAATAATATATTTGGGATTTCTCTGAACACCAAAAGCAAATTTCAGCTACCAACAGTTGCAATTTTTCCATCATGCTCAGTTAGATTTTTATAAATTTTCAGAAATAATTTCAAAGGTATAGCAAGGAATCAAATTTTCAGTGTGTGGAAATTCAAAATCCAGAGGTTGTCTTCCTCTGTACTTGTTATTCAAAACGGTCTGCATCCTATACAATGCAGGCCAAAACACATTCCAAGATGACTCAAGGGCAAAAATTAGTGATGAACTTTCTTAACAAGCACGGAAATCTACTCCATCCCCTCTTCAACTTCAGGACTACTTTCAAAACTCTTTGAAAGACGGGACATGCAAAGCCTGTGCTTTTACTGCTATGCAGTAAAAGCATAATGAGCTGATCATTTAGGGCCTGATAGAAGCTCACCGAAGTCAATGCAATCCTTTCTGTTGATTTCAATGGCTTTTATACCAGGCCCTTAAATAGACTGTTAAAAACGTCTAAATGAGTGATTTTGGCTCAGTATCACCACACCCACCCTGTTTTGCTGATTGGCATTTGTTGGTGATTTGGCAAATGTGTTTCTACATGACACAGCAGAAAATACAAAGTTCAGAAATAGCACTTTGTCAGTCAAAATCACTTGCCTGGTGTTAGACAGTTAAAACTATTAAGTACTGGCTGCCAATTTCAGCCAGTTAAATGCTGTTGCAAATGAAAGATGAAGCATTGCATGAAGCCATGCTAAAATGGATAGAAGGATGGTTACTTACCAACGGGGCGAGCTGTTGACATTACAATGGTGTAGTGAGAACATAAAAAAGAAATTAAAAAAAGAAAAGAATATCTGTCAGAATGCATGACGTGTAATGTTGCCTTCCACTATGGATACTACCATGATTGTTAACCCCTCAAATGACAGCCTAAGTAAAATGTTTACTGTTGTTACTGTTTACTTATGTGCCACTATTATCACATTTACTTGAGCATAGCATCTGAACAAGCTGACCGGAACCATTCTCTGAGAAATATTTTTATTATCTTCACGTGCCATCATCGAGTATCATTGCTAATGCCTGATAAAAGAAAAATTGCGTTACATTAGCACAAACTTTTAGATCCTGATGAACATATCAATTTAAGCCGCAGACTGCCAAGTGTCATGCCAGTAGATGCAATGCGTTTGCTTTCTGAGTCAAATACCAATTGAATTTTAAGCATGGCCAGTCAGTAAAGCAGTAAAGGCTACAGAAAGCCCAGGACAGTTTTTCTCATTCAATACTGGGCATGATAGCTTACAGCACACTGCTTTTTCCTCGCTGACAGTGCTGATGAAAATACAACAAAGAGGCTGAAATGGCCACAGGGAATTCAACACAGAACCTCCCAAATTACTGCTTAGATAACTTCTACTTCCTAAAAAAATTGCTGCTGAATGATCGACAGTTTAATACTGTTTCAGGTTGATATCAAGATTGAAAGCTGCTGCTGCAACAAGTGATTTCTTGATTATAGCAACAGCCCTTCATTATACTTGTGCTGGGGAAGAGAGGCTGTCAGTCCTTCTGTTAATAAAATACAGATATCCCCTTTCAGAAGAGCTGAAAAGTTGGACATAAAATTCACCCAGGTGGCATTTGGGTAGGCCAAACTTCCCTTATCTTAGCAGGAGAAGAAGTTACATATTTCTGAGCAACAGTAATTTATTTCTTTTTAAAGATAACCAGCTCTGTATGCTTATGTGCAGGCTAGGGTCAAACGTACGATATGCAGATCCAGAGGTAACACAGTATGCAAGGACCCTCTTAGTTCTCAGCCCTTCTGCAGCTTTATCCTTACTTTGGCATACCCACTTCATTTAACTATTTCAAGCCTGCTGCCCTTTCTCACCCATCACCTATTTGAAGCTTTTCTCTCTTCTGGTGTTATGGACATATTCCTTCTTCCACAGAGAGAGAGGGAATAAGAGTGATGTGCACTTTTCCAAGAGAGGACATGAAGGTTGAGCCACAGAATTAAAATTCTGTTATTGTTTGTGGCAGGGTAATGCAAACTCCCCAACTGCATCCTCATCCTCTGCTTTGAGAAGATGGAGCCACGAATGAGGGATCTAAGGATAATGCTGCTCTTGCCAGATTTGAAGCTGTAACCACATGACACCAGTAAGGACTAAGGCATCCTCAAAGTAAATTTTGAAGTGCTATGTATTTTTGCTCCTCTACACGACAAGTGGTTATGCTAAAAGCAGTTTCAGACAAAACTGGCAAAAATTTAAGAATTCAGAATTAAGGCTTCCTTTAATTAAAAGAATTGCTGTTCATGAACCCTTAAAAGTCAACGGGCATTTGCATAGTCCTTTGCTTTCAGAAAATTCAGAGTAATAATGTTCTCCTTTGAATTTCTTGGCTTTTCTCATTTTCTGTCATATCCTGAACATTTAATATGCTTATAACATCGTGACTTCCTTTGTGTTGGATAAACACTATGAATTTGACTATAAATGACAAACCCAGGAGGGAAAAATACCCAAGATAATGAAAACCTGCTTTTACTGTAGGAAAATCGATTAAATTATATTTTTGCTCGGGTTTTTTTCACCTTAATTTCATCAGGTTCAAGCTTCAGTGATTTCAAAGGATTTTTTGCTTGGTTCTAGCTATTGTTTATATCACCAATCTGGGTAGCAAATCTTGCTCCAATAATGTATACGCAGTTCTAGGAGTGTTTAAAGGCTATCAAATTGGTTGCCAGATTTATTGGATACCATGATTCTGCCTGTGACAAAGAAACAGAGTGAGAGTATTTCTGGGAGTTTGTTGTAGTGACTATTTTTCTCACATTACGAAATGGAAGAACAATCTTTTACATATAAGCATGCAGCAGGTAAACCTATTTCTTCAGCTTAAAACGGGAAGAGCTGTATTATCACTTAATTGTCTAAAGTGAACACTGTGGTAATATTTCAGCAGATGGATTATCACAATACTTTCTTCTCTTTGTTACATACTAACATCTCCTCCCCTACAAAGCCACTCGGTGTTTTTTTTTTCACTTTGAATTCAGCAAATTAAACTGAACTGTGTCCATGCATTAAATGGATGGAAATGGAAGCTGGCCTCTTGGGTCAGTTGACCCCAGTTCTAATAAAGCAATCCATTGAGACTTTGAACATTTGATTTAATGTGTATGAAAAGAGAAGAACAGATAAAGCTAAAAATGTTTTTATTAACCTTTCACAGCTCTACTGAAAACCGTCAGCATGCACCACTAAACTGTGAAATAGTGTCTGCATGATATCCATTGTGCCAAATTGCTGCTTATCTTTTGGAATGAAGTAATAACTATTATATTCTATTTACTCATATAGAAATATTAACCTAAAAACTTTTTCTCTCCCCATAATCTTTAGCATGTCTATATCTACTGTCACAAAAGACATTTCGGCAACTCATTATTCTACTGGTCTTAAAAACTCCTTACCACATCAAACAGCAGCACATAAACACTGAGTGGATACTAGAGACCAAGCATATTTTAGAAGAGAATATGTTAGTCTTTACCTCGTAATAATTACAAAATTTAATTAGGATTTTCTTTTTCCTTTAGCTGGGTTTTATCTTTCAGATAAAGAGTAACAGCAGAGAGTTTAATTATGGCACAGCTAATAGCATAATAATACTATCTGCATTATGTTTGGCATTAATAAACATAGTTACTTACTACACTCCTTATACTTATTAGAGAAAGGAACGTGAACAACAGCACAAACTGATGGCTCACATATTAAAGTCTATGCCCACAGTTATGTAGTGCTTTCTTAAGCATATATATGCATCGGTTCTTCAATAAAAAAACATTGGAGAAGCTTTTTAACTGCAGGGAGATATCCTATTGAAATCAATTAAAATTTTGCCTGAGATATCAACAGAACCAGGATTTCACCTTTGCTGTAAATCAGTGCCAGCACCCACAGTTGCAAAGGATATGTGAAACCCAAGCAATGCCAGGTAAGGATGTGGCCCATTTTGTCAGAAAGCAATTTATCCATATACGACACAGGCCCTCCCTCCATAGCAACACTCACCTCGCACAGTGAGGGTAGCAGAGGCTTCCACTTTTCCAACTCGATTCTCAGCAATGCATGTGTAGGTTCCTTCATCTGTGCTCATGGCCTTCTTAATGCGCAAAGTGTAGTCATCTTTGATGTCATACCTGTATTACAGAAAAAGAATGAAAACTCTTTCTGTAGACAACAGAAATGAATGAAAACTCTCACCTGGTATATGCCAGTCTGAATCTATCTTGCAGCCAGTTTTGGAAGATAAATTATTATCTAGCACTAGATAATTCCACCAAGCATTAATCTTCATGACATTTTTATTGCACTCTGCATTAGTTAGAAACTTTACATAAAATTAGTATTGCTATGTTCACTCAGTATTAGGGCTTTATTAATAATATCATTCACTTTGTCCTTGATCTAGAGCAATAAGATAAAATTAAGCTATCAGACATCAGTTATCAATACATGGCAGTTCAGGTTTATCATGCCTTTAACTATGTGAACTACACATTTTACCTTTTGCCGAGTTGGAAATTTCCGTTTATATATAGTTTTTCTCTACTGTAGCAACCCCTTAGGAAAACTGTGAGCATTTTGGTAGGATCTGACACTACACGATTACAAACAATAAAAAATATATTTAAGCTCTGGAAGGTGGCATTTATTGAAGAGGCACATTAAAGAAGATTTATCAATTTCACAGAAATACTACAAAGTGATTCATTAATGGTGGACAGTAATGTTTTCTCTTTCTTAAAAGAAATTAGAAACAATTCAGTTATGCTTTGTCCATTTCCTTGTTTTTACTGTTGTAATAAATCTGAAACTATGAGGATGTATAAAACTTGAAATAATACAAAGTAATTCAGCATGCAGTGAACATTCATTCTCACGGCATTTAGAGTGCTTACACCCAGAAAAAACATTTTCAGTTAAATTGTTATTATCCTGCAGAAGTCATGCTTAACAAACTATTTTAGGCTCTGATCCAAAGCTCATTAAAGTCAACAGGGGACTTTATCTTGTATGAACTGCCTTTGGCTCCCAAATCAGGAAAACCCTGTTTTTCAGCATGGATATTTTACTCTTGAAATACTCTTTTGTGAAATTATTTTCAACAACCTTTCTTCTAGACATAATAAGCCCATGATACCTTAAGTCATCTTGAATCTAGAGGTAGCTTCAGATTCTCATGTATCAAACAGTGAGACAGGAACACAAAACTAAAAAAAGATTGATACTTCAGGTGACATCAATAGTCTTTCTCATTATATACACACTCATGACATAGATTCAGAACAACTAATTTACGTTCTCTTTGTTATACAGCAAAGACCTCATGGACTTGTTCAGCAAAGATACTGAAATCATATGGAAGAGCATCCTTAAATGTTTCGATGAATAAGAATGTAATGGAATTAGTTACAGGAATGTTGTATTTGGCAATCTGAAACAATAAGTTCTGTGTACATAATATACATTGCTATTGGTTCCTTTATTATCAATTTGTAGAGAGAGCACTGTGCTCTAACAGACTTTAAAGCATCTTAACTCAAAAGGACCCTGTGTGTTGAAACATTTACAGTTCTGTCTAATTAATGCTCACAACATCAATTAGTGCATTACTAGCAATTCCAAGAATAAAGAGAAGTCAAGACACCTTTTCACATTCACAATACAATACAGCTTCATTCTATATTCAGTAAGTCCATTTTAATCATTAGCAAAAAAAATAATTAAAAAAGACCAAATTGAGGCTAACCATTCTGTCAGAGATAAACATAAATACATATAATACCCCTTTTGTTAGGATTTAAACTTAATTATATCTATATGCAGTACCTCAGATATGCCAAGGGGAAGAATAAGTAGGTGCCATGGCAAACTTCAGAAACTTTTAGGGACATTTTTTTTACTAGTGTAGCACCATTATGTGTGTGTATGTGTTGGGGGTGAAGTTATTATGCTGGAGAACTTAATATGCAGTTTCTGGAGCAGTAAAGATCTATTGCAACTACATTCAACAGCCGTATGCAGTTGAGGCACATTTCTTCTTGACTGCTCACAAATGATGTCATTTTGCATGCTATGCTGCACTAGTCAATGGCAAATAGAAATCACTGTTTTCATAAGAGAGAAAGGCAAATTGTCTCCCTTTAAAATCTCAAGAATATGACAACAGTATCCCACAATGATGGAGCAGTTATTTGTCTTTGGCGACCACAGAGTTGCAGACAAGAGAAAATGCTTATTTTCTTGACAGGAAGCCAGCCCTAGGGAACTAAAAATATAAAGTTGTATTCAGCTCCTGTAAGATGGATGAGAAAACTACGATGAGCTTTAACATAAATGAGTTTGATACAAGAATCATAGTTATAAAGCTGGGCAACAATTAACCATTTATTTAATTGTTTGTTTGTTTGTTGGGTTTTCTTCCCCGGACAAATCACATCCCTGTGGTTTGCTTACCGCCGCCGAGATAAAAACAGACAGGCAGCAGGACTGTATCTAACCGAGCGGCTGCTTGAACAGGGACGCAGGCAGCCTGGGACGGGGCCCTCCAGTCTGCTGTGGGCTGCAGCTGACTCGCTCTTCTTCATCTCATGGATGTGCTGGTGCCGGTATGCCAGCCAGCTGCCTTGGAGGCTTCGGCAGTCTTTATGCTTGCACCTGCCAATCATGCAAATTGTGCAAAGGCTGCTGGGGGAAGGAGCCAGCTGCATGGCATGCCACGACGCAGAGCGAGGGTACAGCCACCATCTCCCACTTGGGTCGTGAAACGGGGGGTGGCGTAAACATGTCACTTTCATGGCCCAGTTATCAATTACTTCAAGGAAGGGTCCAGCTCTCTCAGTCTGCTTCTCCAGCAAGGCCATAGTGGGTTTTTGGACCACCCTGACAGAACGGGCCATCTAGCAATTAGATTCATACATAGATGGACCCATGGGACATTATAACCATCTGCTGTCCTGAAGTATTGATACGCTGCCCCTCAGTCATCTGTTCCACCCACATTGTCCCCAGAAGTCACCACGGTTCAGTGAAGAGCTTTGACAGATGAAGCAGGCAGGAAGGAGAAAGGAAGAAAACTGGCTTGGAGCCTGATCCATGGCAGCACAAGGAGCTTGTGTGAGAAAGGGACCGTGAAGTAACAAGGAGTGAAGCCTCAATATGTTTTCAGTTTCTCAAGCATCCATCTGCACAGTCTTCAACAGTGCCTTGTCTCCCCTCCACCCCAGAGCCTCATATTCCCATGTCAAGATTTTTCCACCTGAGTTTCTGAAGAAATTAACTCTCATCTGCGATAGTTCTACTGAACACTGGGAATCAGGATCAGAGGTTCTCTGATTGCAAATACCAACCACAGAAGAGTTACCAGGCTCCCGGATTGATGATGGAATGGTGGAAAATCAGAGTGTACTGGTTAAGCTGGTCCTTAACGTTGCTAGTGCACTAAGAAGGCAATGCCTTCAAAATATGTGCAGCGTCAAGAAACACCTTCTGACATATTGCCCAAATATTGCTGACTCCTAGCCAATTAATGCCAACATTCAGCTTAAAACATAGGGCGTCAGACATCAGTTTCACATGTTTACGGCCATCTAGTTCATTTTAAGTACTTCTCTTTGTTAAACATTTGGAGGTCCTTAACCTTTCAGTTCAGCTTAGACTTCAGCCATCAGACAGAGCTGGGAGAGGTCTTTTAAACAGCTAGTCAGCCTGTGCCTAGATATAAACCAGCCACTTTTGGGCACCATGTTACATAATTTCTATTCTACAAGTAACAGTTAGAGCAGGTCTGCCTTTAATTAACTGAGAAGGAAGGGGTGGGGGCAGGGGACTGGAAAGGAAGAAAGAAATAGAGAAACAACAAGCAGATGAGAAAACACTGCTGGTGAGGAAATTCTAATAGAAATTGGGTGATTTTGAGTGAAATCTGGCAGTCTCTGGCACATATGAATGCATTCATTGTTGCTAGTTTTGATTAATGACAGTTGTACAATAGTGTGCTGACAGTCACTGCCATACAGACACAATTTTTTTTTGATATGAAACACTGCTGAAAATGCAACCCAATCAGATTTGGCCCCTGAACAACATGTGCTATCATCACTGTACCGTGAATTGAGATTGATTGGTAACCAGCTGTGACAAAGTGGGAAAAAGAGCCTTGTCTATTTCAAGAAAAGAAACGAAGAAAAATAAAAAACTGAATTGTGTCAAAACCATTACCATCTGCTCAACCAAATAACAAATAAAGCAAAACACATTAACTGTTTTTAAGTATCACAAATTAATGTACTGAGGTTGGATTCATGCATTGGCTTAAGCATCTAAGAATAATCTTGAATTAAACTGCTTTTGACAGACTTATAATTTTTTTTCCACCACATTCGAAAGTTTATCTGTCCATACTCACCATAATCAGCCACCAATCTTCCATGGTTATGAAAAAAAAAGGGAGAAAGAATTTACTGAACTTGGAGAGATTTAGCAATATGCTTTTTTTGTATTTGAGATACATGTCACTGAGTGCTTCACAGAGCCCCTAGATTTCCAGATTTTCAAAAATGTGCATGTAGCTATGCATTAAAAAAAAAAATATGCACCTCTTTGTGTTTCACATGCACAGGTAGCAAAACTGTGTCTGCAGCTGCAGTCCTTATGTTCCCAGATACGCAAGTAGGCCTAGCTGGTAATACAAGGATGCATTTGCTTCAGCAGTGTATTTTGAAGTTGTAAGAATGCATTACTGAATTCAACAAAACCAACTCAAAAAGTCCTATTACTTGCTAAAGGAGTTTGTAAGAGAAAAAGTCACATCTTAACTGTTGTGAACTGATGCCACTGGCCTCAAAAAATTTACATCAATTTAGACCAAGCACCTATTTTCTTCTAAAACATTGCTGTAAATAATAATATAAAAATATAATAGAATTTTGCATGTAGGCTTTGTAGGCTCTCCTTTTTTTTTAAAGATGGCACAAAAATTGCTTTGCTCTATTTTCTTTTGCCTGTTTGCCAGGCTATTTTGCAAAACACGCACAAAGCTTCAAGATTACTCACAACATCAATGATTAGGGAGCCCAAATAGAGAGATGCTACCGGCCAAAACCAGAGTAAACAGGAGGCAGTTAAGGAGGCTTAAGCTTCTGTCTCCACTTCTCTTTTGTGGTGCTGGCACTTCAGCTCCCAGCACAGTGCCACAGCTTTTCACTGGCTCCTCGACTGTCTGTGCCAGATGGAGGGAGCCAGAGAGAAGCTGCAGTGAGATAGGAAGCGTGAGCTTGTTACCTGCTTCAGCCCTGTGTGATCCAGAAGCAGAACGGAGAGCTTCCATTCTCATCAGTAATGCAGCCACCCCCACTGCCAGTTCCCTTACAAGAAATGTTCTTTTTTTACTTCCATCCTATGCATTGACAAGCAGAAGAAAAAAGAAGCACAAACCTATGTGAGTGACAGCTTTCTGAGGGAAAGATAAAGGAGTCTCCGGTTTTCTTTCCCTAGCAAAACCCAAATCAATGACAGAGAGAGCATGAATGTATATATTTGTGTGCACTGGTCTCAAATTACTCTGTTGTAACCCTGAAATCAAGGCAGCTCATTGCTGGGTGGCTCCAAGACGCTGCTTACGGTTATGATAAATTGACCTATCAGGGAGCTATCCCCAAGGTGCTGACAGGACGGCTGCCACTCACATCTATATGTCCAGATTTCCATTTATTCTTTGGCTATGCCTTTCATGCCAGAGAAAGGTATAAGGCAATGTGACATTACCTTGAATTTCTTTGTGCGAAACATATATGCAAGCAGTCATATAAAATGGTTCACTGGCCTCATTCCAACAAACCAGAAAAAGAGTTAAGTGATACGGGTTACTATTCACTATTTTGATTTTCTTAAAATATACTGACAGCAGGTTATGCTTTAGTCTAAAATCTTTCATGGGTTATGATCAGGAGATTATTTGTAATTTCTTTTAGTGGACACTCTCAATTGCAATAATATAAAACATAAATTCACAATGCACTGTGCCTTAAAGCAAGGCATTCAATAAAACGGCCCAAATCTCATAAAAGACGTATATATCAGTTACAGTCATTGGGCCAAGATTGTGAAACCATAGCTATGTCCAAGGAAATGGTGTTTTTTAACTTCTCTGGAAGCATTACACCATGCAGTACTACTCTTATGTAGTGAGCAAAACATGTATGTGACTGCACCTAACTAGTCTCACAAAATCAGTAGCCATGCAGCCATCAGTAGAGAATCAAGAAAGAAAAATGAGACTGCTTTTTTATTTTCTTTGAAATAATTTGGAAACAAAAATAAGTCAAGAACAAAACATATGTTTTGGAATCAGTGACTCAGTAAATATCTTAACTGATGCAGGCTCCATCTTCTTCCTCTACATCTCTGTTTGCACAGAGAAGTACTCATAGGGAATTACCACATGATAATTACCCAAAATGGGCTTCTGATTTGATTTTAGTTCCAGACAGAGCTCCACATTTCAAAAACTGGAACGTTGATGGAAGTATGAGCAAAGAGACCATGTAATGACTTGGCATGGAGACCTATCCTCTTATCACCAGAAGTAGTCCTTTCCCTCACAGATGAGACACATTTGTCAGGCACTAGGGGAGATTTGTATTATTAATGCCTATGTCATACATTCATCCATCAGAAAAGCACCCTTGATTCTCAGGGTTACCTGCTCAGCACATGTCATTGAAATTAATTTTAAGGAAAAGCAAAATACTGTTTTTGTCCATTTCTGTTTTTTAAAAATTGAAATGATGCTTCAAGGACTGGAACACAGTAAGATCTGAGCCCAAACTGGCATCTTACACTCACTAAATATGGCTTGATGTATTTTTTTTAACATGAACACACAGATTATGAGTAGTTTGAAATAAACAGAATTTGTGTTGGCCTGTCTGTTATTATTTGCCTTAAGCATGATGAATAATTTTGATAAACTTGTCAGAGAACTAACTGAAATATTTTCTAATCTGTATTTTGAATCTGTAACCAACCTTGAAGTGGTAATTAAAGATGAAGTCATGTTAATGCTTTCATGAAAGTGCCTTCAACATTACAGTTGAGCCAGGAGTTGTATTACTAAAAAGTACATTTTACTAATGTTAAGTAATTCTCAACATAGGACTTACCAATAGGAACCAGAAAATAGTTCTTAGGGTTAAAACTATAACCTTGCAGTGTTTTCACTGACAGTTTTTGTGAGTTTGTTTTTAACTGAGATGACAACTTTTGTATCCCATGCAGGGATGGAATGTGTTAAAGCAGAAGAAATGTCTGCAGGCCAGCCACTCCAGTAGCATCAATGACCCTGTGGTCAGAGCTCTTGAATCTTACTCCCACTTGAACATAACTACCAGCTTCCCTCTTCCGGCTCTCCTGAGGGCTTTACAGAAAAAAAAACCTTCATAGTTAACTATTTTTACTTTTTCATTCTATAATTTTAATAGTCAATAAACTAATAACAGTGAGCTTAAAATGGTTGCTATCCTTATACTTTTCAAGAAAGCAGGCTACCTCAATGTTCTGAAACTTGTAAGTACAATGCATAAACTATGTGATTAGTAAGCTTTTACTTGGCATACTCTGCCTTTCTGATACTAAAGAAAGATTCAAGTACTAGAATGAGTATTCTGAGTGAAATTCTACATTGTTTTCTTGGGCCTCCTTCCTGCAAGACCATTTATTTACTGCAGTCTTCTGTGAGTGGAAAATTCAGAGACATCCATGTTTGAGGCTGGTTCTAATTTTTTTCTCAGGACTCTGCTAGTGACTTCATTAATTCTATGAAATGTAGCAATTTTAGGATGTTAAATAAGAGACAATTAAAAAACAAAGCATTCTCTTGCCACAGTCCTATTTTAAGTGCGCTGCCATAGATCACCAACGGTTCACGTGGCGTAAAGAGAAAACATGTAGGCAGGACTGCTAGTTGACACAATTCCTTTATGGTTGCTGTCCGTGCAGTTGTAAAGCTATTTTCCCAACCTTGACCCTTATGTAAGCAACTGGAGACTGTTTTCATGCATCCCCAAACAGACTGCCTGAAACAATAGCTCTTCTTCAGCTCTGTGGTGAGAACTGACACTTAACATGAAGCCAATTTAAATGTCAATGTTATTAACCATTTCTCTGCTGATCAGTCTAGCAGAGCCACACATCTAACACTTTCGCTTGCAGCATTTAATATTTCATACAAATTGAATGGCAGATAACTACTGGGTTAGACTCTAGACCTCCAGGGTAACTGTAGGACAACGCATTTACAGGACTTTATTCAATGCCATGCCTTGAGGGATTTAAAATGTCAAAAAATACTCTAATTTACACTTTCCTTTGGCCATGTATTCCTCAGAAAACTGTAAGGAATATTTTTCCACTTACAGAACAGGAAGGGATCACTGATGGGCAAAATATCAATCAGAGAAGAGAGATACTCAGCCAAAGAACAACAGGAAAAGGTACCCCACCAGCACTGGTGTACTTCATGATATATACACGAAAATAAACCAGTCCCTGCCTCCCTATTACCCCTCATCACCTCTCTATCTCTAAATGATACCTCTGGCTTTACAGAAGAAGTCTCCTTAAATGATTCAGCATAGCAGCTAAAAAAATGCTTATATTACACTCTGCTGAAATCTGCCTGTGTTCAGTGAGGCTACACGGACTCTTTGCAAGTTGCACTTCAGCTTGCCCTGTACCAGCCTTGTGCTGCATTTAACCCAAAATAACAACATCATCTGCAAACCTCCTTTACTCCCTTCAGATGTAGGTAAGAATACAAATAGCATATTAAACCTCTTTCTTTCACTGTCACCTTTTGACAAGCTATTAAGAACATCCAATCTTCTCCCCTATGCTCCTCATAAAGGGACTTAATCTCTCCTCGATGCTTTAGTTTAGAAAACAAAAGATGGGCATGCAAATCATACTGGATCTAACCAGAGGTGATGAATAGTACATGTGATACAGCTAATATGAAAAACATCCTTTTTCTCTGACCCTTTATTTAAAACCATTAATTGTTATTAATTGCGACAGAAATTTGCTGATGTAACCAAAGATTATATCCATTACACTACTAAAACACACTCTTTACTAATTAATTTTCAATACACATTAGACTGCATTTTGTTACAATCTGCACAGAGATTAACTCGACCAAAGCACACAGCGCTGTAGTGTTATTAACTCATATTTCATTGAAAGGTCATTCTCCCCTTGGTTGTATCTAGAGGAGGCTGTAGTTAAATACCTCACTATCCCATCCTCAGAATATAAATAGAATTATGTAGCACCATGTTTATTCTTAAAAATTACTGTCTCTCTGGCTTACAGGGCCTTATAGTTTGATCATGGAGAAATACAAATGCAAAATATCTCTGGCTATCAGGCCCTTTCTGGATTTCCTCTTAAAAAAATCTAACTTTTATGAGTCTATTGGGATAAGGTTTGCTGTCAATTGCTTTTAAATCCATTTCAAAGATTTGCATCGGGAAGACAGCAAGATATTTTTAGAATTTCATCATATACCCTTAGTTTTGAGCTCACAAGAAGCCATGGAAGAAAGTACAGAAATTATAGTACTTACTGAAAATGCACACCTATCAGAAGTGTGACAGACAGTATTTCTGCCCAGGCTATGTGTATGCAATTACTTTTCAGGCACAAAGAAGCCAGTTTTAAAAAAGACAGCAAGACTAACATCTACACAGATTTTTGTGGATGGATCTAACACATAACATTCTAAGTTAAGACTATGCATTAAGAATACATTTTCTCAAATAATTTTTAATTAATATTCTTAATCTTTAGTAAGTAAGAAACCTTACTGTGCTATTTATGATTTTCACTGCTGTGTGTCACCGCTCTGTTTCACTTAATAACCTACAATCTCTTAACACTTAGCAATATACTTTGTGTAAACTACACACCATTTTTGTTCTGAAGCATCACTCTTGGCTTTTCTGCCTACACTTCTATTGCATGGGTGGCATGTAAAACAAATACCTCTTCCTGCTGGTGCAGTTGCCACTTTTCATCTCTAGTACAATATTCATCTAATCAGACAGTGCCTGTAAATGCAACTTACAAGAGCAGGTTGTAATTTCATTAAAGATGTATTTACTGAGCTAAACCAGCTGTTCTGGGCTGGAGTGCAGAAAAGAGGCCCATGTGATTGCTAGTCAGTCATTTTTAAGGCAACTGAAAAATACATTTGCTGAGCTAACCTCACTCTCCCAAAGAGCTGGAACTGCTAGCTTCTTCTGTGTAAAAGGTTTAAACAGTTATTATAGTGTGTCATAAATTTTAACTTGTAATTGAAAATCTCTTCACTTCCTAAAAAAAAAATCTGTATTACTTGCTATGTAATTACAGACTATGCAGCTGCTCTCTTCGGCTTCACTAGAAAATTTGAAGATATGAAATATTCTACAAACCTTATTCAATTTTTTTTAAATTGCTAGTCATAGATATGCCACTCCCATACTGGAGACTCTCAAAAAATATCACTTTCTTCCTGTTGCCAGGACTAAAAAGCAGACGAATCAAAAGTTGATCCAGGCCATATTGAGTTCCTCAGCACATGGGAGACCATCATCTCCTTAGCAGGAAAGTGGAATCTCTATTTCTGCCAAGCAGACATCAAAGGGAAAGCTACCCAAACACGTGGCTGGAAAAAGACTTAAATGTATAAAGACAATTTTTATTTAATTTTCAATAGATCCTGGTCATTATGCATGGCAACAATTGTTGAGTCACTTTAGTACATTTTTTTTTTGCTATTTCCTTGTGTCACTTAAAATGAAAATAAACTGTTCACGAAATAGTGAACTTAATATTTCAGCCAAAGGCATAGGGCTGGCGACCCCACAATATCCTGTTCATGTCCAATAATTTGACATGAGTCATACTTGATTACCTATTCCCTAGCCTTTGTGTACTGTGGGAGCTATGGTGTGTTGCTGAATTTTTAGAGCAATTAAAATAAAATATATACCATGCACCTCTACCCTTGATTCACAATGCATTTCAGTCTTGGGTCACTGATTCAAAATGAACAGCTTCTGGAAAAAAAGCTTTGCACACCCGTGACTTCACATTGTACTTTGTTTCTCCCTGTTGGCACAATATCAACATTTTTAATAGCAAGTTATTAATTTGCTGAGATTGGTCTAGGTTCTAAAAAGAAGTTTCAAGTCTGAAGAATTTAATTCATTCCTTATCAGAACAGTGTAAAAGAACTATGAAAACGGTTAGCATACATGAGTCACAACACTGTTTCCACCTTGTCCTTCTTATTGCCTTCTTAATTCCTGCCCAGCCATACACAGAAGAGCTCCATAATGTATAACAGAGACCTTGAAATCTGAAGTCACGTCTAGAGGTTGTTGGACAAGCAACTTCCTTTCACTGCTAGTGAGACCTATTTTTCCTTGCCATTTTGAAAACTTCCACCATGAGAACCACTTTTAGATTTTAAATTCAAAATATAGACTATCATAGTTGTTTTGGATCATCAATTCAAAATAGCTAAAACCTGGAATGAAGCCTTAAGTCCATCTGTTCTCAGTTATAAAGCATAGTTATTCATAAATTTCTGGTTAATTACATAGACAATTCAACAAAATGGACACTTTTTTTTTAAATAGTCATATTTTCAAACATAATTTCTTTAGAAGTTGCTTTTTTTTCTCATTCAATCCAATGGCAACTGGAGATGCTTACAGTTCACTAGGGACCTTTATAATTAAAACTGTAACAGCCTGAAATTATTTTCCAATTATTACTCAACACACCAATCGGTGCAGCAATACTGTTTATATTTGTCACTAGAAATTACTGTGATTACTTTTCTCTTTGCTTTCACATGTCACTAAAAAAAGGTAAAAGGAAGTAAGATGGAAAAATAGAGAAGGATTTCTGAAAGACCATGAATCCAGTATCACTAATTCTGGCATTCACCAGGAGCAAATTACAGAAACCAAATGCATACAAAAATTCAGTTTATCACACTTTGCTATCACTGAACTAGACACTTTTGAAAGCTGAACTAACAATAGATACATTTAAAAATCTGCACTAATTGTTGAAACAGGTATGTATTGTAATTGTCTTGCAATCTAAGGATGAAGCCAAAAATAAATTATTTGAAAAACAAAACCAGACAGATGTGCAAAGAATGTTGTTAGCTGTAGAAACAGGAAATTGATATTGAAAGCTGTAAGACCAATAGCTACACAGATCTGCTCAGAAGAAGGATTTATGCATGCAGGAAGAATAACAAAGAGAATTCATTGAGGGTTTCGTATAACACTGTAGATGTTAAAACGCTTAAAATACAGGAGTTCATATGCTGAAAGCTAATTTCAGTTTTACCTCAAAAAAGAAAAAAAAAAACCTACTAAATCTCCCACTGCATCAAGGAGGAAAGACTTAGAAATTATTCTCTTAATTTATAAAATTGCTATATTATAATTTTCTCATCCTTCCATTCATGCAGACCGTACCTGGGCAAATGTCTTTGCTTGCATTAAAAAATCCAGAAAAAAAAAAAAACAACTTTTCTTTTAGATGTTCCAAGTTTACCTCCTTGATAAAGCATCATGTAGCTTGGTTTGGAAATTTTCCCTTTTTGGACAGTAAAGACCCTGCTCACGTATCTTGCTATACAAATGATGCATTTTTGAAAAGAAAACACAGTCCAAATCATCAGAGGTATTTGCTTTTGAAGTGTAGACGTTAGACTCTACTAGATGACCAAAATCCATGTGGCTCAGGTGGCGGTAACCCACTACAGGACAGGGGCAACCCCCACCAAGGGGGTCTCCAGCCTGAGATTCTGCAACCTTGCCCCTTCTTTACCAACCCCTCTGATGTTCTGGGAAGCAGACATAAATGAAGACCTACCCCTGCATTCTGATTTAAAATGTCAGAACACAGTTATGAAATGTTAAACAGCACTGTAAGAACACTGCAAAACATTATGAGTAGATTCTGAGCCTGAACTTGATTATGATCAGAATGTATCTGATGAACCTTCTTTTCCTATGCTTCCTGTTACATTTCTTCTTCCTTTGAAATACATCATGAATGAACAGAAAAAAATTACCTCGAAAGATATAGTACTATGTTTTTCACAGTAAGATATAAAAGAAAGAGAAGGAACATAGTCATTAGAAAAACCTTAATAAAAGCACAACCTAATCAAAGGCAATGTTTGTTCGTCATCTATTACTTCTGCTTACGAGACCTAGAAGCAGACAGAATTTAAAACAACAGAAGTAGCACAACAGTAAGAATAAATCACAGAAGCACAATGTATTTACTATGGACTATTCTGCAATGCATAGTTAAATAGCAAACAAAGAGAAAAATTCATCCTGCCATCCACAAGTCTGCTCTTAAAAATAACATTTTATGTATTACATGCATACACATTGACCAATATAATTAGCAAAAAAGCTATGTCATTTTTTAATTTGCAAGGAAATAAATTTTAAAATGTAAGTATTTCTGTATATATACATATGTATCTATACTCATATAGAAACGTTTTTTCTAGATTATGTATCATTATATTAATATATTTAACCGAAGAATTGTAAGACATCTTAAAGAGTTGAGGATGCGGAAACTAAAAAAGGTATTCTCCAATTTGAGTTTGGGGATTTTGTTAAAGATTTAGAGATTGAGAACCAAAAGATATTAACACAAGATGCAAACATGACTGTGCCGTATGACTCTGAGGAGTTTTGCCACTGGTTTTCATGGAAGTGTATGCGACAGTAAGCACCATATTTAGCAAGTGGATGAAGACTGCCAGATAACAGTCTTACCATATTTTTCACCTTGTTGGGTTGAAGATGCAGCATGCTGTGACGAAGAAAGCAGACAGCAATGTCTAACTTGTTTTAGTTAGGTCCAGTCTAGTATTGTGCTCACAGCACACTTAATATACACTGACACAAACTAGCCACAAACACTATTGCAGCTGCTCTTTTTTTAAGATCATGATTGGAGAAGCAGAAATAACACTGGCAGCCCGCCCATGTAAGTCCAGTGTTTGAAGAACAGAAGATTTAGATTGGTTTGGGTTTTTTTCCCTTTCTTCAAATTCCATCAGCAACATCCCAGGAATAACCAACAGTGATGGAAAACAACAATCAACTGTTCTGGGAAACAGTGGGGAAAAAAAAAAGGTGGCACTATTCATGTGTCTTGTTGAAATTAAAAGCACTGTGCAAAAATTAATCAGGACTCACAGGGCCAGAAGAATTGGTTTGGTTGTGGAGACCTGGGTTCTCATTTCTGTTCCCAGAACTATTTCTGTGTTGAGATTTTTTAATCTAATAATGATTCAGCATCAAAACTAGAAAGAGTTCCACAAAGTGAGGACCAAACTCTTGTTCTGTTAGCTGAAATGAGCCAAGATAATTGAAAGTCCTTTTATAGGACAGACTCTCATCCCCTGCTCACTCTGGAATTTTCTCCACATTTGTTCCAGACTGAACAAATCTTTCTTGAACACAAGGGGCATATTCCAGATTTCAACTTTGTTTTCCACTTCTGCTAGCTTGGTTTTTTGTTTACTCAAGAGGAAGGTTTCTCT
The DNA here is from genome assembly GCA_013399435.1 of Arenaria interpres. Classification (NCBI taxonomy): domain Eukaryota; kingdom Metazoa; phylum Chordata; class Aves; order Charadriiformes; family Scolopacidae; genus Arenaria; species Arenaria interpres. The sequence continues at coordinate 260,317 of VXAK01019391.1, forward strand.
CTGAGGCTTAACAGACATGAGCCAAGGAGCCAGCAAAGCTAACCACAGGGCTCTGCCTCTAATTCATCCTGATAGTGCAACAGAGCAGTTCTGCAACTCTCCAGCCAAGTTTTCTCCCTTTTGGTATCAACACATTATTATGAAGGCTACTATCAGTAGCACATTCCTAAACCATCTTTACTTTCTCCAGCAAAGTCAGTGAATACCCATGTGCTCACAATACCTATGCATCCCTTTCCCTCCTTCCACAGGAATCTATTACCTGGACAATTCAACGCAGACTGGGTTTCCATGCTCAGCTGGCTTGGGAACAGGTTTTGTAGTGCCAAAGACCAGCAATATGGGAAATTAATCTTGGCCATAACATCAAATAACAAACTATAAATAGTAGGGAGTGATTAATCAACAATTGGCATTTGAAAGTGTGGGGAACATGAATGTTGCTCTCACCTTCCTCTCGGTAAGTCTGCATCATCTTTCTTCCACCGGACTGTGGGTGTGGGATCCCCCTGCACCTGGCACCGGAAATCCACCGCCTCCTCCTCCAGCACCACTTGGTTAATCGGTCGCCTGAGAAACGTGGGCCGTTCTTGAAAGAGACATTAAAATTCCTTAGTGAGTCAGAGGGTTGAAATGAACACTTTTGACTTTTCAGCATCTTTTTGTTTACTGATTCACAGAAGGAAGAAAGGAGGCTGAGCTCCACAAATTCAGACAAATGGAACTGATGATGTGCACAAAGAGCTTGGAAGACGACTGCCAGGCGGGAAAGGCAGGGGCTGTCGTATCCGGCCCTCATGCAAGAGCTGAGTGCCACCAGAAGGAACCCTGTGCTAGCACTGACTGCCCACCTGCCACGTCAGCAGAGAGGTCTCCAAGACGGTGCCCTTCCATGTGAATATTTTGGCTCTGCACCTCTGCGTACACAGAGTGCAACCTAAAAGTTCCTGCCTGCTCTAGCGATATATGAGCTGCCAATGGAGACAGCCTGCCTTTGGCAATAATCAATATCTTGATGCTTTGGAGGAAAATGTAAACTCTGTGTTAGGCAACGCAGACAATTGTGGACTATTGTAGAGAGGTCAGAGCTTCCCTGATCCCCATTGCTAACTTCACCGTGGAAAACTAAATTAAGGTCTGAATAATAAGTTCTGTTTATCCTTGTTATGTTAGCCTGCACGGCTACAAATATTATTAATCATCATAATGTTGCACAGGCCTGCTTAAAATCCAGATGCAGAGCCACAATCTGATCTCAGTTATACTGGTACAAACTCAAAGTACCGGTAATTTCATTTGAAAGGATGTCACTGGGGTTAGTTTCTAAGTTGCCTTTGGACTGCATAAATTTTGTTCTGTCCTCTCCTAGCCATACCACACTTTTATTGTCATAAATTATTTATGCTAGAGCCAAACCATTATAAGACTGAGTTTATATGAAGCAGTATTTGCACTCAAGACAGGAAATTATTATAAAAATATCTAAAACTGGTTACACACTACATTTCACATTTCATTCTCAGAAAGCTGAAGGGTATGATGTCACTTAAGAAATTATTCAAAATTCACACAGATGTAAGCAATATCAGATTCTGACTCAGGTAGTTTGTCTTAATAACTACAGAGTTGAGTTTATGGGGGCTATCCGTATTTGTTATATCCAAATAATAGCAATAAATTTTTTTTAAAAGAACATTAATAAGGTTGCAAAATCAAGGATGCAGCACCTCAGTGCCAGAGCTAAAGCTGACTGCGTGCTCTTTAATCACTTCCTGTCTGTTTATGCCTTATGGGACTGGTTGCAATTACACGATCATACACTATTTTCCCCCCAAACATCTCCAGATTGTTGGTATTCATTTAATGAGCAGGTGTTTAATATTTCACTTTAGTTGTACCATTTAGTGGGTGGCCTCCTGTCATAGTACTCAAACTTCACTTCAAAGGCAGAATTATTAATTTCCTCATGACCTCCATTACACATATCTTAATGCTTCATAAACAATTCACTTATTTTCATAGCTTCTCTCTGAGGTGTGATGAAGATCTAAGAAAGCAAGGTAAAAAATTTCTGCTAAATATTGATGCTCAACCTGAGACACAAAACCGCCATATTTTTTTTGAGAATTTAGCATTAATTTTGTGTGTTCAAAGCTCAACTTCCATTGAATTCAGTTGCAGCTGATAAAACGTTCACCACTTTTACAAATTAGAATATTAAGACAGAAAATAAAGAACACAAAACCACCTGTTAACAATTATGTAAATGAGTGACAGCACCACATAGGAATTCCATGATACTAGCAGGGGGACCTATTGGCTGGGAAAAACGTATTTTGTCAGCAGAAGAATAGACATGCTCAAGAATCTATAGCACTTTTCCAGATGCTAGAGATAAAAACATGTCTAAAAGGCAGAGATTCTTCTCTCCATTTCTCCCAAGCTATGGCTTTTGTTCCATTCCTAATCCTGCCAGGGACCTGCAGATTCCAGCAGTGTTTGGGCAAGTAAATTCAGTTCTAGTCTCTCCGCACCTTGAAATCTCAGTCTTTATTGCCTGTTTCAAGTCTATGTACAAGCCATATATAACCTTCACTATAGCTCTTTGTCCTGAGTGTGTTTCATCAGATTTTTTTCTTCCCTGTGTATGTAGTTTCCTGACCTTTCCCAGTCTCCAGCTAGGTTTGCTCCTACCCTCACCTATGTGTCTTTGCCAGCCTGTGACAGTGCCTCAAGTCCCTCTCCGTTTCAGCCACTGGCTGTGCCCGCTCTTTCCAGCTCTGCTTCCTTAGTCGATTTGTCTCCTCCTAGCTCAGAATATTGCTTTTCATAGCTGGAACTCAGCAAGGTCACAAGTCCATTCTCCCTTCCAACTATCCACAGCTCTCACTTCTTCGTACCTCACAGCAAACTGACTCTTCTCTGCTGTGTGTTTGAACTACACTTGAACTGGAGCTTCTTTTCTCTGTGCCACCCAGATAGACCCCATTCACAATATTAACACAAGAAAAATCGGTTGACGTAACCAGCCTGACATAACCAGGAGAGTGACAGCAGCAGGAGTGCAATGCAGTTACAGGAAAGTGTTGTTCAGACCTACATTATACCTGGTGTCTCTGGCATATGAATTGATGATTATTTTTTTTTTTGAGAGATCTGTAATTTGCTAAATGTAGTGAAATTTTTTTGGGACAAGCAAGAAATTACACATCTAGCATAGTGTAGCTACTTCCCATCAATTTTTAGGTCCCTATTATTCAATATGAAAGGTCTGCATTTCTCAAGACAAAAAGTTTCCTCCATTCCTCTCCTTCAAATCCTTCCCCATTTCCTTCCAATTACCCTGTCACCTCCAAACTGCAGGAACTTCAACATTCTTGGAGAAGAATTAATTATTTTGGCAATTAAAAAAAACCCACAAACTCAATTTTCCAATTAGGCATGGAAAATTTTGGATAAAGCCTTTTAATTTGACAAGCTTACTAAAACTGGACAAAGTAACAAAAGCATTAGTTGTTAACCTTAATGCAAGCCATGCACTTAGCCTGCCTGTAATAATGTGGATCTAGAAGGCAATATCTTAATGAAACTTTCTGTAAGTTTGCAACACTATCTTGTTCACAACTTCTCTACTAAGAAGAGCTCAGACAAACCTCTGCTCTGAGCTCATACACAATACACTCTTCACTTTGGTATTTGTTTTTCAAGAGATGATCCTAAAACAAGAAAATTAGATCCAGATTAGCAGTGATTTAGAGACCCTGGTTCATCCACACTGAATTTAAATAATTCTGCATGTACGTCTATGTTGGCTTGGTTTGCATACAAAAATTATTTTAGACCATATTTATAAAAGCCGTCGGTAAACAGCTAAGAAACTAACGTATGCATATTTATGAAATTGCTACTTGTGGCTGTAAATGCTTCTATACAGGAGATGAGAAAATAAATTCCTATTACATTTGAGGACAACCCAGCTGATAACACAGTAAATGGCGCAAAGGTCATTAGGAGAATCACTTGATTCCACATCAAGGCAGTTTGTTTCAGATCAGCTTTTCAAGCTGTGTATTTTCCAAAATAGTTAAGAATTTGCTAGAAAATAAATAGCTATGTAAGTACAGATCCCAGTTAGCAAGGGCATGCAAATACCAATAATGGCTATTTCAGTTTTTCCATCATCTCTGCATTTTGCACAGTGTGAATCAGGAAAGAACAAGTTATCTCTCATGTTGTTTTCTGTATTTGTATCACTCAGACAACCCCTTGAATATGTCCAATAGCTAATTACACAGCTATAAAGTGATCAGAGTGAATGCCATTGCCAATGCAATTAACATTCTTTATGTGAGATTAACTGGATTTGAGTCACCTGTATAACTTGCTTACAATGTTAATCTCTCAGGAGACAGAGCGCTGCTTGCCCAAGCATGCTAAATGAAGAAGGTTTCTTCACACAGCCAGGTCAAATTTAGTTTCAGAGCTAAACTTGAGAAACAACCTTTTTATTTTTTGCTTTTGATATGGATTGCCCATAAATAAAGCCTTGTCGTATAATTAAACATTGTTACTCTGTCAACAGCATTCAGAACGCAATATATTTGAGAAACAACAAGAAAGGGTAATAAATTAAAATCATAGATACATATAAAAATTTTAATATAGTTATTTTATAAGCTTTCACTGAGTAAATAAAGTACCCACTTCCCAGATGTTCTCTGATGAATATTAAAAATCTTTGAAGAGAACTATAAAATAGGTCATGGTTATATGTCATGTCAACCAGTCATGCTATTACTAAGGTGACCTTTATAACTTCAGAATAAACTTTGCTTGCAGTTATAAAAAGGGATCGTTAATGCAATCTGGACACACACCTACAATCTGTTGCAGCACTTGAGATACACGCCGGAAGAGCACCTACAGGACTGATCCTAACTAGAAACATAGGAAAATCCTTTCCTTGCTTTGGGTGCTGACACAAGTTAACCTGAGAACTCAATTTTTCCTCTATTTAACAATCAGTCTGAGTATCACAGTTTGTTATAGAGACTCAGATGACCTTCAGATGTATTACTGCCCTTTCTCTGTTCCTCAAAAAGTTAGACAGCCATATATGGGACCTCAATCTAATTAAAATGATCCTAACTACCTTAATATATTTTCTCTGCTGTGGCAACTGCTAGAGTGAAGGATTTGATGGTCCCCATAATGTAGAGGCTCAATCTGATTTAGAACTGTTTTCTCTGTCTTTGCTGGAGAGAAGGCATTATTTTTTAAAAATGTTCTCATGTTCTAGAAAGAAGTATTAAAACGCAAATTAAAAGGCTTTGGGGAGGGATTTAAGAGCAAATAGTTTAAAAATAAAAGCTTTCTTCACTGTAGTGTTCTGATGTAAAGGAAAAAAAGAAACATTACATGGTTGGAAGTAAGTTTCACTTCAGAATGCTGTCAATAGTGTAGATATTTCATTAACTGCAACATGATCAGGATAAAGTAAAGCGCTCTGCCAAAAATGAAGATGTGGAAGCAGACAGGATATTAGGATCACACCAAACTCACCTATGTTTGCCAAATAAATGAAAATACAATTACAAAAGCAGATGGGTTTATATATAGAGACATTTTTCTACTGTCTCTTTTTAGTCACTTTTCCATTTTGTATTTGAGAAATAAGCAGTTGTGTAGACATTGCAAATTTCTGCACTGTAGATAATACCCAAGATGCGACGAGCTTCCAGAGTAAAGGCACGGAGCACTGTTAAGAGGCTCATGCAAATAAAGTAGAATGATTTTTTTAATTGTTAGCATTTTTCTCCTTTTATATGCATCTACAACCCTATTAATTTCAGTTTTTGCTGAGCATTAGGTAAGAGAAAAATCAGACTCCTTTTCACACCAGCATCATTATCTTATTACAACTTGCCAGTATCTGTGGATAACAATTATTGCAAAGCCAGAATGACTTTATGCAAACTGCCACAAGTACACTGCAAGTGGGAAATAGAAGGATTTGAAGAAAAATAGGAGGAGCTTTGCTCTGAAGGACAAAATACATACTGCCAATTTTTCTGTCTTGAACTGTGAATATGTACCCAGTTTTGGTAGATTTTTCACATGGCTGGGAAAGCTTCTAATTTCCAGTATACAGTTGGACAAGACTTTCTGCTAAGGCCTTTCACATAGTGATTGCTCAGGAAAGTAAAATGGAGCACAATGTCTTCATGAAGGGGTTTTTGGATTTTTTTTCCTGTAACATCATGTCATCATAGTATACTCTTTCTGGAACTATGGTATCTCTTTCAGCCTGACAATGTCTAGAGAACATCAAACACAAATACCTCTTCAAGCATCAGACAAAAATACCTCTTCATCCCACAGGACCTTATTAGCTGAAAAAAGGTTCAGGTACTAAAGCTAAAATCAAAGATTAACCCAAAACAATCTTTAATATGTCTGAATTGACATATATTTTAAAGCATTTTTGTGCTCTTCTAAGTTATGCTTTATATTCTTTTGAGGTTCTTCTAAAAATATCTTTTTCCACTGCTTGATGCCAGCCTCTTGAAGTTGATATATTAAGGCTTTCATTGATTTTACTGAGCTTCAGAATCAATATACAAGATATACCTTTGTACATTCTCTTCAAACATACCATTTTAAGTCCAAAGGAACAAAAAGGAGTCTGAAACAGTTAAAACAACTTGAAAACTTATCTGAGAACAGTGCAGTAGTATGACAAAATAATAAAAGGTTAACTTAAACAGTAATTCTTACTTTATTTAATTTCTGGCTCCATATTATGCATTCACAAACAAATTGGAATGAAACTGTTTATGTTTTGCATCTTGCTTTGGTCTGTTGAGCCAAAGGCTATGAGCCCAAACACAAGCAAACCAGCCTAATTTGTATCACTTACACTTCTGAATTTGGCCTTTAGAATAGCGCGTCCGTAACAATAAAGCACCATGCTGCCTCTTTTTGTGAAAGTTAGGATTGGTGGATTAGTTATTAACTTCCTGTAAAAGCCAACTTAGAGTCTGTGACAGACCCCACCTTCTTGCTTTACTCCAAGATTACACCTTGGAGCCTCATAAAGGCAAAAACTAGCATGTACTATCCAAAACTATCTCTCAGCAAAGATTACTGAATAAGTACCCAGCCAAGTGGATACATTCTGCATATGGGAAACTTTAATTTTCTTCTCCTTTCCAAGATTCTCATTGTCCATTTTATTATTATTATTATTTTAAAACTCAGGAAAGTTGTAATCTTTTAGGGTAGGTTTCCATGCTGTTCCCCTTGGGCCACCAGTTACCACCACACTGACTCAGTTTTTCCAGAGGCAATGCCTCAAGCTAAATTTACTGTACAGGGAGCCAGAGATCTGTCACAAGTCACATGCAGAAATTAACTGCAGGTATTACAGAAAAACTTGCAAAGCCAAAAGTAACAAGTGGCTGATTCCTGGAAAGGTTGGAGAACTAGTATGAAACAGTTCCTGTTCCTACAGAGTAGTGTGTTTACTAAGGCCCCCTTCACACTACGGAAAGGATTTGAGGGTTTGTTATTTGGAAAAGGAATAGAGACATTAATAATCAGCTAATTAATACACATTCCTCTCCAGAATCAGCACCAGCTGTAGGCTTGCCAGCCACTTTATTAAATTCTCCAAGTCTCTTAGCTAAGATATCTTAATTTTAATTATAAAGCCTATTTTCAAATGTGTTCCAAACAGTTAAAGTTGGGCACATGAATAATATATAAGTATTACGATATTTTTAGCATATTTTTCCTCAACGTTTGCACTATTCCCATGTTCCTCAAATCTGTGAGTCCCATTAGAGGACGGCTGTGGACTTAACAGATGACCCATGGTTCTGCCTGTGTTCTGTAAAGTCTTTCTGAACATGCACAGCTAATCTGACATTTCCCAGAATTGCTGGATTTATTGGATTTATTGTGTATGCTTAGACTGATTGGACTGTCCAGTAGATACATTGCTTCCTGGAAATATCATGGATAATGCTCTCCAGCGCGCTGATGCGTGCACTCACCCACACACAAGCTGCTGCCTGAAGGCCAGGAATGGAATACAACTGTTCTGCTGGTGGGAGGCAAAGCCAAGCCACCTTCTTTTGCACAGAGCAGACCAGGACTAACCTGGACATGTCTATACAGTGAACCCAATACACCAACACAGAGCTTCAGGGCCAGGTGATAGCCAGAGAATGATAGCCAGGTGATAGCCAGGGAAGATAGGAAGGGGAATTTCAGTTAGTAAGATACCCAGATAGGAAAGGAAACTTAAATAAAATTTTCTTTAGGTAGTCTAACACAATTATGAAGAACTAAAATGTCTAATTTAGTTTATTGCTGATTTTTTTCAGTATTCACAAAATAGGCTCAGATTGTATTTTACAAGTTGATTGCTCTGAATAAATCCTGTAAAAAAAAAAAAATCAGAGTATTCTAATTGGCTATGAAGACAAACCTAATACTTTTCGTAGCTCTGCAGGATATGAAATTACATGCACATTTCAGTTTTTATTCCTAGTTCAATGCTTTTTAACAAATTATTTTCTTAAGGATTTCTTAAGGCTTTGTAGTTTAGGACCACAATCTGCTTGCTATCCACAGGGAGTATTAACAGAGATTATCAGTACTTAAACTGATGAAGAAGATATGCCATGTCTCTTTTACATCTGTATAAAGACATGACTTCAACAGATTGGCTGCAAAGGACATAACAATTTGATAGATACTCTTTCTGTGTTTTTTTGCAAAGTATACTAGTTCTGTCTTTAAGTCGTATGCTTCCATGAATCCATAACAAAGTAAGTGGAGTGGAAGGCTTTACAGTGTCATAATGTTGGAAAGCAGCAAATTCTCCGTCACTCATGGGTTTTGTCTAGCAGAAACTTCTCTATGCCTTTTGTGAATCCCATAATATATATTTTTTAAAGTGGGCAAACAAATGTTGAGTTGCACATACATGCAAACGCAGATGGCAATATGTGTGACTGGGCTTTCCAGTGCACCATACTAGGTAGAAGGTGAAAAAAAGGACCTTCAGATTTCTATGAAAAGACTTACTGGAATTACAAGCAGTCTGGTTTGGAATTTTGGTATCATATCAAGGATATCAAAGAAGTATCAGGAGGAAATACTAATGCTCTTTCTCTTTCTTTTTTCTATGTATGTATGTGTTTTCTTTAGCAGTGAGGGTTTTTTCTTGATTGATTTTCTTTTGTTTGCTCAAGACCTCTTGACTAATTCCTACAAAACCACAGCTAATGGTAAGTAGAAATGTCATGACTGCAAGATGCTTTCCTTCTTATCTAGTTGTTAGCAGGATGGATCCAGCTCTAGGTTCAGTATTACTCTATTTTTGCTCTAGACCCTAACCATAGGGCAAATGATCCCAACAAGTACTTGTTTTGCCCATCAGGTCTGGAAGCTGTTTCACACAGGAAGCCTATTAATTTTTGATTCATTCAGCGGCAGCAAAAACCAAAATGATGCCCTAACTTACAGGATGAAAAGCTGTTTCACACCCTTTAAAAAACAAATGACAAAACTATCTCTATACATTCAAAAAGCTGATCTCATGATTTTCTCCAATGACTTTTTACTGATCAATTGAGTTCTTTTGTGCTCTCCTACAAAGGTTTGATTTCACAACCCCACAGGAATAAGGAATTATTTAAATAGGCAATGCTGGTCCAAATCTCTGTTAGGCAGGCATTGTCAACTGTATTAGAAGTAGCTTAATTACATTTGGCAATTTTGTGAGAGAGAGCATTATGTCCTGCATTACCATCTCTGAGTGTATGCATATCACTAAGGACCTCCAATTAGATTGAAACTATGCACTTAGAAGGAAAATGTCGAGCCATCATAGCTCCATAATTATAAATTGAAGGCTTTGAAACCTGGTCTTCTCCAGAAACTGTGAAATGCAGCTTAAGCAGTACTATTGTGTTTTGTTAACCTTGTTTTGTCTCATGTTTTGATGAGTCACCGAGGTCAATTCAGTTTATGACATTTGTAATGAAAAGGAAACAAAAGCTTGAGTCGCTTTACCAAAGACAGTGAGCTCTGCCGGATCGCTGTCTCGCTCCCCCACCATGTTTGTTCCAACACAAGTGTACATGCCGGCATCACTTTTTCTTGTGTTGGAGATCATCAGCTTCCCACCACGTATCTGTTTCAAAACAAGGAATATATTTTTAACTGCAGATAAACAAAAGATATCAGAAAAAAAGCTACCTTCTCAGGCAGCAAGTTCCACAACTAAGGCATTTAAAAGTTCTGTTTGTAAATATATGTACAGCTTTAAAATTATCATCCTATATACTTAAATACCTTTAAGCTGTTATAGAACATATTTTACCCTACTGGCTGATTTTAAATGCATTTCAGGTTTTTTTCTTCGGTTTTCTTTAGATGCTTTACATTTCAAAGATTACATTTCTTGCTGCCTCCTTGGCAATGCAGAGTGCTTGCATTTCCTGCAGTGTGATATGTAACACACTCTTGACATCTCTCTCAAGAAAAAGGCAATTTTACTTAGCTTTATTGAGTTCATTTTATTTTACTGTGTCTGAACAGTTTTCTTGTTCACTGATTAAGAGAGATTTTGTCTTCTCCTTGATGCAGACAGACTAAATTTAGCCCAAACTGAGAATTCATCTGACTCCTATAAGACAACATTTTCCTGGCTATGAAGGGTGCTTATAGAGTGAAAAAGTAGGGTAGCTGAAGGAAATAAAGTAAAAAATTTGCAGCTTGTGAAGTCACAGATAGTGTTAAAAGTTAGGCAATGGGGTGCTTCAGAATAACCTAGGAATACAGCCAAAGAAATTTGAGTCAGGGAATGATAACCAGTTCCCTGCCACTCTTCCTTCTTCTACTGTAGAACCAGAGACAGCCTGGCCCACAAATAGCAACTACTTAGATTGTTTAGCTTGAAATACTTCCTTAGGCATCCAAAGCAACAAACAAGGATCCTGATAGTAGTTCCATATTGAATAAGGTCAGAACTGAATGAGTTACATATAATTACATACAACATAAAACTTCACTGAAGGAATATTAAGAGTGAAAAGCTAAGCACTTAAAAATCAGGAATTAAATATACCCCCACATCCTTAATTTATCCCATTTGCTTGCACATCCCATGGTATAATTTTTAATCACTTGATAAGGTAGATATTTTGGCTGAATCCTTTTTCATCCAGTACATGGAATGAACTGTCACAGAATCCATCCTGTGTTATTCATTTACTCAACAGGTATTTCTATTTAGGAACAATCATTCTCTAGAGCATAACTTCAGCCTTCATTTAGAATACACATCCCAATTACTACACTAAGTACAACATCACCAATATCATCCTAAGATGTTGGGGTTTTCCCATGGGGCATTTGTGTACCTCATAGGTATGACTGGTTATATATATATGTATAAAACACCTCTCTGATACAAGGTCTGATAGTCTCATTCACTGAACTGAGATTTAGAAAAGGTAAAACCAAATTGGTGGAAGACATCCACTGAGTCCCCCATCTAATATCTGACATCTGACAGAGTCAGATGACTCTGAACAGAACATCTGACAAGACCAAATCTACAGCTGTAATGGACCTCCATTGTATTGGTTATACAAACAAAGCCTCAGGAATTTCAAGCTGGAGACCCAAACCAGAAGGAACAAATAACCTCCCCCCCTCCTCATTTGAGAAAGCTCAGAGAGGCAAACTGTCAAGAATAATGTCAAATCTCTATGGGAAAGGCTAAAAAGCTGTAAAGTTCTGCTGCACTCAGCTGTGGGGCTTCAATCCAGGCCCTGTGTCTCTAGACAACCACTGAAGTTGTACTCACACTGATCCGCTCTTCCCTGTCATCAATACGGACTTTATCTTTCTTCCAGAAGATGGTAGGCTCAGGGTGTCCACGAGGTGGCTGGCATTCCAATATGGCAGGCTCTCCAGCTGCCACCACAACATCCGTAGGGTTTTGGCGGAAGTCATCCCGCAGCACTAATGCAATAAATGAGGAAAAGAAGAAAAAAAATTACTAGAAGTGATGACATTGTAAGGGGGACTGGAGGGTGGGGGGTGAATACATGCAGATACATATAATATTAAACAAAACCAAAAAAAATATCAACCATTATTAGGTAATGACTTTGCATCTTCTATTTACTATAAAAAAATCTCATAAAAGAAGTTGGTGAGATGTGACTGAGGTGTGACCCTTTGTCCAATGGAGGCAGATTTCACATACATGGGGTTTTATTCCTTGGTTTTTCTCCAGATTCGAACACTACTCTAATTCACTGCTCTAACTCCTTCTAATTTAAATTAGAAAGACCTGCAGCACCCATCACTCTTTTTAACCTCGACAGGGTCACTTCCCATCCTTGCAAAAGTAGCATCGCACGTCTGATGTTGAGTTCTTTTCACAATGGAAAACACCACCCTGAATATCTGGCTTGCCTGGACCTCCAACTTCAGCATAAGCTAGGTAAAGAGGTGACACGATACCAAATTGCAGTTACACCTTGATTAAGGGTATTGCTATTACTACTGTTATTGTTATCACCATATACATCACCAGTTCTGAAAGGCTGACGGTAGCGTGCTTCCAGCATATTTATGTTTTCCTTTTATTTTTTTAGTTTTAATATTTCTGCAACTTTGACCAGTGCTGTATTGCGACATTGAAAGGAAAGAGCATTTAAATCTCCAAGCTGTTTGAGAACTAAATTAGGCAATACAGGCCAGCTTCTTATGTAAATCAAGCTTCTATAAAGAAGGATTAGGTCCAACTAGCTGGCTTCAGTGTCTTAAAATGATATCCACTTCATCGTTATTCTTCCATGTGAGTCCTAGTCTCTAGGTTAATTGACATTCTTATAAACATAAAACTGAAAATAGCTCTAGATGAGCTACTGAAATAGAATTTAGGGCATTTCCCCTCCTTGAATTTCAGCTACGTATGGCTTTCATTACAGCTTTAAAGCAGTTCTCGCCCTTAATGGAACCAGGGCCCTCTGAGAAATTAGAAAACACTGTATCCTAGTGAAGGGGCAAGTCAGGAAGAGTTCAGCAGAAATTGCTCAGTATCATTTCATAAGCAGAGATAATTTACTGCTTTCAATGTTAATAAAATGTGCCCCATTTTAACATTTGGAACTGAGTATTTTTCTGTTCTGCAATAACCAGAAGAAAATATGATTAATACATACAAGAATTGGTCTCTGAATGGGCTGAGGTGAGCAGGCTGTATATATGTGGCACTCAAAACCACATATGAGGTAACTTTTATTGTTCCCCATTTTGGGATAGACAGGTAGATCCCAGAGGAAGGAGGGAATTAATTGGAAGTTAATTCCTTTTCTAACACAAAAAAGAGTAATTATTTAGGTCTTGCTCTTAAAGCATAAAATAAAAGTGACAGGACATAGTGGGCAAAGAATGAAGCTCTGGCAAGAACCTGTAGTCTTCTTAGGTGACACACCCGATCGATTTTTTCCAACAGATAACAAAAGACTCAACCTCAAAATATTTCTGATTAATACAAATTACTCATATATTTTTGATTCACAATAATCAAATCATTAGAAAGGGAATTTATAGAGTTTCAAGATCAAATGGAGAAAATAACTTATGCAATGCACAACACAGAAACAGTACCCTGAAGATCATGGGCTACTCACTATTTGGCACTACAACATTTTGTAAAGCCAAGAAAGCTAATACCACAGCAATTTCAGAGTAAGAACCAGAAGAAAAAGTCTTACAAAATCACCTGTTTTAGGAAGCATCTTCATATTGTCTGTGATCACTATGACACACAGGAAAAGAAAAATACTTCTAAGCAAGGCTATGCCCTCTTTCATATAACTGGCAAATGGATAAATGTCAACTTCTTCCATTATTATTCCACACAAAATAAATATTGATTTTTATTGGCTTGATTCTTTTTACAATTATAGAACTTTAGTGGAAAATCCCCGGAAAATCAGCAGATCCCACAACATAACGACTTAATACGCCTGACTCCTAACTCCTGGCAACAATATTAAGGAAAGCGTTTTCCTTTAATGTTTCACACTGCTATATGAAGCTGACAAATATAGTTTCTTGGGATGATATACAGCAAATTACATTAACTTTCTCTGAATCATCTGAGCAACTGTGTAAGGTTCCAATCAGTCACAGAATGTGAGGCTAAGAGGTGATTTGATTTTATCACATTCCTTTACCCAAGCCTTACTGCAAAGCTGGCTTGAATGGAAGACAAAATTGATGCTACAGGGCTTAGTTAATCTTGCTCTGTACCTCAACACATATGCGAATCTTGAATAGATATATCTCGCCATTTCCATCTGAAGCGTTCTATGTTTTGGAGGAAAACAAAAAATGGTGAGAGAAAAATGAAATAGGGAAAAAAATAAAGCAGGGACAGAAAGACAAAGATAAGAGAAAAATGCTTGGAATATAAATTAAAGAGAGAAAACAACTCAGAGGGGAAGTGGGGGAACACTAAGTCTAAGGAGAGTGAAAAAAAAAAAAAGCCAGGTAAAGGAAGGCAAAGAGAAAGAATAAAAGCACAGAGAAAAACAAGGTAAAGAGCAGGGGGCATGGGCTGCCATTCCTGTGATTTGGTGTCTTTAATGCAATATAACAACAACAATGCAAAGCACAGATGTTGATCTGATCAGCACAGCCATCCAAGCACATCCAAATGCCACCCCGAGAGAAGGAGCAGGGAAGAGTAAGGGTGCCTGCAAAGGAGACCCAAGCACGAGCTGACGAGCTTGGCTGTCCAACTCCAGCAGCACAGAAAACCACAGAAGAAAGGAGCATCAACTGGAAGTTAAGTCCACACTTATTAGCACAGTAAGTGGAAAAGTTGCAGCACAGCTTAGTACGTTCACCATATCTAATGGCGCAATCATCTGTGAAAACAAGAAAAATGGTTGAGAGCTGCAGAATATTCCTCAGCCAATTATCCGCAATTGCTGGGTACTTCCAAATAGCTATCAGTGTGCCTGAGCGGATCACTATCTTCACACAGTGGCAAGAGGCTTTTGTTCACTTGAGAAGCCAGCCCTCCTCGGAGCCCTCTTGGCAGGGCACAAATACTAGCGATTTAAAAATTCAACACAGGCGGCAAAACGTTGCCATCAGGCAACTCATCCCGTGTGCTTATTTCCCTTTATTCTGATTTTAACATAGGTTACGCAGCTCCCTTTGTGCTTGGATGGGTATTATCCTACATTTGACACGGGACACCAAAGAGAAAGATGGCCGGCGTCCTCTCCTGCCCCGCCTGCCCCAGCTGGAGCTGGTCCCCTCTGCCAGCTTGAGGGCAGCACAAACACCTTCACGTTTGAGAGGCAAAGCCTCGGGAGGGCAAAAGCTTCTGGATGGCTACAACTCACTGTCTGGAAAGGCATCGGGGGACCGGGGAGCTGGAAAGGACAGCTAAATCGTACACGCAGCCTACAACGGTGCTGTGGAAAAAAGTTAATTAAAGTTTGATCGGTGCCTTTGTAGCTCGAACAAGCTGAGGCTTCTCAAACAAGATAGATGTCTGTGAGCTGTCTCGTCGGTCTTTAAGGCATGCAAAGTCCTGTATGGCCATTTTCACGTACCCGCAAGCATAATGACGGCAGGCAAGCCCGTCTCGCAAAGGGCAGTGCCGAGGCAAACACTCGCTGGCCACACACCTGCCAGAGCGAGGGAGAAAGAGCAAAAAAGAAGTCCCCGCTACCAAGGCAACTGCTCACCAGCACCTGCCAGCTTAGGCCCAAATCCAGGCCTCGCTCGTAAACTCAGAGAATTACATGGAAGCCGAATTAATTTCCTCGACTGCAGCTCCAGCAATTTGTTTAGAGGAAGCAGAGATAAAGCCACGACGTTTACGGGGTAGGAGGGAAGGTGGCGGGGTCAAAATTATTCTAGGCTAGATATCCATGCCTTAATCCTGCTTTCCACCACAACGGCTTTCAGACCCTTAGAAAGAAAACATTTTTATAGGATTTACATTTACATGATGATTACAAATAACCATCTGTCTGCTTCCACTTTTTCAATCTGGTCCATGTCCCACGAGCCCCCAGCCTGTGGTCAGAGCAGCTAAGCTGGAAGGAAGAAGTGGATGCCCGTCAGGAGGCTTCGGGATAATTGCATTCTTCTCCCACCAGTGCTCAGCTCGCCACCTCCTCCCCCCGGCATGCACGGAGAACATCTGAGATTACCGGGGATGGGAGGGAGGGAAAGACTATCTTTTTTGCCTTTTTCAATGAATGATAATGTCTTAAAACACAGCTACATCTGTCATGCTGACTAGAGGGTATAAAGAGATATCGAGTAAATATTAATGTGCTTCTGTAACTTGAGTCCTGGTAGTTTATCCTCCCCCTCCTATTTTGTTTTGTGCTTATCTCAGGATAATATTATTCTCATATAAACATTTTACACAGCCACATCGGTGGCTGGTTGGTCACCTGCCACATGCAGGTAGGTCTCCCCTGATCCAAGGCACTGTCCCACAGGCATTTTCCTAAATCCTCATCTCTTCACCACTGCTTTGGCACTTTTCTCCTCTGATACACACTGATATGCACAATCAACATGAATTATTATGTCAAATAACTGCCCAGATGTCATGCAGTGGACAGATTAAAGGATTATTATACTTTAGGTAGCGTATGGTGCAGGGGGGTATTTTAGAACTTGGTTAATGTGTATGATCTACTGAAATCGTCCCTGAGCAAGCCAGCACTACCTGCTGAAACAAGGTGACAGAAAAAACTCAAGGGGTCACAGACAACCTTCCTCATGAAGAATAATAACACACTTTGAGAATGCTGCTGCCCTACCTCTTTGTTTCAGCAACTGCCTCTGTCACATTTTGTAAGGAGAATTGAAAAAAGGTAATAATCACAACCTAGGTAACAGTCCTAGCAAGACTCCCAGGGAGTTCCTGAACTCCGTTTCCGTGTGCACTGCCTGAGAAGAGCTGCCATCTTTTTCTAAAAAAAAGATGATAAGGAACCATACATTCTTTTCCTCCTGTTCATTTTTCCATCCTTCACCTATCTTCTTATACAGATATTGCCTAGGAACACGAACCAAAGCTCATTTACTGTGACTCAAAATGTTCAGACTTGACTTTAAAACGAGGCCCAAAACCCTCAAGATTCATTTTCAGAGCTATTGGCTATTTTCAAAGAGACCAGTAGCTTCAACAATGTTTGATTAGTAGGATCCCTAGAGATCAAAGTGAGGAAAAGATGGGAGATACCTGCATCAGGAAACAAGGAGAATCTTCTTCCTTGCAGATTCAGCAGCTTTCTGAGTCTTCATCCCTTTTCCTCACTCAGAATTTCATGTGTCTCATGTAACTCAGAAACCTACTCAGTACTTACAAGTTAAAGGTAGCTTGCTCTTTATTCTCAGGCCTCAGCAAAGACCAAAATGTGGAAAAAACACTCCATTCTGACACATCCTCTAAAACTTCTAATAGCTCACACCTACTGATATAGACATTTATAGAATTTGGACTTTGTGATGAGCATTAATTTCTAAACATTAAAGTGGAGACTGTTGCTTCTAAACACAGAATCTATTAAACCAGATGAACAGAGAATTACAGCATTAGGAATCAGGTGCATGAACCAACACTGACAAGTAGACAGATTCCAAATGGAGTCAGTGCAAGTGTTTTTTTTTCCCTCTTCTAAATTTCAGTCTGAGGCGTATCTCAAATACTTGATTGCACAGATGTCAGAAGACAGTTTTTTTTCCTTTCTTATTTATAGCAGCCTTCCAATCCTTTAAAGGGGGCCTTCAAGAAAGATGGGAATGGACCCTTTATCAGTAAGTGTAATGATAGGACAAGGGCTAACAGTTTTAAACTGAAAGAGGGTAATTTTAGATTAGGTATTAGGATGAAATTTGTTACTCTGAGAATGGTGAGATACTGGAACAGGTTGCCAAGAGAAGTTTTGATGCCCCATTCCTGGAAGTGCTCCAGACAAGGCTGGATGGGGCTTTGAGCAATCTGCTCTAGTGGGAGGTGTCCCTGCCCATGGCAGGGGGGTTGGAACTAGATCATCTTTAAGGTCCCTTCCAACCCACACTGTTCTGTGATTCTATGATTCCCTGCACACACTGCA
Organism: Arenaria interpres; assembly: GCA_013399435.1. Lineage (NCBI taxonomy): Eukaryota > Metazoa > Chordata > Aves > Charadriiformes > Scolopacidae > Arenaria > Arenaria interpres. Next base: position 278,517 of record VXAK01019391.1, read on the forward strand.
AAAGTCAGACTTTGAAATCTTTCTTCAACTATTAACCCAATTAAGGGCACTGCTGACCTATTTTCCCTTTTACACAATTACACAGTATACAAGTGATAGTTATTGCAGCCATTAGCTTTGATCTGTTTCTGATTTTTGAAAGGCTGCTATTTGTGCTGAATTAAGCGTATGCAATACAGCCTCAATACACTTACTGAAAAATTGTATCGCGTCCTTGCCTTTCTTGTGATTCATTGTGATCACTTGAATGCATTCTGACATCTCCATAATTTTTTCTGTAAGATTTTATTTGACTACTAGATAGCATGAAGAGTGGAGTTTTTTCTAGTTTGGAATATAACATTTTTATTTTTAAGCTTCCTGACTGAAAACAAAGTTCTATCACCTGTCTTCATTGCAAAAAAGCCCCAATAACCTCTCTTTTCTAAACTCCTGCCTCCTTCCACCAACGAATTCTGAATACTGCAGTTAACAGTCAGCAATCTCATTACCCATCTGCTATAAATCTTCAAAAGCATCACTGTGTTTTGACAGTCAAGGAAGGCAAAGGGAAGCTATAAGCATAACCAAGTATTCTTTATGAATGCAAATATCCTGAAGACCACATTTAAGTAATTTCAGAAATCTAAAGCTATAGAATGTAATATGTTGAAAAATTTTCTCTAGGATACAGAGCAGATTTCTTTTTTCTTATTCTTAAAGCATAATCACTCTTGATGAATGCACTGCACAGATTGCTAGTGCTAACGAGGGACGTTACCAAGAGTTTTATTTCATTGAAACAAAAAACCCTATTACTTGCTTAAAAGTTCAAAGACATTCTAGAAGAACTGGTACCACAACTGCAGACAAAGAGCTTTAAAAATTGTGCATGGTCTGTTATAACTTTTAAGATTTAACAAGGATCAGACATTTAGCAGTTTACTAGAACAGTTATTTAATGATCCTTTAAACCCAGGTCTGACGTTAGCTTTTACGTGCTCTTCACATTTAATGGACTACGTATTCAGAAAATCACGGGCAAGTAATTTATTTTTTCCCAACTACTGTGAATATCAGATGTGGAGCCAAGCACAACTTCATAAACCACCACATCACAACTGAAGTAGTGTACTTTCACTGTCACTCGTATGCCAGCACGTCTTCCTCGCAGCAAGAATACAAGAATACAGGACTGGTTTCACCAAAATCTCTAGAGGACTCTTCAAATGACATCAACTATGCTTCTCTCCCAGCAATGCAGTAGGAAGGATTGTGTTTGGTAAAAAAGGCAATCCTCCAGAATCTCTTGTAGGCTACTGTCAGAAAAAGAGCAGATTGGACTGGATAAACCTTTGGTCTCCTGCAGTACAGCCATTTTTAGGTTCTAAGCAGCAAATTTAAAAAAAACCACACCCCAAACCTAAAGGAGTTAGAAATATATAACCAACTTTCAAAAGCAATGGCATCCAAAAACCCCTCAAATGTTACTGTCAGAGATACACGAATGAAATTCAGCTTTTCATGTGCTCAGAAGAGCACACAGAAACTGCACCGTACATACTGAGCACAGCACAGAGATTCCCCAGAAAGTACAGACTTAATTAGCAAGTTCAGAAAGCACAGTATAATAGCATGCAGTTTTACTGTTGTGAGTACAAAAGTAGCGCTGCCAGGTACCTGCAGCACTGTGTTCAACCTAATGAATGCTACCTAGAGTTTAACACAGCATTGAGCAATTGTTTTTTTAGTGTTTCCAGACTCAAGTCGGTTCTCCCACAACCACTTCAGCTGCTTCAGTCCCCTGGGCTTCCAGTTCAAGCCCAGCCAAAACATCTAAAATGTACATGAGCCCTCAGTAAAACAAAGGAATAAGAACAGATGAGAATCATGAAAACAAATACAAATGAATGAATATTTCTTGTACGAGAAATATAGAATGTTATATGCTTCATTTAACCAATATAATACAGACGGCAATCTCTGAGCTCCACTGAAGTGTGAACAGGCTCTAATAAACTTCTTGTGTACACATGCACAACACATACACAACAGCTGGGATGCTTTCCCATCTTGGCAGGGGGTCACTGCCACATTACTGCTATACTTTAGCCACATTAGGCAAACCATCAAACAAAATAGGCTGTTGCCCAACATAGGAATTCTCTTCCTTCCATCCCCCCAGCCTCTCTGCCTAACCTGGGTCTCTATCAAGCTTTATCTGTTAGTTAGAAGCTAAAACTCAACTACTATTTTTTGTGAGCAGGATTTTTATTTTTTTTTGTCAGGGCTGTTGTGTTGCTCCCGTCAGAAGTCAGGATTGAAACAGAGACATTTGAGCAGACATAGAAATGCACACATTTCTTGATAAGCTCTCATAGCTCCGTTGCAAAGGGACTGTGCAGCCACACTCATCTGATATGGAATATGAGCTGCATCCACAGCTGGTACTTAGAACCAGTGGAAGCCGTCTGCTGCTTCTTAAATACCTCACTGCAAACTGTCCTCATGTCAATAGGCCATTTTGGGGTGCTTGCCAGGTGCTGTTTTAAAAAGGCCAGCTGTATAGACCTGGCTGGCCTTGTATCCTCTGTCCCATAAGTGGGCATGACGTTGCACACAGGCTCAGCAGTCGCATTTCCTGCTGGACCTGACCCTAGTGTGCCTTTCTTTATTCGTTAACCTTCTGAACGGCTCAACTGTTTTCAAGTTTTTTAGAGTTTGTCCCAGCAAATTCAGACTGGAAACTGGAAATGCATGAAACATGTTCGTACATGCTGTCACTGAGACATGCCCAATCTGAGAAGTTATGGATGCCTTGACACTGGCAGTGTTCAAGGCCAGGCTGGATGGGGCTTTAAGCAGCCTCATCTGGTTGGAGGTGTCCCTGCCCATGGCAGGGGGAGTTAGAACTAGGTCCTTTCCAACCCAACCCATTCTATCATTCTATGATTTGAAGCCAGTGGAAAATAAGAGCCATGTGAAAGAGGAATTGGGCATACAGGGAGTGGGACAGCTGAAGACCACAAGTCACCAGTATGTGTGCTCACTGCTCCAGCCGTATTTAGCACCCCCTCTCCAAGAATTTACAAAACCCCACCCCCCAAAACTCCTCTACCACTTATGATTGCATATTATTTTAATCCTCTACAATAAATTATAAAAAGCATGGATGCATAGTCCACACATTGTTCATTAAAACTCCAACTCTACCTTCCCTGTGGACAGTAGTAACATTTTTTTCCCTCCAGTGTTCAACTGTTAGGTTTTTTTGAAGCTCCATCATGGAATTTTTCCTCCATAAAAGGCTCCTTTCAAATTTAACAACTGACCAAAAATGTCAGATGACATTTTTTAGGGATTGTCTTGAGCAATGCAAAATAATTTATCTGTCACTTATCATCATATCATTCTGCAAAATGAATTTAAGTTTCCAGAGCTCTAAAGAAATGAAGGAGAAATGTGATATGTAGACCCAGTATTAAATGCTCTTAGGAGACAGTCTTTTGAACTCTGTCAACATGCTAACAACTAGGACATGATTCACAAACAACTAGATAAAACAGTAGTTTTGTACAGTCTAAATACATAAAACAAGCCCCAGATTTGTGATTTTATGCAAAACAAAGAAAATAATAGTGTAACTTGCAGGAAATCTTCTGCAGTTTTGATTGCCTCAAGTAGTGTAAGGAATTACGTCTACACAATATGAAAAATGACTCTCCCACTTACTTTCAAAAGAGAAAAAGTATATGAGAGTTCACATTGCCCTCATTATTATTCACTACAGTGTACAAGAGGAAAGAAAAAAATTAAAGAAGCAGGAGCAAAGACCAACCGTAATAGCCTGAAGCAACAATTTTGAAAGGGGAGCTTCAGCACCCAGAGGGAGTCCAGAACCTGGGTGTCCAGCTCCACCCTCCAGTCACACTAAGCTGTGCCTGAGACTCAAAATGACCTTCAGCTGAGTGGTTATACCAGCTCCCAGATATGCTGTTGAAAATGTAATAGCATAATATTTTGAATTGCAGTAAAGGTGAAACAGTCCTTTTTTCCAAACTAATACCACTTTCCTAAAGTGTCAATTCATGTGCAACAAATTTAGCATAATAGAAAAAAAAACCAGCACAATAAAACTACAACAAAATAAATCCTCCACATGCCACACATCCTTCTAAACACTTGGTGTTGAATATTCCTCTGGCAGTTCAGTACAAGAGAAAATCAGGGTAACTATGCATCTGCTGAAGGCTTTAAAATAAAACTGGCAAACACACAGCTCAAATAATTGTTTACCTCAGACTGTAGAGAAGAAAAAATCTGAGATGTTCCTGCAAAACAACCTTTAACAGGTGTATTACTCAAAACCTAGAGCAGCCCTTCTGTTGAAGGGCTCGTATTCCTCTTAAGTGTCTGAAAGACCTCTGTTAATCCCACAATTAGAACATAAAATCATTTTTACAGTTTTTCCTCTTCCTTTAGCTTTTTATACACAGACTACTAGTGTAACAAAGATTCTATTCCAGCACAGGCACATATAACAACTAAATATTGAAATAGGTATTATTTTAAACGGTAACCTCCAGAACATTTAAGTTATTCATTTCACTCCTCCTTAGCGTAGAGTTTAACTAGACACATACTACCTGTGTCTGTAACTCCCACAAAAGATTTAATTTGTGTATATTTATATAGCTACTGCCATTCTTCAGTTGCATTAGAAAACAAGAGGCTATACTGACAAGATAAAATATTCAAACGCCATATGATAGACAAAGTATAATATTGAAGTAGGCAGATTAGATTATTAGACTAGACAGGATTGGACAGAGGGAATTTTGAGCCTGCCACAGTATCCACCTGGGATAGATTCTAGGCCAAGTAGTACAAACATTTTCTTCCATGCCAATTACAAAGAAAAAAAAAAAAAAAAAAAAAAAGAAAAAAAGAAAAAAAATCTCCTGTTTGGAGGATTTTTAACCCAGATCACTCAACTGACCCAGTTCACAGCCTGGATCCATAAGCAGCTGAGAGAATGACAAGCTATTACAAGTGGAGGGAATAAGTGGCCAGGAGAGAATAGCACTACTTAAACCAGATTTTCCACCAAGGAAAATGTATTGTTAAACTATACATTATACCTCCCTATATTTAGAATAAGGAATATATAAAATACAATAGCTCATATAACCAGTGCGTGCTGTGGGATTTCTCTGAGACCAGGAGAACTGGAAACATTCTCTAGTTTTCTCGTGCAGCTTCAATTAAGGCAAATTGAATTAAACTCTCCCTCGAGGAGGACCTCTGTAGCTCTGCTCCTCCTCTTCTGACTAATTCCAGATGTAGGTGTGGAATAGTTTCCATTTCTCTCTGAAGACTTCCACATGCCTGGCTGTGCTGCCACATTCATACAAAGAGGTGAGCTTCTGGAGGAGAAAACATGGGGCACTAAACAATGCTCAGCCAGTAGTTGGTACATGTTTTGATTTTTCCGATCGAATCTCGTTCATCAGGTCTTCCTTTCTTACTTAGCAACAGATGGATCAGCTGGAAACAAATCAGAATAGACAGAAACACTTCTGCTGCTGAACAAATGGAAGTTTAGTACAATGTGCTTCACAATTACACATTCAGTGGCACATTGCTTTCTTCCTGTCATATCCAGAGTTTATTACCTGCTTAATAGCTCTTCTTTGCACTTCCTTTTGGGCACCTATGCAGTCCAAGGTACTAATTAGACTTTTTGAATGCCACCATCACCCCCACTTCCGTTGTAAGAAATCATCCTTTAAGGGTAGGTCTGCAGGTTCCCCTTTGTGTTTTGAAGCTCAGGAATCAGAATTGACACTCTCAGGGAACACCTTTGGATCTGACACATGCAGGAGTGATGGAACTCCAGCAGGTCTAATTGCTGACCACAGCTTATGATATTCCTCTCTCAAACAGGTATTTGCTAGAATGCTCTTTCCCCTACAACAGTGGGGTATTGGAGATCAACTCTGTTTCACTGAAACTCACAAAATGCATATTTTAAAAAACCTAAATAGCAGTTCACAGGGCTATCATATGAACAAGAAAGCACTACACTAATTCAGTGCAACTAATAATTTGCTTATGATTTTAAAATTTGTTTTGTGGTCTAACTAGATACCTTAGGGCACTTAGCTACAACTATCCATACTTTTTCAAATGGTTAACCTGAAATGCCAACATTGGCAGATGCAAAGCAGTAAATCCAACGTGTAATTGAACTTAATGAGCACAAGCACTTTAACTCCACATTGTGAAGGCCCTGAACATCTGAATTTACATCTGAATGTACAGTATAACCAACATAGAGCTGTTGTGTGCAGGGAGTATGGGAACTTACCTGCAATTTCTGGACATCGAGGAGCCTAGGCTGCAGACATTCAATAGATCACTACTACAGTGGGCACGTCAGTAGTGCTGTCAGTTAAAAGTCAGTCTCTAACAGTTCTTTTATTTTTTTTTTATTTAAAAAATAATAAAGCCAAGACATTTATTCATAACCTGCCTTCAGATTCTACTAGCAATGGTAAATCCATTAAACTTTGCTTTCACTATCCATGATGTTTATAAAAATTGTAGGTGGAATTACAAACCAGTAATACAAAGCTTGGTATTTTTTCTCCTCAGATGTAATAATGAGCTGGATAAGAACAAAGTTGACCCAGGGATTTCACTACAGAAACTTTCATTGGAAATCCAAGCAGTAGTGTAAAAAACCATGTTTTTATGTCAATATAATAATGGCATTTCTACACCTATTAATAAGTATAGATCTACTGCTGGATTCTTGGTTGACAGGACATCATAAGATGAATTATATTTCTTCTTAAACTATATAATTAACTCTTAATGAACCCTTCCTTTTTCCCAGTAAATTCAATTTTATCTAATCCTTGGGTTTATGGTAATGTTGAGCTCATTAAAATGTTACTTAAAACTCATTAAAATGCACACTGAGAGGTAACAGCTTCATTACAGTAATATGTTGTAAAAGAAAAAAGAATGCTTTATTATCATTTAATTGTTTCCAAAATTGAATACATTTGCATAGTGATGAGGTTCATAGGATATTTTCAGTAGTACCCAATAATTAAGCAGTTCAGTAATTAAAAATGCATTTTCCAAAAATAATTTTATTTTATTGCTTACTCCCTGTTGTTTTTTTCAATTGGGAGAAGTGTTCATGTAGATACAGTTTATAGAATTGAGCAACCGTGATACCTGCACTGACATTAAAAGATATAACAGTCTAGCCCTTGGCAAATTTTTGTTTCGAAAGAGTAAGTAAAAACTGCCACCAACATATTTTACAAGTCATACTTGTGGCGGTGTACTCTCCCTGTTTTGCTTCCCCCCCCTACCAGCCCCGGCTCCTGCTCAGGCCTTGGCCACCACGGTCATCACAACAGCAGTTGTGATAACTTGTACCTGGACTTGGGGGGATGGCTGGCAACATAGTCAAAATACTGTCTGGAGTGGGGACCTAGATATTTTGTTCCCATGAGAATATGACTATAGGTCAATTATCTTACTGTATAAATAGTGGACAGCCCAAGAGCCCTTTGAGCTCTCCTGTATGGCAGCAGGCTGCACGCCAGGATCTCCCCTTTTGTGAGGACGCTCGCTTAAGGTTCTACTCCTCAAGGTTGAGAGATTCCTTGCCGCAACAGATTCTCGGTAAGCGACTAATAGCATGCTAAACTTTGAAATCTTAGCTAAGTAATGTAAAGGATTGATTGCGCATATATAATCCTTTAGACATAAACCATTGACCAAGTCTGGGACTAGGATTGGATCCAGCCGCATCTAGACTCCTCTCTGAGGAGGAGTTTAGAAAGCAAGGGGGTCCTTTCTGAACCTCGTGACTCAACGGGAGGGTCTCCCTGACAGCTTGTCTGAGCCTGTCCTCTATGCAGTAAATAATAGAGTGTACCTTGACATCGAATCTCGTAAAACACTATTGCATTTACTACTGGTTTTATCACACTTACTACTGATTTTGTTAAATCACTGATTCACCATAATAAATATTTCACTGCTTCACTCTAACTAGTGAAGTTAATCACTCTGTCCGCGTCAATACTTTCTAACAAAGTAGTATAACATTCCTCCTATCATTTTTTGCAACATCAGGGACAACCAGGAATTTTGCAGGGGTGTTTCAAGTACAAAGCCATACTATAATTTATCATTACTATATGCTTGTGCATGATAGAATACCTGAGCAGAGGTCATCAGGGACCTAGGCCTAGAGGACATCAGAGTAACTATGAATCTGCCCTAACTCGTGTTCAGAGGCAGAAACCCTCAAGCCGGGGTACTGATTATACAGCAGTGTTATAGCTTCACCCCTGCTTTTTTGCTCTCATTCTTGACAGGGAATGTCCTACCTCTAAGGCAAAAGTACTTCCCTTGCACAGTCCTGCTAACTCCATGCCATCTTCTTGTGTTTCACTGCCAGCATAAGGGTGAGAGTACCAAGAATAATATTCTGATCAAGTATGTGCATCAGGAGCAGGGTTTGTCTGCACTATAATGGTAGATATTATTACAGTTAGGTATGTGATTAATAGATTTATACGTAAGATATAAGCCTGATCACATTTATTTTAACAGTTTCTACTGGAATAAATTGCTGTGCTGGTTTAGAGAAATTCAATGTGAAAGTTAAAGGTCCAGGCTTGTCTTCAATATATCTCCTCACAGTAGCAAGAAAAAAAGTATTAACAAAACAGTCAAAAGCTAAAGATAAAAGTTACAACTTCTCAGTAACCTCAGCACTAAGAGTGTCTATTGTCCATTATTTGCCATACGACATTAGTGTGGAAGATATTTTGCCAGCTTTCATTTTAACTGCCAAAGAAGAGTTACTAGAAAAACTGTCATACCTTGCCAGGGTATTCAGCCTAGACTCTTAGATGGGAAAAATACAACTTTGAAGCCTTGAGTCATTCAAGGAACAGTCTAATGTGATATGATTTAAGATTTCCTGAAGTATTAATTTAATACCTATCACTTCCCTTTTCTGTGGCTTTTAAATATTATTGCCACTTCCATAAAATAGATACTCTTTTTTTTAACATACATGCCTCACAATGGACCCAATATGGATTTTTCCAACTTGTTGTTAAAGTCGATTAGCATGCCAAAGAGATAATTAAATATGGATGCAGCAGGTTAGACATGCCAGTGTATGGGGAACAACAAAGAAAAGTGGTCTGTGCTCTATCAACCTCTATACCATTAGCAGGGAATAACAGACTAGAGCAAAAATGATCTAAAGAAAAAAAAGTGAAATACTAACCAGATTTAACATTTTCAGCAGCTCTTGAGTGAACCAACAATTCTTGCCTTCCCAAATCAGTCAAAAAATCCACTTATATGTAACAGGAAAGCATTCTTGTGCTATCGGGCTGATACAAAATGAAATCAAGTTATCAGGTTTACCATAGTTTTCCTGGGTGAGTCTGAACGACGAACTGATCTCAGTTCGCAGGGATCCAGTAAATGGATGATCAAGACGTCTTTTGCTCATTTTTTGGATTATTTAAATAAAACAATCTTCACAGATTCTTACAATCTCCTCTCTGTACTTTGCATAATTTCTGGCACTGTGGTCCAAATCACAATTCTATAATGCACATCTTAACAAAATTAAAAAAAATAAATCCAGGACAGTTACTCACTGAGGTATTAGTGCGTAGGCTGAAAATTGTTTTTTAATACAATAAGTCAGGTCGTATTTCTAAATTTGCTTTTGATACTCCCTTAACATCCATGCCCTTCTGATGGAGATGCATATTGCTTTTTCTACACTAATTTACATGTCATGTTCTCAGCTATTTCAAAAGAAAACAAATAATGTGTCTTTTTAGCCAAGTAAACAATCTCTCTTTTTATCTTTATTGCATACACTAGAAGATAAGTTAAGTCATTTCTCTCAAGCACTCAGCAAGATGGCTGGAAATAAGTTATTCTGAAAATAAATAACTGGCATAATAATTATTAATGTTGAAAACCCTCTCCATTGTATTTCCTTGTAGTGACCAAGTAAAATTAAATGAGATACCATAAACATAAAATAGAAGATAGATGAGGTACCGAGGGGAAAAAAAAGTCATTACGTATTATATTTACTAGTTTTTTCCCTACATAAGCACTGTATAAATTGAACAACCAGCAACAAAAGCTGTAAAAAAGTAGAAAAGTGTCAGTTTTCAATTGCTATATATGGAAGGGATGACTACTCTATTAAGTCCAATGTTTAGCAGAAATATGTAAGCACAACTGATATGAGTGCAAGATTTGTGAAATCATGGCTGTGCATATCCAAACCTCAAAAGTAGAAACACTTTTATAATGTTAATTTTATGAACATGTAAGCATGTGGAGGTGTCCCTGCCCATGGCAGGGGGGTTGGAACCAGATGATCTTTAGGGTCTCTTCCAACTCTAACCATTCTATGATTCTATGAAAAAAAATTGATACCATTTTAATTCAGAGCTGACATAATAATTTTAAAAAGAGAAACAAAGCGAAATAGTGCTTTCTTGCTGTCTGAGTCATTTTGTTCACTGCATCCCCCTGCTGCTGTGGGGAGAGAGAAGCCATAGTGAGATGAGATATGCTCACCAGCAGGACAGGATGGGAGCTTTAACGCAAGTGATGTGCTGCTGTGAACTGAAAATGCTTGAAGAATTTAAACTAACCATTTCAGATTATTTTATAACTTGTAGCAAAATAACTGCTGGATACAAGGAGTGTTTTGTACTCTCTTGTAGTATGATACGATGGTCATTTCAAAGCAAATCAAATTTTTCCCGTTAAAACACTGTATAATGCATTCTTATGTAGTGCCTCCCTGCTGAGGTTATACTACATGTTGCTGTTTCCAACCAGATGATGGCTTTTAGCCTAATGAATTTATTTCTCAAAAGGACACCGGAATACCTTGTGGGAGATATAAGGAAAATGGAAGACCTGAATAGGGATATTGGATGTTGTTTTCATTTTTACACCATGTCAAGACTAAAGACACTTGAGTGATACAACTTTAATGCCAGGGAAGAACATTTGTTCAGAAGTCCTTCCATTGCCTGCTTGGAATTAATCTCAATCATAATGATGGTTGCTAGAGCAGAAATACATAACCTGGCTCAGTTTAAGACTTGGGCTTTCTCTGTCTTTACTCAAAGCAAAACCTTGGAAAAGCTGAACTATATGCTCCCATATTCCATTGTAAAATTTGTAAAACAATAATGAAAAAACTCAGCACAGCAGAAAGAGAAGAAAAAACCCTCAAAAACCAAAACAGCAGAAAGAATCACAAACTGGATCTCTTGCTGTGAATAACAAAACTCCAACAATTTCGGGATTCCGTGATTTTTACATTTCTTTTTTCCTCATATTTCTGTGCAAGAGTTGTAAAATGAGGTTCATTGGTGAGCAACAATACTTGCCCTCAGATTTTATTTCAAAATGTATGTAAAAATATGAACTGCTTTTCAAATTTTTAAATTATTACAGCTTATATGTATCTTGTTCTATATTTTGCGTTTCTTTTATGAAACGCCTATTCTTATACATTAGGAGTTAACTCTCGGTGGCATTTAGCATTGCCACTGAAAACTCATATGCTCAAGGCCACACAGAAGCTTTACTGGTGTACTCCCTAGCAGTATACTGTTTCACAGCTGCTAGAAGCTTATATATAAACAGAGGGACAATTACATCATATTCTACTTAATTGTTTAAATATCTTTATATTCCTGAATATTTATAAACTCTCAAGCTTCCCAAGCTGCATAGTACTAAGAGTTTCTATAAAAGTGTCCTCAACTCAGCCCAAATCATGACAAGAGGGGCTGTCCATGACCAGAGTATGCTCTGAAAAACGACTGCCGAAGATTTTCTTTCACTTATGAAACACTAATCTGATTTTTTCTCTTTACCAATTGTCTAGATTTCTTTTGTTGATATTTATATTTATTGCTTCTTTCAGACTTTGTAAAATAGCATATCCGTCAGAGATTTGTTTTAAAAATGGGGAAAGGAAGGAAAGAGAAAGGAATGAATGCCAAACAAAGGAGAAAGCTACTTTGAGTATTTTTGCCAGTTCTTATTTAAAATACTAAAAATCACCTGTTCAAGTTCCCCATCCTCCACCCCCTAATGAGAGTTGTTAGTAAAAAGAAGCAGTCCAACCCACCCCCTGACGTCTTTAATTGACTTCATAGCGAGTGTTATCAAGAGCTACTCAAGCAGTGCTAATGGTGCCTGCAGATTGCTCACACATGGCATGGCTGGCATTCCTTGGACCTTAAAAGGGCTAATAGGAGAGTGTAATCTCCACTCAGCATGGGAGCAAAGACCACGAGTGATCTGGAAAACAACAAGTAATTAGAAAGTATTCTTCCCCAGATGGAGGGGAGGTGGAAAATGAAGATAAAGCTGGTACCCAAACATGGAGTCTCCTATCTTTGCTATTACGGAACTTCTAGCAGAAATATCACTTCAAAGTGATATTTCAAAGAATGTGACATTCAATTATCAAAGGAATAAGTCTGTCACCTAGAAATGCGGGCTTCTAATTTTTACGTGTGACTGAATACTTCACAGAGAGATATACAACGGGGGTTATAGAAAGAGGTAGCTTTTATGATTTTTTTCCTTATCAGCATTTCTACAATAACTTCAGTAAGACACCTTAACTTCATCATATTTTTGACTAACTTATTAGCAACGGTAAACTGAACCTTGGATATGTAAAATGCTTTTGTACTTAAGACTCTGAAACATTCACAAACTGAACAAGCCTCACCGACTCCTGGGAAGAAAGAAAAAATATGTAAGGGTTGCTTTTCTCCTCCCTAAAATCAAATGGTGCAAACTGTGTTTAAAGGCATGCAGAAATACTACTTGAGAGTCCCGATAAAAAATGCAATTATGCCAATACATGTTGCAATAGGAAATTTGATGGTTAGTGTAAGAGAACTTCTGCATAATTTGAAGCCTGGTGAGGAAATAAAGACCAAGTTGGCAAAAACCCATGCAGTTACCACATGGAAGGGAGTGATGCAGCCATGAAGATGCTGCAATATCATGTGACACAAAGCTTGCAAGTAGCCCTGAGGAATGCTACAAAGCAGCTGGGCTACATGTCCCCTATTCTCTCCTGCTTTGGTAAATTCCACCCTTCCTACCATAATATACCTATAGCAACAATGCATAAGTAGTAACAGAATTAGAGGGTGGGTGAGTGCTTGTGGTCTCTGCACAATGCAGCAGTGCTGATCAGAGGGAGTATCTTGAGTGCAGAGAAGAGAAATGTCTCTGCGTTCATTTTCACTAAGGAAAGTGACAGGTGTATTTTTATCCCATAGTTATTCCTAAAATATGTTTAATAATTACAATATTTTTAAAACACCATTTTAAAAGTGTTTTCAAGAAAGATTAAGAAAAACAGAACATCAGCTGTGATATCAACTTGATCGCCCCATCGTGAAGTTAGTGATTGATCAATATTAAAGAGTGCATCTAAATAAAAAGGCAAAAGAGGTGCTGCCACAGATATATATCTTTCTATGCATTTAGGAAAAAAAAAAAAAGAAAAAAAACCCCACAACATAATGTAAATCTTTACGAAAAAGAAACTAAAGACATTGTGGACATGATGTCTCCATTTAGCTGTAGAGTAGCTGATAGCATACGATTAAGATCAGAACAATGAAGCATTTCTATAATACACATTGATAAAGCTGGACCTCCCTGAATGGATAATACTGCCTCTGCCTTATTTGAATTGTTGAACATTGTTAATGAAACAGGGAGAATGGAGGGAGATTTGGTAGATATAACTTACTTGGTTTGACAAAAGCCTGCGATAAGGTCCTTGACAAGAAACTATTAAGGAAAATAAATAACCATAGGGTAAGAGGTAAATACTTGTTGTGGATTAAAAATTAGCTAAGTGATAGGAAACAAAGAGTGGCAATTAATGGCTGCTTCTCCAAGTAGAGAGAAGTTAAGAGTTGGGTACCTCAGGGATGTGAAATAGGACAGGTGTTCAATACCTATATTAATGGGTTCAGAGCTGAAATACACTGAAAGTAAAATCAGTGAACAACACAAAACTATTTTCCAAAGGATAAATATGGTTGAGATATGCCATAAGGATCCATTCAAATTGGGATATTGATACTGAAACAGCAGACAACATTTAATTTTATATAAGGATGAAGGTATATACATGTGGGAGGATTATTGAAGGTCATCTCTGTGCTCCAAATAGTTCTGGAATAACAATCTCACTGGAGATAAAGGGGTAAAAAAGTCAGGAAAGATAAAAGCAATGAGGTTCCAGAAATACAGCAATATGACTTGCAGTCAATTTAGATTATTTTTTAACTCCAAAATCGTATTTACAGTTGACACCCAAACTTTCAGTTGTTTTTTCGTTCAAATACTTGTGCATTGTCTCAGCCTAATCACTATACTAAAATAAGCAGAACTTTTCACAGCTTTTTATTTTCAGTAAATACAGTTCAGCCAGCTGTGTTCGCTCTTTCCTCTAGCAGTGCCAAAAGTACGATACAATTCTCAACATCTGTTAGAAGTGCTTTTCAAATTTGATTCCAAAACCATGTAGTTCTGCCTCCTGCCTTGAACTCAAATATAAAAAGAATACAGCACAGCACAAACAAAGGATCTATCATACACCAGCTGCAATTACAGGGCACAGCTACAGAGATGCATTAAGAACTAAGTGTAATACATTCTGATGTATTTACATTAGCCTAATCTAGCTGGCCCAGTCAACTGCACAGTCAAGATGAACGGCGTGAGTTTTAGTACTCAGTAGCAACTCTGGATTATTTGCCAGGAGTCCTGGAAGAGTTTACATCATGTTGCTACCATAAACTAAAGCCTTTGTCACGCAAACATACCCAAAGAGGACAGCTGGACTGAGACTGATTGTTTAAAAATTAGTGTAAACAGTTAATGAAGTTACGGTACCAAATATACAGAACATCCAACTAACAATGTTAATAACTTGTTTGATTAACATTTCATTTTTATGGCTACTTGGAGTGATGACCGATGATTAGAATGATTGAATTTTTATCTAGCCCTCTCCCAAAATACAGTACTGTCTCCATGTTAAATAGCATCATGAAAACAATAGTACTACTGTTCTTTAAACCATAATATATGAATATTTTCTCCACTGAACCTCTTTATAGTCATACAAGTAATCTTAAAAGTACACCTCCCCATCCAGTAATCTTAAAATAAGAGACTGGAAAGACTGAGAAGTGTGTTAGGTTAGGGTGGGTGCACTGATCAGATATGGTAACACAAGGTGGAAAGAAAACTGCTTGCCTAAAGGGCTCAAGGAAGTTACCTAAAAAAAAGACAGAGCTCCTCCTAAGCAAGACTGCCAATGCCTTCCAGGTGCCTCCTTCACAGGGAGCACTGAAGTAAGCCTCAATTTAAACCATATGCAAAAATGATTTGCTTTTAGTTCTTTCCCAAATTCCTCTCGAGAAATTAAACACTCAGTTATATATGTTTCAATAAAAATAAAAATTCTGGAAGTCTCCATCCATTTAGGTTACCCTAAATTCCTCTGGTAGCACAGATCCATTTGCATGCATGCTCCATGAACTGCATGCTCCAACCTAAATTACAATCTTCTTCCCTCTATAAAATCTGTGTACCCCAAATTCCAGAAAAGTGGGCCTCAGCCTCACCCTACCATCAACTTGCATCCTAGGCAGGTTTCCCCAGAAGGTCAAACTGTGGCTGCCCTCTTGCAGCACACTTGCTGTTGCCTATGGATGAGGGTAGACATGGTGAAGAAAAGGCAACCACAGGGTAGAGATCCAGGTTTGGGCTTACCTGATTCTTGTACTGCATCCCAAAGGAATGTGGATGCTATACTGTTCATGCAGATAGCACAAAGAAGAAGGTAAGAAAGCAGAAGTAAAACAGAAAGAGAATGGGGTGAGAAGGGAAGCAAAGGAAACAAAATAGACTTCTCAATAGGGTATGTTCTTCAACCTTTTCTGAAAAGACTGATTTAATGAGCAAGTGACTATGTGAAAGTACAGAAACCAAATCCTGGTTTTGTCTAGGTTAATGTCTAAACACAGTGAGAATAGTATTTGCAACACTGGGGTGATCTGGTTGCACAAGAATGAAGTATCAGCATGTGTGTTTTTACAGAATATTTTTAATTAGCTTAACACATCACCTTCTTATTATTTTTTCTTACTGTTTTAAAAAGTATTGTAATGAAATATTTTAATACCCTTTTTTTCCTGTACGATTTAGCAAATGCTACCAATTACCAATGGAGCTTGAAATCAATATTTTCTCTTTCTACTATTTAACTGTTTCAACTGAATGAATGTCTCTGTGGATATTATTTGTTAATTGTATATTCTTCCTGATCACTTTAAAGATACATGGAATTGAGCCATTTCTTTTCTTTCAGTAGAAAAATATAAAAGAGTAACACACTTTGACTCAGTATTTGGAAACCAATAACCTGTATTACGTTCCTGTATTCTGCCATGGAAAAATGACGAGTGTTCAAGACTACAGCCCTTGCCATTTTGTGTCTTATTCTTACTTCACAAGGGCATTTGACCATAGACTACAGACTGTCTCTGGTACTAACTGAGAATTATATTCTTTCTCCATATTTAGTATAAGAATTCAAATATCATAATATCCACTTTGCCCTTGAAGAAATCGCCAGGGAAAAGCAGAGTAACAGTAAATAAAAGGATAAAAAGCTGATGTAGATTTTTGGGGTAGGAAAAAGGTGCTTTGATACTTACCAAAACTTGAAATAAAAAGAAAAAAACCCTCATATCTGCTTTACATCAACATTTAGATTTTTTAATCTACCTGTTATGACCCATTTAATTAAGCACTCTGCTAGAAACAAATAGTCTTTTGTATGATAAGCCTGTATTGTGAAATTCACTGTGAGGGGCTTTCAGTCTCTACTTTTTAGAAGACATAAACAGTAAAAAGGAGTTTATTAAAAAAAAATATTAAAAAGTACGAACTGATTAATTTTAGCATTTCATTCCAAGCATCTTGCCATTACTTGAAAGATTTTAAGCCTGCCCACACAGGTAGTCTCAGATGCTTTGTATTAAGCAGCTGAGTCAGCAATTGCTGTGCTCAGAAAATATGACAGTACAATTGATTACTGCCTTTTTTTTCCCGCCTCCCAGATAACTGTTTTCCTTTGAAGTCAGAGGCCAAGAGATAAAACATCTGTTATTCCAAAGCACTCTTTTTAACTGGGGGTGTTTCCCCATGGCCAAGGAAACAGAGGTGTAATTACTATTTTGTTCCTAATAATTATAAAATTGTTAAATAGATGCTGTAAGTATAGAAAAGCTTTTTAGCACACACAGATATGACGAAGTACATAGAATTTAGTCACTTCTGTGCTCATTTTGCAGCAATGAACAGCAGTGTTGAGCTTAAAAACTAGCTGTGTTCAACCAACCAAACATATACTGATGCATGTGTTGATGCTTATCATTGGAATGTGTCATCCAGCTAATGAAGATAATGTATAGTAGAGTAACAACTCTTTATTTACTGGAAAAGGGACAAAATTTTCCTCTTACTAAAGTGAAATACAATAGTATTGTACTGAAATCAGAGAAGCAACCCTTTGTACAAAGGGTACAAGTGCAAAGGAGAACTGGGCGTAGGAGCCTTGCGTGTGTACTTTGTCCTGTTATGTAGTACTACAGTACTACTCAGAGAGGAATGTTCTGCATATTAGGCCACATGTGCTGTGAAGTTTGGTTGTTCATGGAAAAAACGTGTAATCTCCATTGCATAAGAGAACTTGAAAACCTATCTTCTCTAGTCATCAGTGCACCTGAAAAGAGAACATTAGGTACACAAAACAATTGTGAAGAAAAAAAAAATATTACTGGTTGACTGAACACATCCAGGGAAAAATTAAAAATTTATTCTTTGCCAACTGCCACCCCACGAGGGATTTGAGATGCTGGAGTTTTCTCCATCTATATAAAAGATGCTCCCCTGCTCACATATCTCAACTCCTGATACAGAGCCTGTAGGTGTATACACATCTTACACTCAGACCTGCCAGGCTCTTGAAAGAAACTAGTGAGTTACCTATTAAATAAATATGTATTTTCCTTCTTTTACTTTCTTCCCTTCTTTCTCCCTTTTTCTCATCATTCATTTTCCCCTACAGATCCTAGGTAGGGTGGAAGCACTGTGCAGACTGCTACCATGCTCCCTTCATTTTATCACTTCAACTTCTAACTTGAAAATAGCTGGTTGGGTCTGGAGATGCGTAATCGGGGCAAGAAACACTCTGCTAGGGACTGTTCAACTACCCACTTTGACAGCTATTATATTCCCTTGTGATTTAGACAACAGAAGAACAAGACAATGCAGGAATAGAAAATGATCAAAAGTGGGAGTGAGGAAGGTTAGAGCTGAAAGAAGAGTAGGTAAGTCCAGTAGCTAAGCAAGTGCATGGCCCGTATGTGATTGACTCTTTTTAAATAGCAAGGCTGTGTTTGTAGAAGGGGCACACTACTTCTGAATTATTTGATGTAGGATAAAAGGTATATCAAATATACATCAGAACCTCTACCACTGCTAGGCCAGAGACCAGCCTTCTTATCCACAAAAAATATAATACCTGTTACTAAAGGCATTCTCTTACTAACAAGAAAGTTATATCATCATTCCTTTTTTCCTCTAAGTAGTACTTTTCCTACTACTACAGTAATTTCAGTTTATTTACAGGATCTTAAGTTTGTGCTTTTTGAATGTGCTCACTGGCTTACATCAGTAGACCTAAATTTACCATGTACAGATCTTTATCTACTCTTGAGAACTCATAAACACTAAACTTAAAAAAAAAAAAAAAAAAAGAAAAAGTTTGGAAACACTTATTGTAAGATCTTTTCAATAATTAAGAACTAACTTTTATCCACTTATGTTTTCCTAAAGTTCAACAGTCTTTTTCACCTTTCAAGCACCTAAATCTTTTGCAAGATTATTGTTTTCCCCCCTCTTCTCTTTCTCCTTCCCAGTTCTTTAATATATATGTTAAACATTGCTGCAGCTAGTATGCAACTCAAGGCAATTCATTTTTAATCTTGTCATTGTGATGAAAAAGAATTCATTATTTCTAATCTTAGTTTTAGTTCTTTTTCCTAGTTTGTACTCTAGGACAGTATTTTGTCTTTCACCCCAAGACTATAGGCATATTTTAAAATCCTCCCACAAAATGCTTTTAAATTTTGCCCTGCCACTCAATAGCAGATTAGAGAGGCAGGGCTCTCCTCAACAGAAGTCATGATTATCTGTCATTTACAAATGCTTATTTGGGCAGTATGTTATAGTTCAGTTACTATTTAATTTACTTTGCTAGTACTGAGTTAAGGACAACTGTTCCCCAAGATCATTCCAATAACAGTATTACTGAGAGTCACAGTATCTCGCCTTTTGTTCTAAACACAATAACAGTTGTCCTCAAATGCTGCAGGGGCATGAGAAAACATACCCCAGATCTCCCAGGGTATGGCAGCACTTCAGAGCAGTAGTCTGCTCTTCAAGTTCTGAAACTCAGCCCTTTTTTTCCTCAACTCTCACCTTAATATCCCCCTGTAGCTTGCACCTGAAATCCATTCCTGGATGTAAACTAGAAGTGCTGGCACATATATATGGTGAATCATTCAGAAACTATAATCACATCATAATTAGAAAGCAGTTATCTTCTAATAAGTTTAATGAGAGTCATACTAGTCAACTTCCACCTAATATTTAAGTAATGTAGGTAGTAAACAGATAAGGGTTTAATCCATATCTGAATCAGTAACATATCCAATGTGGAAGGCATAAGATAACCACTGTTTTTGCTTCATTTTCATTACTATAGGGGAAAAAATTGGCATATAAAATAGCTTCCACTGAAAATAAGCTCTTTAAATTAAAGTACTCCTTTGAGACTTGCTGTTTAAACTATCTATTGC
The DNA here is from genome assembly GCA_013399435.1 of Arenaria interpres. Lineage (NCBI taxonomy): Eukaryota > Metazoa > Chordata > Aves > Charadriiformes > Scolopacidae > Arenaria > Arenaria interpres. The sequence continues at coordinate 298,583 of VXAK01019391.1, forward strand.
GCATCCACAAGGAAGAGTTGAAAAGGGAAATCTAGAACTGCAGCAAAATGCTAGCTAGACATTAGCACTTTGGCAGACAAGCCCCTCCAGATTTTGTGTTGCTCTGAGACCAGAACAGATTTAGCAGACGTTGTAGCAGCCATCATTGCAAAGCAGTCTTTTATAACATGACGTTAAGGAAGAATAGACCCAGAAAAGCATAAGAGAGCCTAACCAAAAAATGGGAAATATTGAAAAAGGAATGATTTTCTTCAACTGGAAAATAAAAACCCCCAACTCTACTAGTAAAAACATCCAAGAAAATTAAATGCAATAGTTTCAAAAAACACTGATCAGAAGCAAAACAAGAAGATAGAGCGGTTATAGTAGTCTTTATGTAAGAAAGAGAGGAAAAAGACTGATTTTATGAAAATCACTGCATATATAAGAAAATAAGGGATGAGAAGCATCTAGATTTTTTTTTGTTCTGTTATTTTCAATTTCAAGATAAATTGCAAAGTTTACTTTGTTAAAATATATGCAGTTTAAATACAAGAAGGAAAACTCTTCCTGGTCTTCCAACTAAAAAAGTTTATTTCATATATGGTTTAGGTTATTAGAAACACTGCCTCGAACTTCCACAGGTGCTAAATGCCTTCTTTTTTTTAGAATTAGAAGTTTATGGTCTAAGTCATCCTCATTTTGACCACGGAAAGCAAAGATTCAGGTACTGTAATAGTTAACACCAATTGTTAGCAGGTCACAATAAGTCTCTTTCATTCTAAAGTGTGAAAAAATTTGTAAAATATGGACATAGATGAAACATTTAATCAGCACCATATTCAATAAAATTATTTTTTCCTTTCATCTTTACACTATGAACTTAACACACACACACTCAGGGGTGGCAGTCAAAGGAACAACCCGAGTGCAGCTTCATACAGGCAATGTGAGGCAGAAGTGCTCCCTTGCCCCATCACATCCCACACTGTGTCAGCAAGACTGCAGCCAGCAGGTAAAAGGAAGTGATCCTTCCCCAGGATCAAACTCACCAGTTTGACACTGGTGAGGCTGCAGCTGGAGCACTGTTCTGGGCTCCCTGGTACTTGCACAGACAGGGATGTACTGGGATGAGTCCAGCAAAGGCCACCGACCTGGTGAGAGGACAGAGCCCAGGGTACAGGTGGAGAGAAGGTGAGGCCGAGGGAACTGGGCCTCTTCAGCCTGGAGAAGGCTCAGGGGATACCTCATTGCTATCTATAACTGTCTGACCAGGGGATACAGAGAAGACAGAGCTAGACTCTTCTTGGAGGTGTACAGCAATAGGATAAGAGGCAACAGACACAAGTTGGAATGCGAGAAATTACGATAAGCTATGAGGAAAAAAATCTGCCAATGAGAATGGTAAAACTCAAGACTGTGCAATCTCCATCCTTGGAGGGCTTCAAGATTCAGATAAACATGTCCCTGAGGAACTTGACCTATTTAGACCTGCTTCAAGCAGGGTGCTGGAATAGAGAGCTCTGAAGGTCCTCTTCAGGTTCATTGATTCTCTATTGGAAGAATGGACTTATATGAGGACAGACAAATCAGAATAACCATGTTTTATGAATCTCTAGGAGGATATAGGTGACAAAAATCTATGGATATTTGAAAGGAACAAGCACTCTGGGTAGACACTGACATCCCATAGAGTGTTTAAAACAAGAAGAGAACAAATGTAGGAAAAATGGATGTAGAGGAGCAAGGCCAGCCTAAACACTTCCAGTCATTAACACACCATTAACTGATCTGAACATGGAAGGAATTGATCCTTTGCTTTGGAAGTGTAAGCCAAACACTATATTCCTCCTGCCTTAGTGCACCTAGTAAACACATCAGGAATTCTTTTGTTTGAATAGTTATGGAACAGCCAACCCTATAGCAGGTAAAACAAGGAGAGGAAGGACTGATTAAAAAAGAAGTTTCCTGTGCTTAACTGGGAAATCCGCTTAAACGGGATGTCTCCCAGGGAACTAATTTAAACCCGATGATACTTAATAGCTATGATTGGTGCTTAGTAAGTAGGGTAATTATGTTTAATGGGGATGCCTTAAGGCAATTGAGTGGCACTTAAGTCTTTTGTATGTCTCAATCTCATGGTACTTCTCTCCATTTTCTCCTCTAACAGCTTTCTGACCCTCTGTAACAGCTATAAATGTAGAAAATGTATACATCACCACCTGTTTCTATGAGTTTGTCCCTTCTGTGCTAAATACAGGGTCACCATATATTTCTTGCCGCCTCTGCTCCTATCACTGCGTGAGCCACAGTACCTAGCCAAAATACTGGCTTCTCTTATCATTATAGGCTTATCTAATAACATGAGACTTGATACTGCTGCATTGAAACTAATGGAAGTTTTCCAGAAGCAAAATCAGATTCAAGCTGAGTTTTGCTCAACCCCTTCCATCAATGCTGTGCTCTGCAGTAGGACTTCCTTTCAGCAAAATGGAACAGGAATATTGTACTTTTTTCTTCTTTTTTAACTTCCTCATAAATGTAAAGAGGATGTGAAGTTTGTGGACAGTTGTCTCTGGGATTTAAATTAACTATAGTTTTTGCTTTATTATATGTGGTGGTCTTCAAGACTCCAGTTGGAATGTTGTGTTTGTTATAATACAAAATCTGTAACTGTTCCTGTAAAAAAAATAGGGATGAAAAAAGCTATTGGACCTATACTGGGGGGGTGGTGGGGAGAGAAAGTTATAGGTTGGCCATAAATAAGTTTATGTTGGAGATTAGAAAGCTGCTAACTACTAGAGCTATCAGATCCTGAAATGACTTTCTAACAAGCACAGTGGAGGAATAAAACAGATTTTCAGATGGAGCTCGCTCAATATCTTTGTGAAAGAGATGATATAATGTCATGTTCAGAATAGCTGGAGAATAGATTTATTGATCCTCAATCTATTTTCCTAGGGTCTCAATCCTATTTTCCTAAAATCATTTTGAATACAAGCGTGAAGCCATCAGAGAAAGCAAAATAAAACATCTTTAATTCAACTTAGTGTTGTCACTGGCTCAAGGAACCTGACTGCATCCTTTTAATACTAAGAAGAACAGGAGAGCATCTGTCACTCATCT
>VXAK01019392.1:3055-280709 GCA_013399435.1 Arenaria interpres
TCGCTGAGTCAAGTCTGGGACTTTCCCAGTGCCTGCCAGTGACATGACTGTCATCCTGGGAGCTCAATACTGGTTTTAAATATATATATATATATAGTATATATTTCATTGTTTCTTATTGATGTTGTTATCTTTCTTTTATTATTAATATTTAATTAAAGTAGTTTTAGTTTTCTTTTCAACCCGTAAGTCTCTCTCCCTTCTCTTCTGGGAAGGGAGAGAGAGGTTAAAGAGAGCATCTGTCGATTGTTTCATGGCCAGTGCAGCCTAAACCATGACGTGGGGATACCGTGAGCTGCAGTGGATTAATACTGTTTCAGATTAATAATCTAGACAAGTGGTCAAGTTGCATATTTTAAGTATATCTTAATGAGTTACTGTCTGGCAACAGTCATGTGGTAGCCTACCTTGTATTTACAAGGTGTTCCAACACATTCAAATAATTAGAAGGGGATTTGGGTAAAAGCATTTGCTCTGCCTGTCTGGCATATTACTACAGCTCAGCAGGTACGCAGTGACTCACTAAACTGTGATAACCCCATCTGAGTTCAAATATAACTGCATTAGAAACTGCACAGATAAAACAGTGTTTCGAGAAATTAAAATGAGAACGCACAATGGGTTTTAATCTCTGCTTGTCTGTAGTGGGTTGGAAGGACATTAATATGAAAAGTTAAATTCTATCATTATTTCCTGTCTCTTGCTTCTACCATAAATCAGAATGGGAATTGGTGGCACCAAGGATAACTAGTGAGTTGTGCGTGGTGAGGAAAGATTGATTGTACTGAGTATCAAAGCATTGCTTACTCTGTTCTTACTTAAGATTTTATACCATTTAGGTGTCTTTCCCATGCTGTGCCTCTTTTGAAATATCCTTGAGAAAGGAGTAATATTACTACATATAAATGCTATTTCAGTTGTAGAATCGTTTATTATAAAGTTGAAAACTATAAGGCTTTTAAACACAAGAAAGAAAGCTGAAATGTGAGTTATTCTTTCTAGGTTTAAGTTGTTTATCTCCTTTTGAAGAGAGATGAAGCTTTTGAAGAGAGATAAACCTTTTGAAGGGAAATGCACTCATGAGTCAGATAATGATTGTATACTAGGAGGTAGGATTACTTTTGTTCTGCATATGGACCACTTGGAATGGGTGTTAATTTTTTCTCTCCTGAATCAGTCATGCACAAAGTAAAATTCAGCTGTCTTGATGAAATCTTATCCAAAAAAATGCAAGGTAGGGAAGAATGTGTAATAGCTAAGTAATGCACTGTTTATTCACTGAAATACCATAAATTAGTGTAGTCTACAGGGATTGGAAAGAATTTAACAAAATTCTTAAATTCTTAAACAAAAAACCACCACCACCAAACCCCTCAAGCTAAGGCAAATGCTGAGAGTTCAAAATCATAAGTATTTCTTCCTTACCTAAGATAAAAAAAAAACATTTTACAAATATGCTGAAAAAAAACCTCTTGATGTTCAGAAAAATCTGGAAATGAGGAAATGATAAGTAAAGATTAAAAAAAAAGATATTTAGAAATACACTGAAAACTCTCAGTATTTGGAAAAATCTGGACATAATGAATAATGTCATTATTCTTACTCATGATTATCAGTCGTTCTTTGTTCATTGTTCTCTCATTTGTTTCATAACACTTTGATTCAGAACTTTCCCATATTTTTTTTTCTGTTAGATATGTGCAAAGAGAGGTGTCTGTCTGTACCTAGTATAAACATTCAACAAAATTCTTAAAAGAGAGGTAAGATACTCTGAAACTAAATTATTCTATTCCAAGTTTGCTACCTGTATGATGCAGTAAGTAAAAGAATGTTTTTGAGACAAAAGCACCCCTATCATAGTAATTGTAACGTGTTTTGTTCTGATTTTTCCACGTCTGTAAGGATCTTAAAATTTCAGTTTTAATTATATCATAGAGTAGTTTTGCAAGAGTGGAATATTTGTGTGTGAGGGAAGACAGAACATTGTAACACTACTGTTATGCTATACTGAAAAGGCACTTAATCAATAAGTAATGGAATAATGTAATTACTTAGGAATTCTATTACTTCAAGTTTTGCATCTGGTTTCACGTGCTCTAGGGCATGTGGTGAAGACTAAATTGGAAATACACTGTCTTTGGCAAGTAGTAGAAGTAATTGACATCCTGCTCCTTTTTTTAATCTTAGCATTTCAGCTAAGCATTTTACAGCTTATATACATTCTTAAAAAAAACCAAACCAACAATGGCACAAATGTTCTTGAATGGACAAGCCATTAAGTTACTGAACATGATCTGTGTTTTGCTCTGGGACCAGCAGATTTCTTTCTGAATCCTACCTCCTGTTGTGTCTTGAGCAGATGATATTCTAGTGTTAACAATCCATTTTGTGCTTCGCTTCTCCCTCCATGGTATCCTGAAGAAGCCAATTACATACATATTTTCAAAGTCCCAAACCCAATCAATGATTTGCAACACGTTGCAGAAGAAAGATTCACTGATGTGAAATGATTAGTTGAGCTAATGGGAAATTAGTCATGTGACTATTCTGAAACTGCTGGAAGTGAAGTTTGAGGTCAGGATAGTATAACAAATCTAGAAAGGTGTGGGATTGGGGATGAGTGACATAGTAGTACTTAGTTTCCCACAGATAAATTTATGTAAACAGACTTTGATATGTACAAAGCATGAGCAGAAGGCAGCTATTTTGGCCTTCAGTTTTCACTATTTTTTTGTCTGTCTAGGAATTTGTGGAGCACAAGGATTCTTGCCCAATTTACTTAGTATTCCTAAGAGATCAAAGCTCAAGTATTGGACTCTGGTTTTATGCAGCTGGTGACCTCTACATGTGAGTAGGTTTAGGATACTCTTTAAAATGGAAGCACCAGTTAACCTCTCTATTGTTGAACAGTATATGAGAAAGTTTCCATTAAAAGCCAGCCTGCAACAGTAGGTTCTTTCTCAAAAATGTGAATTCAAAAATTTATCCATTACTAATGAGTATATTTGTACATTCCCTCATTCTCAATAACCAGCAAAACCTGGAAAAAACCCAGTGCCACAAAGTTTATCGCTTTTGAGACATGAGACCTTTTTCCTGGCATCTCCCTGCAATGACTGTTTGTGACTACACTGTAATCTCTAATGTACTAGGGGCCTTCCACTTAAGTTACTATATACACTTATGTGTAGAATTTTAATTTACTGTCACAGAGCACGCCCTGAGACTCTTCTGCTGTGCCTTGGTCCCTCATTTTGCACCTGCAGTGATTTTGTGCAAATTGTGTACAGTAATATTTCAGTGCAAAGAGGAAGATGCCTGCAAATTTTAAAGTCCAAAGAGAGGCCCATCTACAAGTCAGACTGCACACCCATATTAGTGTTACATGGGACATTTATTCCAGGATTTATTAAAATTGGAGTTTCGGTCGGTGCTTTAGCTCAGCTCTTTATGTTGATTCCTACTAATTCAGCAGTAAGGATTTCCAGTGTAGATGTCCTTTATAATCTCGTATTTCTATGAGAGCTGAAATGAATTATCTAGCAGTGAGACTGGGCAGAATTACATTCAGTAAGAGGAAGAAGGTTTAAATTTTCTGGTACGTATTGATTGTTACGCCTTGACTATTAAAAATCTGATCTAAGCAGATTACCCATTTCCAACTAATACTTGGGTATTAGCATAAAACCAGTCGTGATTCTCACTTTTTTGCCAGAATTTTTATAGAAACTAATTCTCAGATGTTAGCAGACTATCCCAAATTTGATGGCTTGATCCAACTGAAAATAATGCACACCATTTGATGATTGTAGCAGTTACTTGTTCCTTGCAAGATTCTTCTCTGAAAAAGTAATTTCTTCGCTTTTAGGGAGAACAATAATGGAAATTGATTTACCCCTTTTGTCCTGGGCTAATAATTTTTGCTGAGTTTTCATTACATTTATGTTCCCATAGTGTAGACACACTCACTAAGGAGAGTGTATCTGTGTATGAAAACCTATTTATAACTCCAGGTAACTGTAATATATTTTCTAGCTGTGAATAATTTGCGACTTGCTTTAAATCTGCAATTTGAATCTTTTTCTAAGGACTGTATTTTTGTGAAGTTGTTTGTCAAGACCCAGAGACAATTTTAAGACACTGGATATCTCTCTCTCGGCCACCCCCATCCCTGTCCCCCCTCCCTTTTTTTTTTCTCTCTAGAGGCCAATGTCACATAATTGCAGCAAATTTCAGACAGGGCACTTTCTCATTTTATTCCTTTTACTGATTTTTTTCCTAGCCGTATGGAAGCAGCCCCCGCGTTTTACTAACCTTGTTGTGCATTTGACATTCCAGGCAGCTTCTGTGTAGAGCAATCTCATTCCTTTCATTTCCTTTTCTCATTTCAATGTGATATATAAGTTTTCACACTCTAACTTGCACACAAAGTCTTGTCGGTAGAGAATGGCCCATGACAGTTCACTGTTTTTCACATGGGCAGCAGCTGGCATCTGTGCAAGGTCACCTGCAGTTAAGTGTTCATTTTTTTTCTACGGTTAGGGTGCTTCTCCACAAGGCACCAAAATAGCTGGTTGTCTGGCTGTCCTTGTAATCTATTTTCATTGAATGATTCTGTCTTACATATGCTTACTGCTCTCTCCTTCCCTCTCCTGCTATAGGTGTATTTCTTGTAGAGGTGTTTAGATAAGGAAGCAAAGAACTTCTGTACTACTAAGAGGGTATAGGATAGGCAACAACTGATAACTTTTAGGCGCTGGTTACTACCAGTGTTTCCTGTGTAGCAGGCTAAGGCTTGGATTGGAGAGTGGCACCAAGTTCTGCTGTCTTAGAGGAAAATGAATGCTTCCCTCTCTTGGCTTCCCCCATGTACTTCTTTCAGGTGAAGGTAGCGAAATACTGTAGTAATAGGATTCCTACCCTTGCTAAGGTGCCTAGAGGGAGGTAAATCTCTAAGGCCTTTGAGTCCACAAACTTTCTTGCACCAAGGTAAAGACAAGAGCTTGTCATGAGACGAGTCCCAAAATAGAGATGGAGTTTGGGTGGAAGCAGAAAGTAAATGTGCATGGCCCACAAAACCCATTGGTTTGTTGTAATCCTTATGGAGATGTGAATTTCTGTTGTTTCCATGATGTCTCTCAGAATGCAAAGTTTACCAATGACATGGGCAATTTACTGAGCAGTAGTTTACTTGGGTTTTGGACTAGCCCTTCTATGATTTAATTGTGTTACTGATGATACCAGTCTCCTGTGCTATGGACCACTGCTGAGGGTTCAGAAAATGCAATGTAAGGCTGGTACAACAAATGTAGCCAACAAATGGTAATCTTTGCAGCTCCTCCTTGGAAACTGCAGCAGGAGACTGCAAGGAAAAGGTCACTGTATGTAATGACATGTACAAGGGTTGCAGCTGAAGGTGAAAAAATTTCTGTACTTCTGGCTTCGACCTCTACCTCTTCTTATTTTTTTCCTATTGCTTTTCCATCTTTACCCATTTCTTCCCACCCACACTTTGTTACATCAGATACTGCCTCTGTTTTACCTTAATCCAAGTGGTATCCATAGAGGGGATCAGGGGGATGTCCCTTGTTCATTTATCTGCTGAATATTTGGCAGGTTTGCTGCTGGGAGCTGCCAGGACCTTTTTTAGCTTCATCAGTGTCAGGCAAATAGTCTGGCCACATCGTGACTGCAATAAATCTTTTTTGATCTCTTCCTATAAGTATGGAACTGAATATCTTATAAAGGTGTGGGGAGATTCCCAATGTCCTTGATGAAAACAACAGTAGTTGCCCAGTGTATTAGAGCAACTGAGAGACAGAAGATTAACGTACAATCTAAATTTGTAAACTGGCAAAGTTTATACAAAATGTGTCACACTGCTTACTACTGGCAGAGTTGGAGAGTTTATAGAACAGGTTTCAGCCATTTGGAAGGAAAATGTGAACTGAAGCATGAATTTAATATGTATGGTAGCTGCAATCTGGCAACAGGGACTTAGTGAACTTTCTAGCCCTCTATTCTGTAAGGGACATAAATCATAAACCAGCACTTTTCCCTGCCACTTTCACTAATGCTTATTTTCACATTACACTCCTATAACGTTGTGACAGACAGTAAGAGAAGTCACACAGGCATGTGAGATTTGGCTCAGTTGGTTGAATTTTCAGGCTGTAAAATAGGGAGTGGAGGAAAGAGAGGGTCTTTTGTGAAAATATTGTTGCGGCTTACAGATCCAGTAGAAGAAATTGCATACTAATCGTTTAGCCTCAAGAACATGTAAGGGAGTTTGAGTTAGTTTAAACTGAAAGGAGTTTTGTAATTTGCACTGAAATTGGTTAGTCTTATTCATTGGGTTTAAAAAACTCCTGTTGATATTACAGGGGATGCTTTTCCTAGTTTGCATTTTAAGTGAATTTAAGGCTGTGGAAAGTACTTCCTTCAGGCAGAGATGCTCTAAGTAGGTCAAGAACGGTGCAGCGTGGATGGCGCTAAGGTTCATCAGCAACTTCACCATGGGAGTGTCACCTCTGGGCATACACAAGTAGCTCAGCAGTCGTGTCCTTTCAGCTTTGCTACCTCTAGAGGTATTAAGGTGATACAGCAAGTTAGCATCATCATCATCCAGAAATTCCATCCTGCAGTAGCATAAACCTGCAGTTTGGTTACAATCTTCAGATTCTCACCCTGTGGGGAGAAACAGGTTTTGACGTGCAAGCAGTTTATATCTGTGTTACCTGCTTATCATTGGTATGGCTGATCTTATCCTGTTGCCTTGAAGTAACTAAGAGGAAACATATCGTATCTGGTAATGAAAGAAGGCTATGTTGAATTTCTTTGACTGGATTTTAATCAGTGACTTGAAAGGTACCATCTACTACAAAATCTCCCTTTGGGTATCTGTGCATACATCTAGTTTGGCTTTCTGGGAATAAAATCACCACCTGTTTCTCCCATAGTCCCAGATGTTTTTCATTGAGAACATTGACAGAAGCCTATCTGTGGGAAAGGATTTGATCACAGCAGGACTTATGTGATAAGTGTAGTTAAAAATGTGAGCATACATTTGAAAAGTCTAAAGTTCTGTCAATACATAATTAGTTTTTTATATTCACATTTCCCTCATTGCCTTTGAGAAGGTTTATTCCTGTGCTCAATGGAAGATCTCTTTCTCTGTCTTTCCAGCATTATGTAGGAAGCAGTGTTCTTGTGTTCAAGCACCTGCAGTCATGGTGAATACAGAATGGTAAAATGCATCTCCTTGTAATGGTTCCTAATCAGGTTACTGTGAGAGATAATTTCGGAAGGTCTCTGTCAAAACCACCAATTTTCTTCTCAGAAGTGAAGATTGACAATTGGAACTGGATGCCTGAAAAGAATTCTAAAAGTAGCTGGGGCCAGTTCTGCTGGGCTGAGAAAATCGAGGTTCATGTCCTTTCCCTTTCTCCCCTTCCAGCCACTGTATCTTGGAACTGTAGCAGTAAATCTAGGGATGGTCACGCAAATATCCTTTCCTAGTAACTGCTCTCCCCATGTGGTTACACTGATGAGCAATCTTCAGTTTGTAGGTCAGGATTCATTTGATTATATGTGCATGTTGATCACTGCCCTAGAGTCACTCATTGAAGAGCTAGTTACTGAGTGTGCAGTTCTAGTTCATGTTCATTGCGACCTTTGGGCTTCTAAACATTTTGTCTTGAATGATGTTTTTTCAGTAGCATTCTAGCTACCATCTGGCAGTTCCAGTATCCTGAGTGAATTCTGTTCTAGGCTCCCTGTTTTCATTATGTTTGGATCAACCCCAGTGTTTACTGCTGCATTAATTTCTATAGAAGATATGAAATTGCTTTCTTTGGGTGGAAGAGTCAGGATGGTTCCACTGTATAATGTGCAAGAGGCTCAGAGCTGGACTTTGCTGCTAAGGTTTGCATAAAAAATGGGTTATATAATCGCTTACTTTTAGTTAATTTTTATGGTTGAAACATAATCGTTCATCTAAGCTGAAGCAAGAGATTGCTTTGAAGTCTTTTTTATACCAGCAGATCATTGATCAATGAACCAAGAATCAACAGCTTGTATAGATTTTGAACTCTTCACTGCCCGTGTTCTGCAAATGTCTTCTATATTTATCTCTGATGTCATAACAATGTCTTTTGTCTAGTGCTCCCCTAGAACTGCTTAGTTTTCTGCACAGCACGAAGTTGGATAGATTTAGAAAGTATTCTGTTTTCCCTAAGAACTTCAAAAAGCAAAATTTTTATGGAGTAATCCTAAATGTTATGTTTATTATAGGATTTGGAAGATCTGCTAATTTGTATTATGCCTTTGGCAGTGCAAGCTTTGATGATGTGATTCCTTATTCTTCCCCCTGCTCAGGTGTGCGACTGCGTGGTGGTGAAAGCAGGCATGCGAGTATGGATCTTGAGGACTTACAAATCACAGGAAAATTAGAAAGTGTTTGAAATATGTTATTGAAGACCTGTGATATTGAGCTAATGGTTTATGCTGAATTGCCCACTCCTGCGTCGTAAAAGTTTATTTGGGACTAAATCAGGAAATGGGTCACCAGCTACCACCCACCAGGCATGCAACATTATCCCCCATATCCTAAGCTCTCACATGGAAAAGAAGTGACAGTGTGTATTTGAGGAGATTTTAGACTGTTTATCTTTTGTTAAGTGTGAAGATCATAACTAACTCATAAATCTTACTACTGTCAGTGCTGTTAAAACAGATGCATGATCCAATTTAAAAGTGGCTATTGCATTTTTGTTCGGTTTTGTGTTTTTCCCAGGTAATTTCCAAACCCTGTTGAGGTGCTATAGCATCACTGTTGAAGAGTCATCTTGTGTAGAAGCGATGACATTTTTTCTTTTATACTTAAATGTTGACCTGGAATTGCTGTTACCTGTTGCGAGTCAGAAGGCTGCTAGTACAAATGGCAGAATCTTAGAATAATCTACAACTCTTTGTTACTTCTTATGATGAAGTAATAGGTAGAAGCTTCTGAAGTGCAAAGCTTTAGAAACTGAAAAAACAATTCAATGTGTTCTTACTTGACTGCATTTATTTAATCGGCAGTTAGTAAAAGAAACCAAAATACCCCCAGGTATTTGTGAGATGGAACGCTATCCTAAGGAATGCCAGAGTCCAGAGTAAGTGCTTCTATGCAGTTGTCTGTTTCCTGCTTGTGCAAAAATCTAAAAATGTTGGGAAAGGTGTATTTAGATGTTTAATACGAATAATTCTGTTCTAGGTCTTTCACCATAGGTGTATTCTGTATTCACTGTTTCTGTGTTGTAACAGTGCAGTGGAGAAAGACATCTGACTTATGATGTGTTAGCACCATGTGATGCACTACTGCTTTCAGGATGCAAAAGACTCTGAGATAGATAATGAAACTTCACTGCTCAAAGACATTTGTAGCTCTGTGTGCGGGTTCAAAGAATAGTGCAGCTATGGCAACACAGAGTTAATACGTTCGCAAAAGGCTGTATTGATGCAGTTCTGGAACTGGAAGCATAGTGTTAGGTATTTTTGTGAATTCTTCTGCAGAACACACAAAAAATGTTATTTGATTTTTTTTTTTTAAAAAAAAAGCAGCCCCAAGTCTGAAAAGATGTAAGCATTTTCAGTTATTAGACAGTCCTCCTCCTGAAAAAAAAAAAAAAAAAAAAAAAAATTAAATCTGCAGGCTGCATTGTTTCTGGAATTGATGTGCAGCCAGTCTGTTATGTGTGTGATGAAGTTAACTGGGACACAACTGTAACCTTACACAACTGTACAATGTTTTTAGTACCTGATGGACAGCTTGTGTTGAAGCCCAGCAATATGGCGAGTGAATATTGTTTGCAGTAAGTAAATTGACCTTAAGTAGTATGGAATTACCCCAGTGCCAGCTGAATGGTGATTCTGCCAGATAGCAAGAAATACATACTTTTCTGAGACAAGAAACAAGATGTGCATCGTAACAACAAACTTCTAAGGTGGAAATGGGATAATTCATTATGGTGCTGCAGAAAATGCTGTGGTTGCTGAGCAGCTTATAAACTATTACTATCATTAGGAAATTATGGTAATGCTTTGGCCACAATGCTTCCCAAAAAAATGAAACATTTTATATTCTATTGTTAGGGACTTGTTGCATGCTGTATATGACACTCAATGGAGATCATTTTAATCGGGCATTTACGTGACATGATTTGTGTCAAATGTTCTGTCGTGCATGTGAGAGTAATTTATTTTAGCAGCTGGAAAATGCATTTGAGTCTGTGGTGTACACTGACATATAATTTTCCATTTTCTTACATGCTGGTGGCATTTAAAGACTTTGAATTGTTCACAGCAGTAGATGTTCCTTCTGGGGGAGGTAGAACAACATTCTCATTGTAGACTCAGTTGGATCTCTTTAGTGCACCCTACTGGTTTTAGTATGTATTTGAATAATGGATAGATAGAGGCAATGCAGGCTCATGCAAACTCATAATTGTCTGCACTGTGTGAAATGTTTGTAACGTTATTGTCTCAGAAGCCCGTTGTCAGGCATTGTAGCACATGGGAATAAAGATAAAGCTGCAGCACAAAGCAGACTCTCTTTGTCCAACAGGGAAAAGGTGCATTTGCAGTTTGAGGAGAACAAAATTGCATCAGAGGTAGGAGGATGACTCAATGGAAATATAATCATCTGTCAATCAAAGTGACTGCTACAAAGGGGGTCATCTAATAATGTAAGTCTTTTACGCCGCAGTCTTTGTGTTTCTTTAGTATGTGAATGCATAGTGTATCTTCCTCAGCATCCTTTGTAGTCTTTTCCCCACCTGGAAAACACTGGAGAGGGGAAAAGGAACTGCCTTCTTAATTTAGACTAATAATATCCCATTTCCAATCTTTGGAAGACTTGATTTCTGTAAGTAGGTGTGTTTAATAATGTTTACCTCCAAAACAATAGCGCACGTGCTGTTATCTCATACAAGCAATACCATTGTTTTGCCCTTTGCCTGCAATCCATCTCTGTTCTGAGACCCATGGGAGGACAGGATCCCTTTGAGAGGAATGATAAAACCAGAGATGACTGAAAATTATTTTATAAAAGCTGATCTGAAGTAAGCTCCAAAGAAAACAGTAAGACATGGTTATGGAAAGCAACTTGTTCAAGGCTCTGGTAACAGCAGCGCTTGGAGCCAATCACTGTATCAAGTGGCCAGGCTCTGTTGTAGGCTGACTCTTCCTGTGTTACAGTGCTTTTGATGCTGATACCTTCAAGATGTTCTGGTGACTTCACATAAAACACTGAGTTATGATAAATCTTTCACATCAGTGGCTTTGTAAAGTGGTTTGGTGGTTGCCACTCTTAAATCTACCATTTTCTGAAATGTCAAGAAAGAGGATTATAGGTCTCTTCTCCCAAGTCACTGGCAACAGGACTAGAGGAAATGGCCTCAAGTTACGCCAGGGGAGGTTCAGGCTGGATATTAGGAAGAATTTTTTCACCGAAAGGGTTATCAGACATTGGAATGGGCTGCCCAGGGAGGTGGTTGAGGCACCGTCCCTGGAGGTGTTCAAAAGACAGGTTGATGTGGTGCTGGGAGATATAGTTTAGTGATGGTGTTGTTTTTTGTTTGTTGTGTGGGTGGTTTTTTTTTGTCAAAATTAGGTTGACAGTTGGACAAGATGATCTTTAAGGTCCCTTCCAACCCAGAAGATTCTGTGATTCTGTGATATTACAGAGTTTCATTTAACATTTTTCAAACCAGCCTATGAGTTTTTGCAAGGTGCTTTGCAATTAAATGACTAAAGTAATTGCTCCTTCACCCACCCAAAAAAGGGAAAGCCATTGTCAAGCATGTATTTATGACATTTTGAAAATCTGTAGAATATAGAGCCATAGAGTGTGGGCGGTCAGAATAGAAAAATACTTTCATGTAAGTAGATCAGCTTAATTAAGGCTTTCAAATAGTTCAGCTGTTAAAAACTGCCCCAGTAAGATGAATTGATTTTAAGATGTCTGACTTTGAGGGGAAAAAAATAATTATGACATCATCTATGTCTAGTTACAATGTACATGACATCAATGCAAGTAGTATCTTCTTACTGCTTGTATTTGCCAATATTTCTCTTCAATTAAAATAAGTATTTTAGCAGAGGCAGGGAGTTAAGTCATTGTATTGATATAAGATATTCATCACTAAGAGAACCTGTGAGATTAAAACCTAGTTGCAGGAGTGGTTCATTGACAGAGGTAGGTGGCAGAGGTGTTCTCCTGTTTGTCTTTCTCATGTCATAATAGTTGAGGAGAAAGAGTGAACTTATGGAAATGCTCATTGATAAGAGGTATATGTTTCAGTCCAGTTTTTTTGTCTGAAGCCTTTTAGAATCCAAATAGATTAGAAGTAACTGCAGTGACTAAAGATTGTTGTGTAAATCCTTTTCCTCTTTATGGCAGGTACCTTTTCAGAATGGCTTCCCGTTACTTTCACCTCAGCATTAATACTTTAGCTGAGGGATGTTTTATACTATATTTCCCAGAACACTTATGTAGCCGACATCTGAATATTCTCAAAATAAATCACAATCTGTCATTTTGATGCCAGATTGATGTCTTATGACTTTCTCATGTAGGAGGATTGATTATGACACTACAAAGTACCTTATTGTACAAAACTGCATAATAAGGTATGAATCTGTGTATTATTTATTTCCATCTTGAGGCCTTATTATTTCATTAACTCTCTGACCTCTTCTGTCAGGAGTTACTGTTTTGGCAGAATCTTCCTGCAGAATTAGAAGTTTGTTCTTGGTATCAAAATATGTCCCCGTGTTATCTTATTATATGCAAATGGAGTTTCCTTCAGTATTTTTAGCAAGAACTGGGGTTTTTTTGGCAGTTCTTTCAATTTCTGATAATATTACCCTGATCATTTATACCACCAAGACAGAAGCTTTGATGTCTGACAAACTAAACATCTTGTTAAGTGTCAGCAAGAAGTGAAGGTCTGCTTGAAGTTACCTCCTTAACAAGGCAAACAAATTAAAATAGAATTTTTATAGTTTAGGACTCAAATTCTTCCAGTACAAAGCAGAATTTTAGTGTCAAAAACTGCTGTTCTAATTCTAGAAGTAATGATCATATTCATTCTTATTCTGAGCATATTCATTATTTATGCAACATGACTTTTTACCATGAATAATTCTAGATTATGCTAATTAACAGAATATAATAATTTGCATACAAAAGATGTAAAGTGGCACTGATATATCATTACTTAGGGCAATGTAGGTTATACTGATGAGGGGTGCAAAAAAAGTTTTATGTCTCAGTGCATCAGGAAAATGAAGTGTTACATCACTGTATTATTGCATTCATATACTGCACAAAGGTACTGATGTTGCGTGTGCTAAATTACTTTTCAGATTTAAGTAACAGCTATGATCCGCACTGCTCATAAAATGAGTGCTTCAACCAGCTGTTTGTCTATGTTGTATTATTCTTTTTGCAGCCAATTCTGGAAGTATTTGAAGGCTTTAGGCTGGCCTGGAAGTTCACTGGAGCCCCAGCCTGTGAAAAATGAGAACACTTTTATCATGAACCTATAGAACAAAGAGAAATGCTGTGATGGTTCTTGTGTTGTGCTGTTCTCCTCCCTACTTGATTTCCCTCTCTTTCCTCGGCCTTCTGTACATCTCTCTCCTGAGAGTACTCTTTCCCAGAGTCTCGTATCTCTGAGGTGTAACAGCTTGTCCTGTCTTTCTTGGTTGCTTTCTTGGATGCAAATAGGGATTTGCATCAGGGCTGCTGCAATTTCAGTTAAGAAATGTGAGACCTCAAGGAAAGCTTTACTGTATTTTTATTCCTTTTAGTCTGATGTGAAGTTTTCTATCACTTGTTTGGTGGTTCTCCCATCCCTCTTTCCTGGTTTCCTTCTCCGTTACTATTCCCATGCTGAAAGGGTCTCTCTGTCCCATTACTTCATCACAGGACTGCTTTTTTCCTGGTTTCAGACCTTTATTTCACAGCCACTTATTTCACTGAATGTTTAGAGTAAATTTTTTCCTCATCTGTGTCCTCCTTCCACAGTGTTGTCTCTTTGTCAATTTTTTCCATGCTCTTTCTTATTCAGAATTCAGATGTTTATAAATAACTGGACAAAATTTGACAAATCTGGAACAGATCTGAGTTGTGAATGGTTGTCCTAGGCTCTTCTGGGGTTAAGAAATCATGCAATTTGCTCCTTCCCAGCCTTTTGTGTTTTAGAGCTACTTCCTTTTGTGTGTGTGTGTTTAAAGACCTATCTGTGCTTGTGAACTGTCAGATTAAGACCTGTATTTAAGATCTTACATAAGATAGCTCTGACACATCTACTTGTAAGTGGAACAGTATGGCAGATGAGACCAGAGTTTCATCTGACCCTTTCTCTGTCTGAGACTGTTCATAGCAGATGCCTATGTAAGATTTTTAAGTCGAAAGCAAATACATGAAGATACTTTTTGCTAAGCAGTCTTCTATGTTGCAGTGATTTGTCTTAAGGATTTTTGAGACAAATGTGTATGTCTGTGTATTTAGTAGTCCAATCTGGATACACTTTCCCCCCCTTCATGAGTTTGTCTACTCTGGTTTTGACTGCAATTTTTTAGTTTTCAGAATAGCTTGGGGCAAGAAGCTCCACAGCTGAATCACACAACTTGCTACTGACATCCATAGCATATTGTGTGGTATCTCCTTTATTTGTTTTTGTACTTACCATCTGCTAGTTTCATTTAACGCCCATAATTGCTGTTTTGGAGAGAGCGTGTCCATTCTGCTTTCAATTTTATAGACATCTCTCAGATTCCCCTCAGAAGCTAGCCAATGCTTGATTATTTTTTTTTTTTGACTGACTAAAAGAAATGGGCTGATATTTTCGTAGAAAGCACAAACTCTGCTATTTCTGAATGATAATTGATTCACAGCTCATAACTGTGTATGCAAAAAATCTTTTGTATGTGCCTCACTTCATGTTGAGTACGTACCCTGTGTCAGTAGCATGCCTTTGTGGTGAAGAACGTTGAACACATGCTGTGGTTTATTTGCAAGACCATGGCCAACAGATTAATGGAAGTTTAGCACGTGGGATTGCCTCTGAAGTATTGTCTCCAGTTAGAAGTTCTCCAATATGAAACAGGCGTTGACATACTAAAGCAAGCCCAGCAAAGACCATAAAGATGCTTGGAGGCTGGAGCACATGATGTTACAAAGAAGGGTGCTAAGAGAACAAGACTAGTTCAGCTGGAAAAAGAGAAGGCTCATGAGGGATACCTTATTTGCTGTGTTCAGTTATCTAACAGGAGGGTGGAGAGAAGACAGGGCCAGAACCATTTCTTGGTGTGCAGTGCTTGAGGGGAAACAACAGCCTCAAACTTTTTTTTTTTTTTTCAAACAGTGGAACGGGTTGCCCAGAGTTGTTGTGAAACTGCAGTTCTTCAAGATACTCCAAACTAAACAGGGCAATTCCCTGACCATCGTGATCTAGTTGACCTTACTGTGAGCATGGAGTTGGCTTGGATGATTTCCAGAGATTCCTTCCAGCCTAAATGATGGTATCATTGTGTTAGTTCGTATCAGATGTTTTACTACTTGTTCACATAATAACATGAGTTCTTGTGGAACTGCCTCCTATTGGCACTTCCCTGTACTCTTGATTTAAGCTAATATTGCTAGCAAACTTTGATGTATCGTTTTTTGTACCTTTTCATTTTGTCTTAGATTGCTTGTGAATATATGGAACTGCAATGGAACTCTAATAACTGAGTTATTAGAGTAGGTAGACAAATAGCTACTTTTCTGTCTTTTACTGAATATTTATTATTAGCTTTTTAAACCATGGGAAGGCCTTCCCATGGCTGTTTATTTTCTTTAAAAATTCTTCTGAAGGACCTTCAGAATCTGAGTAGACTGTATAAACTCTATCTTCATTGTCTACCTGCTTCCTGATTCTTTCCTCAAACGTAGAAATCTGGGAGGTGTGACTCCCCTTGACAAAAGCTATGCCGATTATTCTTTGGTAGGTGATGGTGATTCTATGTCCACTAGTGCTCCTCTGAAGAACTACACATCAGGTTTATTTGTCTGTAGTTCCTGGAACTCACTTGGAAGACTCTTTAAAATTTGGACCATAATTTCAATCTTCTTTTCTTCTGGTACAGAGGCAGTTTGACAAGGATTGAGAATTTGAGAACTATATGCTGCAATTATTACCTCTCATGTGTTGTTTATGTTGTTGGGTAGCAAAGGGGTGGGTGGTACCCAGGGAAGGATAAGGAAACTTCCTGTTCTCATGAGCAAATAGAGAATTCGCTTTTTAAATCTGATTAATTCCTGGTATTGACTCACTGAAGAAACACAAAAATTACCTGAAATTTCAGGTAAACTTTTTAGGTCTATGCCCACTTCTGGACTATGCCCACTTCTGGTGTTTCCCAGCTACAGACTCAATTAAAACTTTGAATGTTAAAATTACTCCTCTTTCCCAATATCCCCTCCTTCCCTCAGCTCCTTCCCTAATTAAAACACTGGAATAGAAAAGAAGATTTTCACCCTTCCTAATTTAGTGTTCATTACTTCTTTTAATCTGTGGTTATAGCACATTTCAAAGTGTCTACTGTGTGGGGAGCTGCTTGTTCATGTGCTTGCTTTTATTCTTGGTTGTTAATAGTATTTGATCTTGCATGAAGGGTATTTTGTAGTTTACAGAAGAGCTGATGTGAAATCTCACAAATAATGCTTATGTGGGATTTTAAAAAAATATTTACTAAAATCAGGCTCTGCAATCCCATGGTACTTGCAGCTTTCCTACTGAGTTAGGTTCTGTAAACAACATGGTCCAGTCGCAGCTCATACTATATAAGCTGCAGCTGTTTCCTTCAGCATTACTAGGTAAGGTAAGTTAACAAAGTGGAGCTGGGAAACAAACACCATGAAAATACTAAGCTTTACTCATAGAAAAATGGAAATAACTTTGATTTTTAAATGGGAAAAGTATCAGGCACATGTTTTCTTACAGACTTTCTGTTTTATATAAAATTTTGTTCATAAAAATATACTGCAGTTACCATTTAAAATTTATTACTCTGCTTGTATCTCTCATACTTTTTAATGAGAGCACGGAGAACTTTGATTTTTATTTTTTTTTTTTTCCCCTCTTGGTGATTGGGAAGATCCATAATTTTAGGCATTAGCAAATGGCAAAACTTTCCAGATTTATTTGAAAAACTTGATCGGTATGGTCATTCTGTGAAATGTCTGTGTTCTGTTATTTTCTGTATCAGGTGAAGGCCTGTGTTACGTGAGTTTATTTGCAACTTCTGTGACTTAAAAATATTCTACATGCCCAGCAATGTGCCGGCTGCTTAGACATGCATGTGTTTCTTTTCCATGAGCTTGACCAGTTGAGTTTCTGTTGGCTTGGCTTACTTTTTTCGGAGTAAAATGAATTAAAAGTAAAGGCGTTCTGAGTGGCAATTAACTTGATGCTGGAGATGTAGAGGTGACGGAAATGTAACATTCATCCTTAGTTAATTCTCAAAATGCAAATTTGTCACAGGCTCTCATGAGAGGTCAGTCATGGAATTTCTTGGGAATATATTTTCAAAATTGTCAAAGCTAGATTTAAGAAGTGAAAGGCAAAATAGTAGCCTACAGGATGTGGGCTTTTTTGAGAAAACTGTCTGTATTGACCTAGTTAGGTTTTTCTTGTGGGAATGTAATATTACACTTTTTATAAGTTAAAAGAACTTTCAAAAATCCTGACCTGCTGCAATGTCCCCTTACAGAACTGCAAAGAGAAGGTTGGACTTAGACTTACGAGCAAGATTAAGTTTTTTTCATAGCACCACTTGTCTTGTGGATTTTTCTTTTTTAGTATCAGAAAGCATGAGAGTTGGCAGAAAGTTGGAAGGCTCCTACAGAGAAGCTGGTAATAGAGAGTTTAAAACATGAATGGAAAGAATATATATGGGAAGGCTTGTATGCTGTAGCTGTAATAGTGAAATTACAGTTCCTGTCAAATCCTCACAGTTGGAAGTAATTTTTGAAAGAAGAAACAATTTTCTTTCTGGGTATGGTGGTTTTTATTCTTTTAAAAGATCATTAAAACAAAGGCAAGGCTGTTTTGAAAGTACAGGAGCATTCATTTGAGAAAGCGTTTGCTTAGAAAGTAACTGCCACGGCTCAGCATGTAGCTAAGGTTGCCTGCTGGAGCCAAATGTAAAATAATCAATTAATGGACTTGCCTATCCTGAATGGTTATCTCCTGCAGCCCTCATAAAGTACTCACTGCGATGGCAGCATTTCTGCTGGGGTTAGAGTCCTCCAGCACTGCTCAAATCCAAGAGAACCATGTGAGTGAAAGGCATATGGAAGTAGACAGACAGATAGCTCTGAAGTTTGTTTGCCAGTATGATGGGACTTTGTCAGAGGTGGAAGAGGATTGCAGAAATGTTGTTTATAAAGCTGTAGATGAGGCTCTATCAACTGCTCTCACCAATAAAATCTGGCTTTGGAAGTGCAGAACTTGGCTGCAAAACCTTGCTTTGGGCTGTATTTTAGTCTGAGTGACCTGATCTTAGAGCCTGGAAGTGCTTATTGTAGAGCCCATAAATACCTATTTCAGAGCCTGCAAAACTTAGAGCTCGTAAATACTTTCTGCTTGTTTCTGTGAGACCTGCATAAGTTGCATTGCTGCTTCTTGATTTTATTCACTTCCTGATCAGTTTGGGGTTTTTTTTATCAGCCTGTATAAACTTGAACTAAAATGTCTAGTGGGAGTTATGTATATTTTAAATAATGTAAGGCAAAAATCCTTTATCCAGGATCTAGAATTTCTGATCTTATAGTTAATGTCTTGTTCATGCATCTCAAATGCTTTATTATCCAGTACCTATGTACGCTGTGCTAGAGTAACTTAGTTTATTCAGATATAATATATTCAGATATAATACCTGTTAAATTGTGGTAGCAAACTCTTTGAACTAACTTACTGCTCTCTCTTTTAATAAACTTGTCCCATGATATTTAGGGCACAAGTCAAATGTCTTAGAAGGGGACAGCAAAAGGCAGAATTTCTATTCCTGCACAGCATTTATTCCAGAAAATAACATGATTTCTGGTAATAAGAAAATGAAAATAATTAGATGTGACTTTTAAGACATTAGAGTGGTGGTCATGGGAGAAATTGTTTGACTAAAGTCCAAGTCTTTTTCAGCACGCTGTCTTTGAGAAGTCTTTTTTAATTTTTTCCTGCTCAACAGTGGCTAAAAGAAAACTTTGGGGAGAGCAGAAGGCTAGAGCAAGCCTGTAATGATTAATTGACAGAATATTCTCCCACCTGCTAACCATTTTCACTCTAGGACTTCTAAAGCATAATTTGTTTTTTATTAGTTCACTTGAGCATCCTGTTGTCAAAGAAGTGTCTGTGGAGGATCTACTGTCATTGTGCTTTCTGCTGCAGATTTCTCGGAGTCTCTTACTGCAGTGCAACTTGGGAGTAATTGCTGGAGCAGCAGTTCCCACCACCTCTTCTTTCAGGGCTCTCTGAGGAAAAAAGACACCAAACTGATTTCTTCTGATACTGAAAGCCTCTCTTGTAACTCCTCTGATACCAATGCATACATGAATGGATGAAAAGAAAGAGATAACAATAAACATACTCAGAAGCATCTTTCCAGTGAGTGAACAGTGAAGCAATACATTATACTGTGTGTGCAGCACAGCAGATTATCCTGCTCATGTTCTGTCATTCTTTATTGTAGTAGATAATTCTGTGCATGTGCACGTAGAGCAAGGCTGAAATACTGGGTGTACCTTATGTGCATTTTCAAGGAGAATGAACCCTGTGTTGAGACACCGATCGTAATTCTGCTTCTGGAAAAAAAAGAATGACAAGAATGCTTTACTTCGGGAAGGTGAACAGGTACATGAATTTCTTTGGTACTGAAGTCTGCCTTTTTTACTAAATAATAAGTGCCATTAATATGTTCACTACTGCAGTGGGTGTTTGGTTGATTTTTTTATTTTCTCTTTGCGGTGTAAGGATACTTATAAACTTTCAAATGATAGCACTAAACTAGTGATCTGATTTTACAACATATGCATGCTTATGGCTAAGCACACAGGCTGTCTGCTAAAGTTAATGGTGCTACTTGTTTTCTAAAGTTCTATGCGTGGTCTTTGCTGGATGGTTGAATGGTAGCCTAAAATCTTTCTGCTTAGTGGTACCAGGGAAGTGTTGTGGGGTAAAAGGGACAGCCACAATCTGGCATCTGTGCCGTGCCAGATGCGGGCCCTATGTATCACTAGGGTTAAACAACAAAATAGGCATCTTCCTTGCAAAAAGTACTCACCATCTTTTGAAAGCAGTTGTAGATAACCTCATTTAAAGTTAGGAATAATTCACAAGTTTCTTGTCTTCTCTGAGGATCAGATTTTCTGAGCCTTAAAAAACAAGCTGGCAGAGATGGAGAAAGGAAGCATGAGAAGTATACGTACATTGTTTTAAAGACAGTGTTGTATTTTTAAGCTTAATTAAACTCAGAATTTCTTGTTGCAGTTCTGCTAGAAACAGTATAAGAACAATTAATATATGTTCCAGTTTAATGGGGTTTCCTTTGAGAAATATCTTGTGAGCTCAAGACAATCATGCATTTGCTAGTCAAGAAATAAATGAGCCCTTTTTCACTTGGATTCATTATCCTGCAGATCACTGCCATTTGGTAAGGAAGATAAAAGGCACCAGTGCACTTTCTAAATGACCAAAAAAACCTTTGGATCAATAATTTTTTTTAGACTAAGCTTTGTTGATTTTCTCATTATCAGTGCCATGCTAGGGTGCTGTGTTTGTTTAAATTAACATGAAAATTTTACTTAAAGTAATTTGAGTTCAAATAGTTCAAAGAACAACATTCATCGTAGTACATTCTGGCCAGTCTCTCTTTAGGCCCCTCTGTAAAGAAAATAGCACACGCCTCTGTGTCCTGAAACCTCTTATTTGAGAGGAATTAATGGTTACTAGGTTGTTTTTGTTTAAAACAAATAAAAACCCTACCCCAAGGCTACACAGCTGCCTTCTTGTTTACTGATTTTGGGGAAGAAATGGCAATGGAAGGGGGATTAAAATACTACTTGAAACTGTTGCTGTTTTTTTCGGAAATATTTTTGAACTATTTTTTCTTCTCATTAGAGCACAGTTGGTTTAAATGTTTCAAGCAAGTGTTTTAGTTCAGAAAGATCTACCATTTACCTCAGTTCTTTCTTTCTCAGATCACCACTAACAGGGTTACACAGCCCTACTTTTTCCTTGCAATTTAATTGTAATTAAATATAAGTTAAAAGGGCTATTTTTTTTTTCTACCTGTCTGTGCGCTTCATCAGAACTTAAATTGCTAACTTGCATCTACTATTTTTCTCGCCTTCTAAAGAAAAAGTATTTGGCAGTCGCAGAAACTGAATTACCCAATTAGTCCTAGAAACTAATAATTGAAACACATTGGTGGTGGTAGCACTCGTATATTTCTCCACAATGGCCCACCTCTGTCTTTGGCCTTGCCATTGTTTGGAGAAGGTAGTTGTCTTTTTGGCTTTCCCATTCATGGCTTCTTTAGCAAGTTTGCCATTTGATTTGCCCATTATTTCCAAGTTTGATGATTTTTGTGGTGCTAGCACTGGTATGTGGGGTTTTAATTGCAGTGAGTTCAGCAATCTTGTTTCAAATAGGTTTTTGAGCTGTGCTGCTACCTCATACAGATGTTTGGGAACCTATGACATGGGCTCAATTTAAACTCTCCGTTTATATATCCCCCCCAAGGGTTGAAAGAAAACAACAAGGATGCCTCTCAAAGGAATGAAACTCAGAACCAGCACACTGTGTGTGATTGCATTACTGTTTCTGGAATAGCCAGGCGCTGCAAACAGCCTTTTCCACTGAGCACAGTGTTGGCTGAAACACAGGTTAGGGAACTGAACAGGCAATTTGCAGTCAATGGAGAAAAAGAATACTAAGCTTCAGTGAGCACTCAGATGATTATGGATCAATTGTGCAGAGAATTTGAGGAAACTTAAAACAGCTCTTAGTACGCGGGCTGTTTACACAGAGTTTAATGCACTGGGTAAGCTATTGACAACTTCTGCAGATTGCGTTGAGCCTTGTATGCATCCAAGTCTTCGTTGCCTTACTTCAAGGATCAACACAAAGGTGTTTCTGTCTTCTCTAGCACTAATCTTAAAAGGAGCAGAGTGTGTGTGTAATGAAGAGACTAGGTCTGCTGCTGCCTTCATAGAGGATGGGACAAGCCTTAACTGGTAACACAAGTCTGTTGCAGCTGGGTGTAGCTAGAGCAGCACTGTGGATATTTATCCTTTGAGCTACCCAGTAGATTCTGGTTCTCTGAGAGATGGGGAAGGAAGGTTAAGTGCTACTACTGTTGTAATTGGTTTTAGTTTTTTCATCAGCCTTGGATTTAATACAGCAATGTATTGGAAATACCTGATCTACTGCAGTAAGGCTTAATTTACAGCTTATAATTTAATTAGTGTGTGACTATAAACTCACTTAAATCAGGAGTTTATTTCCTCACAAAATGTCTGAGAAACCACAAACACTTCTGGACCTTATGGAGGACTAATTTCCTAAATTGCATAATATTACTGATCCTTTTTCAGTGAAGATCCTCTACTACCAATAACAATACTGAGTTTCTTGTGAGAATATGCATCATGTTACAGATCGGAAGGTTTTTGGTTGGTTGGTTTTTAAGCAGCTGTTGTGTTATTGTTGGTTGCTCTTCTCAGTAGTCTTATGCTATGAAAACTTTGTTCGTATGTGTAATACTTGTGGGGTTTTTTGTGTGTCAAGTAGCAGGAGTTTTTTGGTCAAAATGGTAACATGCCAGAATACATCCATGCTTCTGTTTACAGGTCTTAGGGCCTATCACAAACCCAAAACTCTGTGCTATTTGGAAAGACAGTGCACATAATTGACAATTAAAACCCTGTGAAAAAGATAGACAAAACATACCCCGAATACTCTTTGAATTAAAAGCCTTTCTCATATGAAACAAAGCATTTTTCATTGCCTTTTTAATATGCATCGACTTAGTCTAGAACTTGGGCCTTTTCTGCTTGGCTGGACTATAAAGGTGTACGTTTGTATCATCAGTAACAACATATAGCTTCATGTTGGTGATCACAGTAATGATGGTCAAAGAAGTCTGTTCCTGACAAGTAATTTAGTCCTGCTGTGGATATAGTACCTTATGATACACAAATGACCGATATGTTCACCTGCTGTTCTTCCTCACAGAGTGTCCCCACAGTCCAGCCAGTTTTTCTTTCCATTAAAAAGTTCTGGCTTGCTTGCCTGACCTTTACCATTATATTGTAAAATGGTATGGGTGAGCCTAGAGAATAGTGAAATACAATGTTTGTGGGAAACCCTTATTCAGTGCCCCAGGATTTAAACTGCTTTCAACTATCAATTTTTTATTTCCCTGTCAAATTCTGATTGTCCCTGTTTGTTTGAGGCTGTTAAATTTCCAAATGTTTTTCAGGCTTGTTTGTAACATCTAAGAACAAGCATCTGAACCACTTCTGCCTAGATTACAACAGCTAGTGATTTGGACAAAATACATTTGAGCATATATATAGACACACACACATATATATAAGTAGTTGATGCTTTCCAGTGAACATTTAATAATCTTATGTGCCTGGATAATATTATAACATTTTTTTAGTTCATGGAAGTTCATGAATAGGACTCTTCTTCATGTAAGCAAATACCCCAGGGGATTCACTCTGTAGTAATCTCCACTGCCTTGCACCATATGTTATTGTTTTATGCTTGCATTGGATGGGTGTCAAATAGTATCAGCACTAAACGGTCTGAGCAGTGGCAGAGGAATGGATGAAAGCAATATTCAAGACAAACATGGCCCTAACAGATTCTTGCAATAGTATCATGCTCATAAATAAATGTAATAAATCTATGCCTTCTGCTAAACAAAACAGAGGGATTAATTTCTTTCTTGGGATGTAGACATGATGGATCACATCTTGAAGCTTCTGATGCTGCAACAAGCTAGTGATTTATAGTTTGTCATCTATAATTAAGAGTTCCAAGTAGAGGTGTTTATTACTCTTACATAGCACCATGGCAGTAAAGCAACACCTGTAAACAGGGGTTGCACAAGTATATGACTGAGATTCTCATTTGCCGCAAATGAGCTGAAAATCGAGCTGATAACTCTTTTTTTTTTTCTTTTTTTTTTTCTTTTCCTTCAGATCAAGCTTGTTTTCTTGACTGTAGCACTGCCAAGATCAGATTAGTGTCTTTATCTTTCGTTGTTCTAAAACTTACTGACAAAACCCCACATTTTTGCTTTAGGTTTTGGCTTTTTATCCCCATGTTAACAGGTTGGAAAAACTTTCTTTTCTAGTAAATTGGGAAAATGCTTCTGGAATACAAGTTTCTGTAAGATCAAGTTTTCCTAACTCTTATCTGAAGTCTGTATCTTCAGATATGTGTGTGATTTTCGTATTGTTTTCACTGTCTCCCCACAAGTACTTAGGTGAAATAGATAAGTTGATTTGTATTGGTATACTACTCCCTGCAGCTGTAAATCCAAACTTGAGTGTATGAATTTAAAAATCAGAATAGTTTATTGTTTTTCTTTGTTTGGCATCTATTTTTTTTCTTAAATACATTAACTCTTGCAGTCTTTTGTTATTTTTTTTCCCCCAAGTATCAGTCTGCTTAAATCCTGTGTGATTAATCATAATAATAATTTGTAAAAATTGCTAGCAGTTAGGAAATGACACTCATCTCTGTTGATCTTTCCATTAAAAGCCTTCAGGTGCCTCACTAAACAGTTCATGGATTTTCGTATTGTTCTTGATTTTCTTTGTTCTTGGTCTTCTATTCTTCTGCTTCTTAAGGTCACACAAAACCCAATCTGCGTTAAAATAGGAAAACAGTGGGATCACAAAGGAAAAAATGAACAAGGAAAATGCTATGTAATGGAAGTGTTTTAAATGAGTGATGATGTTTGATGGGAGTGAAATTTATTTCCAGCTTAGTAGGATAGCATACTGTTACTTTGATTTAATTATGTATTCACAGCTTGCTAGTATTCTTTATTCAGAGTAAATATTTAAGAACCCACTTTTTCAAAATGTTTACATTTGCCCTTGCATCCAGCATAAAATTAAATGCTTTTCATGCCTAATAAAATGGATTGATATTTTCCTTTGATTATGTAATTGTTTGTCAGTGGAATCAGGTGTAAGTATGAATTTATGACTAAGTAAAAATCTAATGTGATTTCTGGAAATACCAGATTTTCACTTTCTATGAAGAATCAATTATTAGTCTCTCATTTCTTGAGTGGTAAATGGATTTGTTTGGACTGTATGTGATATTCACCCATGATTATTCGGATTGGTTCCCGCTCTTAAAAACCACTGGCTTGTTTTTTGCTCTTGGAGAGCAGCCAGAGCTGAGGAGTTAAGAACAGAATTAAATAATACTTTTAATTTCTGAGAGACTTCCTACAATATTTTTTTTTCTTTCTTTAAAGGGGAGAGGTAAGGTAGGTAGAGCTCATGCAGACCATGAGACAGAAAAGCTTAGTATTAATTCTGCTGTTTTAAGTTAGGCAATGGTGTAATCAAAATGGCAAAAACCAGCTTGCAATCTCTGAGCCTGCTCTTCTGCTCTATACAGTGCAAAGTGGGTAGTCTGGTTTTTTTTGTGTGTCTCCTCGCCCCTTTGTGTGCCTACTGTGTTAGGGTTTTAAATAATAACAACACGTAAGTACGAAATCACAGAATGGTAGAGGTTAGAAGGTCCCTCTGGAGGTCATCTGCTCCAACTGCCCCTGCTCAAGCAACGCCACCTAGAGCCAGTTGCCTAGGACCATGTCCAGATGACTTTTGCATATCTTCAAGGATGGAGATGCCACAATTTCTCTGGGCAACCTGTGCCAGCGCTTGGTCACTTTTGCAGCAAAGCAGTGTTTCTTCATCTTCAGATGGAGGCACCCGTGTTTCAGTTTATGCCCATTGCCTCTTGTTCTGTCACTGGGCATCACTGAGAAGAGCCTGGCTCCATCCTCTTTGCATCCTCCCTTCAGGTATTTGTGCACGTTGATGAGATCCCCCCACGCTTTCTCTTCTCCAGGCTGAATAGTATGAGCTCTCTCAGCCTCTCCTCACAGGAGAGGTGCTCCCATCCCTTCATCATCTCTTTGGGCCTATTCTGGATGCTCTCCAGTATGTCCATATCTCTCTTGTACTGGGGAGCCCAGAACTAGACCCAGGACTCCAGGTGTGGCCTCACCAGTGCTGAGTAGAGGGGAAGGATCACTTCTCTTGACCTGCTAGCAGGACTCTTCAAAGGCCTTTTAATATTCTGCTCCCTTACTGCAGAAGGCCCCCATCTCTCAGAGTCTCTCACCTTAAGCCACATAAAGCAAAGTTCTCTGATTCACAGATAATTTTGATTAATTCAGTTTTGGCTTTGAGGACTGGTTTCATATCAAAGCTAGATAAACTCACTTTTACCTTGTCATTCTCGAGCAGGAGAACTTAAGGATGAGTTCAAGCACGTAGGTCCCTGTGATTGCACTTACTGGCCCCCAGCCTGCCCTACAGAGGGCACCTCAGAGAGTGCTTCTACTTTGCATTATGGAGAGACTCTCCAACACAAAGGGTTTACCTGGGAAATAAACTCCTTTGGAGTAAAGCCACAGTTTGGTTTTTGATTGCACTGACAACTCCAAAATGCTAACAGTTTTTCTGTGATGACTTCTGCCCAATACTGATATTTTGAATGGTCTTTGGTAGGGCTTGTGAAAGGTGCAGGAGCAAGAATAAGCAAAATGTCTGCAAGTGAGCTGAGCAAGGTCAGGGAGCAGAGAACATTGAGTTTATGAGGGAAATTCAATTCAGAGTTGCTTTTAAAGTCTCAGTAGAGCACTTCTCGGCAGAGAAGTGCTTATTCAAGTTCAATTTGAAGTATTTTGCAGGAAGCTTTTTGTAAAAAGCCTTTTGATAGCTAACAGTCATTATATTAGTATTGATATATAATAGTTTGTGTCTAAAATATGTATATGAGAGAATGACTGTTAGATTCGATATATGAGAAAAGGTTTTCGATAGGATTTGGGAGAGAACCAAGTGTCAGCATTTTGCAGTGATTAAAAGTGCATTTATATATTTGCCATTTCTTGGGGGCTGTTACAGCTCTCACAACGGCACTGACTGTCACCACTAGGAGTGAAAAATTTCACTTTATAAGAAGTCTATTTATTTGCTTGATACTCTTTAATAATTTTATATACTAATTACTCTCAGTGGGTACAACGAGTGCAACTGTTGTATGCCTGTGCCCTGCTCGTGTGTTTCTCTTCATGGTGTTCTAAGCCTCCTGCAAGATGTTTGGGCTTCCCTTTTTATTAGTTATTATTAGACTGGAAAGCTACAAAATGGTAGGGGCCCTTGTTATGGCTAGGTGCAGAATAAAAATTGGATAGTGACGGTTTCTTGAAGAGGAAACTATGTAAAGGGATGGGACTGTCCTAATTTATATTTTAGCCTTCCTATAACCCAAATGATACTTGGGGATTTCTGAGTTGGATCAGGACAGCCCCATCTATTTCAGGGGCTGTTTGTATCAAGTGACAGAGATATTGGTTATTCTCGGAGGAAGAATCTGTGTTAAGGAAATTGTGTAGATCTTTAAGCAATTAGAGATTGGTCAAACTCTGCTGAAGATGCTGCAAGAGTGCTCAGTAGTTGCCATTGGGTGGTGCAACTCTACAGGGCAGGATCTCTGCTCCAGCAGCTTCCCTGGTACAGTGTGGGCCTTCAGCAGAGCCCTGGAGGTTCGGCTGGGGCAGGGGAGAGGGATGCAAATGTGGTGGCATGCTTGCAGCAGGAGGGGAGCAGGCTGTGTAGCACCAGGAAAGGTGGAAACTAGATTGACGTGGCTGTGTAAAGACCCATCTAGAGCTGGTGTTGTAGACAGAAAACAGCTTCTACAGCTACAGGACCTGCTTTGAAGATCAAGGATTGCCAGGGAGAGGTGGATCTACCTGACCAAATGTGGCAAGACCATTTTTGCCAATAGGCTGGCCAACCTGGCGTGGAGAACTTAAATAAGGAACAGCACAGGAAGTAAGGATACTGTAGGTGAGGATGCAGAGTGACAGGTATAAAAGAAACCTCAGGAATGATAAAACAGAGCAAAAGACACGTGTGTAAAATGTACCTACATGAATACATGCAGCTTGGGAAGCTAGCAGGAAGAACAACAGCTCTGCTTTTGGTCGCAAAACCTACAGTCAAGTTGCATTAGCACAAGGGGAGTGCTTGTCCCTCTTTACTTGTTGTTTGCTAGGCCATATCTAAACTACTACATGCAGCTCCCTCCCCTCCCCAGTGCAAGAAAGCACCATCCTGTGGTGGATCTCCCAGAGTCCCCCTTTTTTGTTTGATTATTAGTTGTTTTAGTGTTTGGTGGGCACGCTCAATGATCGCCTCCCCTGTGGGGGAGTGTGGAGTTTCAGTGATGTGGAGAATGCCTCATTCTTGTAAAAATGTTTTGTGGTTTTGGGTACATATGCAGGGCTATTGTCTGTCTTGATGGTTTCTGGTATACCCATAGCAGCGATAGCTGCTAGCCAGTGTCGTCGGACATCTCGACTCTTTTCTCCTGTATGTGCAGTGGCAAAGATATAATTAGAAAAAGTATCAACAGTGACATGTACATACTTTAGGCGGCCAAATTCTCCAAAATGTGTAACATCTGTTTGCTAAATTTGCAGTGGTGAGGTACCACGTGGGTTAACTCCCAGTTGTGGCAACGGGGCTATAGATTGGCACTCAGGGCATGTCAGGATAATCTTACATGCTTGGTCTGTGGTTAGCTGAAATTGCTTTTGCAGTGTTTTCCTGTTTTGGTGAAAAAAGTCATGTGAGAACTGTGCTTGTTGAAATAATTGTGGTGTGGCAAGGGCGATTGTGGCTTTGCAGCACGGTTGCCCTCGGCTAGGGATCCTGGCAGAGAGGTGTGTGACTGTATATGTGTGATATAATAGGGTAATTTACAGTGGGAAACATAATGCCATAATTTTTTAAGTTATGCAAATAACACAGGGTTGCTGACTTTCTTTAGGAAAGCGCCTTCTATACGCTGAACAATTCCTGTAGCATATAAAGAATCAGTTATGATATTGAGATTTACATCAGAAAAAAGCTGAAAAGCATGCATAACAGCTGCAAACTCAACAACTTGGGGCGATCCATCGACACATTTTATATCTTGGTTCCAGAGATTGTCTGTGGATCACCAAAGGACTACTGCTCTATGTGTTTTGCTAGAACTATCTGTGAATGCTGTAACTGCATTGGAAAGTAGGGTATGAGAAAGTAAGGTCTGATTAGTCAGAGGTAGTTCTTCTAAGGAATTTAACAGAGGATATTTAGGTAAATGGATTAAAATTTGACCAATGTAGTCTGCAAGTGCAGTCTGCACACTGAGAGACTCTGCGAACATCCATTCCAAGTCTTTTTTGTTGGTGGGAATATAAATGAATTCTGGATCACTAGCTCTTAGAGTCTGAAGTTGGTGACGACCTTTCTGACTCAAATTGGCAAACATTTCTAATTGTGAAGTTACAGTCTTTGTAAATGCATGAGGCAAAAAGAGCCACTCTGGTATCACGAGTGGGTCCTTTTTTGTTGAATCCCATTGGCTTAGAAGGGCATATGGCTGAAAGGTATTTTGAATGATCACCAAACACACTGGAAGTGTTAAACAAAGCCGGTGACTTTGACGTGTCTGTAAAGCCTCAATTGCTTGTTGTAGGCATTTCAGTCCAGTAGGTGTCAGCTGTCTCTTAGAATTCAAGGCAGGATCACCCTTTAACAATTGACACAGGGGGTGTAGATCTTGTGTAGTGATGCCTAGAAAAGGTCTGAACCACTTGATAGTTCCTAACAATTTTTGCGTGTCATTTAGAGTCCTCATTTGTAACACCAGCTTCAGTGCTTGTGGCTGGATGGTGTATGTTGTAATTTTTTATCCTAGATATTTCCAGGGTGGTTCACGTTGGACCTTTTCCTCGGCTATCTGCAAGCCTGCTTCTTGGACAGCAAGGTGGACTTGGCAGATGACTGTCTGCTATTGGCCAATTTCGAGGCAGCATAGAGGGTGAAGGAGACTAGGCTGTAGTGCACCTATAGGCTCAATGACTGCATTTATAGCTCGAAGGTCATGTAACAATCGCCACTTGCCATATTTTTTTTTTTTTGGTATTAAAAATACAAGGGTGTTCCATGGGCTGGTGGTGGGTACAATGTGGCCAGCAGCCAGTTGTTCCTGTACTAAGTCATGCAAGTGCAGTAGTTTTTCCTTTTTCAGGGGCCATTGATCTACCCAAACAGGGTTTTCTGTTTTCCATGTCAATGAAAGGGCCTGCTGCTTGTCAATAGCCCCTATTAAAAATTTGTTTTCAGGAGGATTCCCCACTGGCTTGACAATTCTTGATCCCATAACGTACAGGGCATGGGGAGAACATAAGGAGCTGTTTGTGCAATCCAACCATCAGGTCCCCTGAAAGTTAATATCTTTGCACTTTGTTTGGGTCTCTGAGGACCTCGTACCCCAACAATAGCAGAGGTGGGATCTCTCAGTGGTCATTCGGGAGGCCAGTAGGATACATTAATGATAATGACATTTGCTTCTGTGTCCACCAGACCAGAAAAGTGCCGATCATGGACTTGGCAACGTAACAAAGGCTGTTCTTTAGATACCTGTTTAGTCCAAAAAATCGTGAAGTCCTCCTTCACGATTCCATTCTCCAGGGTTGGTCATGGAGAGGAAAGGTATTAATTGTGCAATTCGTTGCCCTTTTGGAACAAAGCAAGGCGGACACAGTATCCAAGCCATAATTTTGATTCCCCCCGTAAAATCAGCATTAATGACTCCAGGCAAAACAAAAAGTCCTGTTTGTGTGGTTGAGGAGCGCCCTAACAAAAGAGCACTCCTTCCATTTCTGAGAGGTCCCATCACCCCAGTGGGGATGAGAACAACTGCTGTGGTATCTAGAGTTACTGACTGGGCTGTGGACATGTCCAATCCTGCACTTCCAGCTGTGGCTGGTCGGAGTGTGCTGGCCAAGCATTGTTCCATGGTCTCAGGGCCATATTTGTTGCTATTCTGTGCGGTCCCATGCTCCTCCTCCCGTTTCCCAAACCCCCTAGGGTTTGACCATCAGCATGGAATTTGGACCTGCATTCACTTTGCTGCAGCGAGGGCATGGTCAGTTTGGCATGGATCAATTTTTCTCAACTGCCTCACTTAACTGTTTTACAACCTTTTTTAAGATGCCAAGGCTTTCCGCAATTATAGCAGGTTGCCTTTTGAGCAGCCCACACAGAGAGCTGTGTTGATAATGCATCAGCTAAGAGACTCATTTTGTGAGTTTCTGTGCCGATATCCTGGCACGCTTTTATCATATCAGTGATGGAAGGGTTAGCATTCTTAATAGTTTGTAATACTTTACGACAGTCAACATTAGCATTTTCTAACGCTAATTGTTTCATAAGAATATCACGAGCTGCTCGGTTATCTATTTGTGTCTCTATTGCATTTTGGAGCAGATCAAGGAATTTTATATAGGGTTCTCCAGGCACTTGTGTGATAGCAGCAAAGGAAGCTTCTGGAGCAGCTGTATCAGGTACCCGACTTATCGCGCACAGTACAATGTCTTGCTGAAAACACCGTCTGTCCATCTGGGCTTGTGTGTTGAGAGTAGCCTGAGGTCCCTCACCGACAAGCTCATTCACACCAATATGATTTAAATTGCCCATTAAGTTATCTATTGCCTTGGCGGTCACAAGATCATGGTACTCAGTCATTAATATAGCATATTGCATAGCTGGTAAGATCATATGCAATAGCATTTTCCAGTCACGGGGAGTCATGACATACCCATCCCCAACAGCTGTTAGTAAGTTCATGGTGTATGCTGACTGGAGACCATAATCTCTTACGGATTTCCTCAGTTCTTTAACATGATCATAACTCAAAGCCTCCCATGCTCCAAGTTGACCACACGCTGTCTTCTGTCAGCATTTTTGCTCATCTTGGTTTTCGCTCTTTCACAATCTGCCCATCTTGGTTCTTGCTCTTTCATAATCTGTCCAGTCATCCTGTTAACCCACAGTATGTGACACCTATATTCCTGTCCTGGCAACAGTGACTTGATCATGCACTTCGCACACTTAGCGTGTTGTAAATTATTTAAACAATTACATTTTAACATTAGAGATGTGACGGTTGTAACTAGAACAAAACTTCAGTACAGACGGGCTCTATCAGTTTGGCTTTAGGCCTCTGCCTAAAGGTCTAATTTAAGAGCTTGTGATGTTTCAGCCCATTTGTAGAAGCTCCATAGGGCATTCAAAATAAGAGATTATAGGATGGACATCACAGTTTTCTCCAAGTATAGCCAGTCCTCCCACAGTACTTTTTGCTTGTCTCAAGTATAAATTCAAATTCACTTCCTCCCTTCAGAGGAACAGAGACTTCAGAAACAGCTTCTACCTAGCTTATAAATAACAAAGTTTGCTGCTGCTCTGCACATACTGATGAATCCACTTGGGATGTTTTGCATTACATCAGCCAGTGAGCCTTGATGCAATCAAGGTTCATCTCTCTCCTTTTTCAGAATGTTAGTGTAAAAGAACACCGATTCAGTCTCCAAAAGAGGGTACATCATTTCACTGGTGAATAGTTTTCTATGTGTTCTAATGTATTTCTCTGCAGTACAACATCGGTTGTTGTAGACCTATGCCTTGAAGTCCACACTAGTTTGAATCGGCTTTGGGGTGTGTTGTTGAGCTGTATTACTTTTCCTTGATTACTGCTTGCAGAAATTTAGGTGCTAATTGCCTGACAACAGAGTTGGGATTTGATACTGTGGAAAAATCTGAAGCAGACTTAGGAATATATTTCAGCCCTCTTTTTATATAGCTTGCACTGGACTGTGTATTTATTTTGATATATCAGGTGAATTCCTTGTGTATTTTTCCACTCCTTGTGGCTGTCTTTAAGTCATGTCTTACATGTGGTAACTGTTGCTGTACTCTCTCTAGAGTTACCTATAGGCGAGTATTGTTTGTAAAGGATTCACATAGGGGTTCACACATCATTTCTTTTATAAATCTCTTTGGGATTTAGACTGGCTTTATATTTTTATTTTTGGTATGAAAGCTGCCTACCCATGCATAGGCAGTTTACATATATATTGTACTTAGTTTAGGGAAAAGGACCAGATTATAATGCTCAGCTTTTTACTGTACTGCAAGATAGAAAATGTCACATGCAGTTAGGTCACTGATTTACCTGTGAGATGGCCTCTTTGTTAAGCTACAACATGCGGCTAGGGAAGTAAAAGCTCCAGTGAACATGGCGAACATGGTGGGCAAAAGGCTGAAGAGCTGGTTTTGGCCTCTTTTCTTCCACCCTGCACGCACCTCCCTGGAGACAAAAGAATTCTGTTAGGTCTTCAATAGTTCTGGCTTCAACATTTCATGCTTGTATCTATTAAATGTAATACAAAGGCTTTGAAGGACAAAGAAAAGCTGATGATGTAATGAGAAGGTTAGAAGGCTCAATAAAAAGTAAACCCAGCCTTCGTGTAATCAAAGTGCTTTAAAAATTTTTTATTCCCCAAAGTAATTTGAAACTATACGAACATATTTTTGCTTCATGTGTTTAAACATGTATACTATTCTTATTTTAATGTGCAATCACCTAAGAGTGTTATGCAGAATAGATTTTTTTTTTTTGCTAACTAAAGTTTGATACAAATATTTGAATAAATAGCTAAAATAAGTATTTTGCAGGAGTTTGCCTTTTCATTCTGATTGTTCAGCCATCTTGTTTTATTTAGTGGGCTGAAGATGTATTTAGTCTGAACATAAATATGAATATGTACCTTGCTGAATTGGGTGGGCATGTGAGTGTCTTCTCTTTGCTAGGACTGCTGACAGGTTAAGTATGTTCTTGAATAACTTCTGCAACTGTGGCAAAATATGGACCAACTTTTGGTCCTTGATCAATTTCTTTTTTTCTTACCTGCACAGTTGGGCGGTGCAAAGATGTTCTTCAGTTTCTAAGATGATAGCAGTTCACCTGATAAAGAGAGTGAGGAAAATGAAATCTGTTACACTGGGACATATAAAGACCTCTAGATAACCAGGTTTGGGTGGTAAAATGCAATATTTCTTATGTGGGAATAGCCTGATGGCTCTGCCATGTGTCACCTAACACTTTCCTTTCCAGATGTGCAGGTGGAGCTCTGAGAGCATGAGCACTACGCTGGCCTCATCTTCTCCAAAACTCTGCCCTGACAAGGTAAATCTAGTGCTGTATTTTAAATCATCTGCAATGTTTATATATGAGTAAGAATAACTGAGTTAGTTGTATTGATTTTTGACTTAGTCATTTAGCCATTGATTTAATACGTCATTGGCAAGTAACACACACTGCGTTGCAGAATTATATGCCTGTTAGTCAGCTCTGTTTGTCACTACTGACTGACTGTTTTTTTCATTTCTAATGGAAACTAAATTCCTAGCTGGCAGAGGCTGAAAAATTATTTCCATTGCTACCTCTAGGTTTCTGTTAACTCTGATGTGACATTTGCCATTGGCTTGGTTCTTGCCATGCAGCTTCACGCCTGGGAGCAGTGCAGTTGGTGTCACAAGTTTCACTTTGCTGGCAAAGTTTAGAATAGTTTAGAAACTTCATGTGGGGTTTCTGAGTGAAAGGTCGCACTTCTGACCAGCTGTGTGCTGCACAGCTGGTCCATCCACCTGGCCCTCACCCGGCAAAGCACGATGCTTTTGGATATGCAAGGAGATGGGGTACGTGCCTTAGGGCTGCCTGCAGGTTGTCTGTCTCTGGGTAGATGCTTCAGGGACACTGCCTCTACAGCTGGGCTGGAGTGTGCGGCAGCTTTTTTTCCTGACCTATACAGTTAGATAATAAAATTCATGCAAAAGACAGAGTCTTGTACTATCTGAAATTAGCACGGTGCTATATTTGTCTGGCTACTCCCGTAGGATTTCTCCTGTACTTTTAAGTAGGAAGCTAAAGGGGCAGCCCCCAGCCGAGTCTGTGTGAGTGGGATGGAGGAAGAGGGCTCAGAGAACAGTGAACCCAGCCGCAAGCCAGGGCTAAAACTTTCCTGTGGTGCTTTTCCATGTCACTTAAGTCAGACCAGAAACCAGATAAAGGAACTTTTTTTTTTTAAGCTGGTACATTTTTCATGTTTTGCAATAATTTTGTTTCTATAAAAATAGTTCCATGTTCTTTACTATCGTGTTCAAAGGCTGACTTAGAGAAACCGTGAGATGCCGCACTTTTTCTGGCCCTTCTACCACTGCTTTTCTGAAAGTTCTCTGAATGCCTAAAAAGGTTTCATTGGAGCAAGGGACTTGCCCTTAGTCAGTGTGTTTGACTTTCCCAAAGGCTGTTAAGCTGCTAATACCACATTGAGAGACTGGGGAACAAATCATGGTACATTACTGCAGGCATATTGCTCTTCTTTTGAATATGGTAAGGCTGCTGCATCACAGAAGTACTTAAGTCTTTTAAATAAAACGGTGTGTTAGGAGCTCGATACTAAGCCTGTCCTTGTTTGAGTCTCAGTGATTCTGTACTGAGTTACAATTTTAACAGTTGCCCTTCCGCGTTTTGAATTAGCACAACATGGGCATATAATAGGGAATTTAAATAGATTACTAGCCCAGTTATCTAATTTTAAGGAAGCAAAGTATCTTTTAGGAAACTAGTGTTTGGGACTAGAGACGTTTTTGTTTCATGAAGGCTTTGTAAAACACAGGTGTGTTTTTTGAAGTACAAAGTTGCCTTTTTTAAAATTTTAAGGTAGGTAGTTGAATCAGATAGCTGGACAGCAAGAAATGAAGCAAAGAGGATTTTGATTATGATAAACATAATTTTATAAGTGCAAGATTGTCATATTTTGAGAATATATTTAAGTATAAACTGGCTGAAAACTTTAAGTTTAGTTCAGGGTATATGTTCTAGCTAAAGTGCCATTGAATTAGTAACTGGTGGGTATGCAGTAGCAATTTAAAGCAGATTTTGATTGTTTCATGTAAATATTTAATTCTGAACTTGTTCCCCTACAGCTGTGATGAAGATGTGAGGAGCTGAGCAGCAATTACTGTAGTTGACATTAAATTAATCATTAATGTAGGGCGGGTGAAATGAAAATTGCGCTTTGAGTATTTTTGCTCTGGATGTACAGGTGCCTTTCAATTACTACTACTGTCAATTAGTTAAATATGTTCCCTTTTGCAGTGCTGGATTTTTCACTGGCTTGAAACAACAGGCACAATCTCTAGAGTTGCTGCTCACTGGTGAGGGATGCTGAGCTCACAAAGAATTCAGCTTGGCCTTTAGAGCAGGACTGTGAAGTTAACTTTTTTTTGCCTCTGGCAGAGAGGCAAAAAGAATCAGTGCACTTTTCTGCTTCTGAAAAGAAAACATATCTAGCTATTCTTTATAATAATAACTATCTAGGGCAGTTGGTTTTGACCTTATTGATTTATGGAACTAGAAAGAATGAAATTCTCCAGTGAGAGCACTGCAAAAATTTCATTTATGTTGGTGGTTTAGCACACACAGGTAACTTGCCTCTAGGGGAACCCTTCCTGCCTGTGTATAAGTTGGGCTCAATTTCAGCGGATTTCGAAGGCAAAACATTTGGTGCAAAGGATCCAGTACTTGTGCTGCACGCGTAGGGAGTTCACATGAGACTATTCTAGTCTGATCATCCTGTTCCCATAAGCAGTTGTTGCACCTCTGGTTTGACTTCACTAGAAAGGAATCCAGCTCATGTGCTCCACAATCATTTCAAGAATAGAACCAAAGCATAGGAAGTGGGGGTGACTGGGCTGTCCTGCTCAAAAGTGGATTTTTAGTTTGAACCCAGTGGTGACATTGACTCAGTGTAGTGCAGTGGTTTCTAGGGGTATGTAGACTGCTGTCAGAAAACTTTTGGTCTGCTGAGAGTAATGGAAAGCAAGCAGATATTTCTATGAACTCTTCATCTTCACAGAGTCTTTCCTGTAACACTGCTGAATTTAACCTTCTCATCCTCCTTATTTTCATACTTCATTTGAGCACCTCTTAAAAATTGAGTTGGTGCTTATGGAATGGTCAAGGGTTTCCAGAGTTCATTCAGGCTTTCTGGTAATACTTAGGATAGCACTGAAGCTCCTAAGGCTAAGTGGTCTGGAAAGATCTGCTCTTGTGAGAAATTAATTCTTTTAAGTTTGAACAATTTCAGCACAACTTGAAACCACTTGTTTTTTAAATCCATGTTTTTGCATTGCAACATTTTTAGATTGAGTCATTGTTTTTAATTGAAGCCAGGTGCTGACTTCAGAATGAAAAAAGTTACATTAGAGTTGACTTTGTGGGATGAATGACTGAAAAACTGAAATCTTTGCACGAAAATGTAAATTCTGTCAAATGGCTGATTGGTTATTTTGGTTACAATTTTTTGGAAAAAAAGTGGCTGGTAAGAGGAAGTTACCAGAGAGAAATTTCTGCTAATCTTGCTTTTTGGAAGTCCCTCACCCCTTCTGCAAAAGGAAAAAAGCTGGTGTGTTGCTTTGCTGGATGTTTTAGGGCCTGCCTGTCGGACGGCAAAAGTCATTTGATGATCAGCAAGTTGCTTCTGAAGTGCAAGGGTCTGGCTGATTAATAGCTAGGACCATTTTCAGTGATGTGTAACTTCACTGAGGTGTAATAGGGATAAATATTTCATAACTGGGTTATGCCTCAGATTTGTGTTTCTTGATTTTAAGACTGCTATCCCATCTGCCAAGCAATCGTTTTAATTCATGTTCTTTAAGAACTGCTTGCTGAGAAATCTTTGTGCAAGGGTTTGCTTTTAATCTGTTCTACCTGAAGCAGCCTGGAGCAAGTTGGCAGATGCTAATAGAGTGACTGTGCTCTTTTCCTTTTTGCTTGGTGCTGGGGGTGGGCTGAGAGCTGGCTTAGATGTGGTGTTTTCTAAATGAAACAGTTTATAGAATTCATGAGGGCTGGGAAGAGATATGTGATGAGAAACAAAAGGGAAAATAAGGGGCGATAGTAACTGTGGAACTAGAAATTAATCTGTTACCATTATGTATTTTACCTAATTTTAGACCAATAAACTGTTGTCTGTACCAGACTGCATATCTATCTGATGATGTTGCAGGAGGTTAGTGATTGTCTTTCACAATACAAAAGGAATTAACTCTTTCTGAACCGTCTATCTCCACATCTGATGGAGGAAAGCTTGTGTCTGATTAAGCTAATGTTCTAGGTTTGGGTGTTGGTTTTTTGGGGGGGGTGTGGGGTTTTTTTGGTTGGTTGGTTTTTCAGTTTATTTTATTTTACTTGGTGCTGTTTTGACATTGCATGACAGAATTGTCTACATAGTAAGTAGACAGTCAAGTTAATTTTGCTTTTCTTCAGTTATGCCTTCAGGAGCATTTGACACTTGAAAATGTCTACTGATTATTCAAAATAGTTTTGAGAAAAAGAAATTATAAAAGCTACAAATTTCTAATTAGTAATGACAGTCTATTTAAGATCTAACAGAACTGGGAAAATAGCTTTTTTTCAGTCCTGCACTTTAGGAAAGGTATGGTAATTGATGAAATTATCATGACAATCCCACGTAATGCACTTCTTGATTAAAGCTTCCCATGTAATTCTGCTTGTTTATGAATTAGGAGCCACCAAGAGGATAATGCAATACTCCGATGATCTTGAAGTCTGATCATTGGCCAAACCAATCCTATGCAGTGAAGCCAAATTCATAAGTGCCAAAATTTTAAATGTTTCTATGTGGTTTTAGAGATAGTTTTGCTCTGCGTGCCAGTAGT
Source organism: Arenaria interpres (assembly GCA_013399435.1). Lineage (NCBI taxonomy): Eukaryota > Metazoa > Chordata > Aves > Charadriiformes > Scolopacidae > Arenaria > Arenaria interpres. The sequence continues at coordinate 42,066 of VXAK01019392.1, forward strand.
TTCAGAGTTTTTCAAGAATGTTCATTTATTTTCTTGTTTTACAGGATATTTGAGGTAAGAGGTATTCTTGATTTTTCTTTGTGGGGGCAGGGCATGGATTATATGGGACGATTTGGAACAGTGTTTAGATAGTAAGAGAGGGAAGCAGCCATAGCAAATAACAGGAGAACTGTTTTTCTCTTTGCTTTATTACCTGGGCTACATTGGTTGACTGGACAGTTCTTTGCTTCACAGAATAGAGCAAATAGAATCTGAAATCACTGCATGCATGTCTGTCTAAGTAGAAACAGCCTTGCCTTTTTTAAAGGTGGAGGGTATGTACTGGGAAAGCCTCCCGTATCTCTGTTTTTCTTGGCCAGGTAGTGATGTTTAAGTCCCTGAACAAAGCTACTTCCTGGCACAGGAGCTGTGACGCTGTATGTATCTTGGAAGCGGGAAGCTTTACTTAGCATTATCTTATAAGAACCAAATACATGGTAATATTTTGTCAGTTTTCTTACTATGTAAGTTACAGCCTTTTGCAAGGCTTAAAAAAGAAAAATGAATGCTTTTAATCAGAGTGGCAGATTAGTTGTTTTCATTGCTCTTCAGAATATTGGTATATTTACCCCCCTCCACACCCTCAATGTGTCGTTTGGAAACAAGAAAATCTTCAGGTCATTGTTTTTCTTCCTCTGAATCTCAGCTGCTCAGCCCACAGAAGGTTCTCTGCATCAATGAACTTGGAGGGTTTATGTGTGTGGTTAAATAGTTCCAAAATGCCAACAAACTAATTTAGCAGTGATTAAAAAGAATTTACAAACTCATGAGTGCTCCCTTGGCAACACTCACTGACATTGCACTTAGGTCAGGTTGTGCCTACTTCACGTGGGAGAACTTGCTGTCTGCGTCTCATCTGAACTTTAAATTTAGCTTTAATTTATTAAAAAAATTACATTTTCTAAAAAATTATTTAAAAAAAAATAAATTAATTTTTTTTTTAAAAAATCTGCTTTTTAGACTATAAAAGCAGACTAACTTGATTGTTCCAGTTAAATCTGACCCTTTATTAGCCATTTTTATAGCAATTTATTCCTTATTCAAACTGTATTTTTTTATTTTTGTTGTCCAGGCAGTTTCTAGGTTTCATTCAATTTTGAACTGGCTGAATATGTGGGAGTAAGAGCTTTGGTAGAATGTGTAACAACAGTAAATCCTTACATTGCAAATGCTTTTGCAAGATGGCCTCAAGTTGTGCCAGGGAAGGTTTACATTGAGTATTAAGAAAAATTTTTCACTGAAAGGGTTGTCAAGCTTTGGAAGAGGCTGCCCAGGGAGGTGGTTGAATCACCATCCCTGAGGTATTTAAAAGACTTGTAGATGTGCTGCTGAGGGACATAGTTTAGTGGTGTACTTGGCAGTGCTAGGTTAAGGATTTGACTTGATTATCTAAAATGTCTTTTTCAACCTAAACCGTTCTCTGATTCTATGATTTTGTAACTGAAAACTGAATGAGTAGTGTGGGCTGTCTTTTGATCAGTCATTCGTTAGGTTTGTTGGCTTGTTATTTATGAGATGAAGCTGTGTGTTATTCTTCCCAACTTGTAATATAAAGGGATGAAGGGAAAAGAAAGGATTCTAAGAAATTCATGGTTTAAAAGATTCCACAAGAATGTATAGATTGTTTAAAGACGGTGCCTCAAGCTTTTTGGTGTTCAGTCCATCAGTCCTGCATCTTCCTATATGTAGAGGATAAATGTGAAACATCCCTTGAAATTGTAGTGCTCCTAGAAATAATTAAAAAAAATGGGTGGTTTTTGGTGTTTGGTTTGGTTTTTGGATTTTTTTTTTAAACTGAATTGAACACTTTTGAGTCACAACATTGTTTTTTCTTTTGGGAAGAATAATTCATACATTGGCCTCTATCCTGTTTTCATTCTAAGATACGTGGTACTAAACAATTAGGTATGCAAAGACCTGTTTCTTTTGTTCAGCTGTTCAGTTGTTTGTCTGCAAGAAGTTCTGCTGATTTAAATGGAGTTGTTTTCTGAATAATGTTAGAAGAGTTAGAGCATATTTAGAAGGTCATGTTTGATTCTGATGAGGCTACAGCTGCGGGAAAGTGTTAACGTGTACGAGTTTTGGAACATGGCCTTATTACAAATGTGCAATTATGCAAATGTAAATGTGGTCTTCCATGTCTGGAGATGTCTTCCTTCAGTAGTGAAACTATACATTTTAGTGATATACCGCCTTAGATCAAGGTGGTGTGCTGAGCATTTCACCTATTGTCTACTTGAGCAATGGACTGTTCTTGCATTTATTTGAAAAATCTATTCTATGGGTTTGTACTTAAAATTCCAGGAGAAATAAGATTGTTTTTCTCGGTTATCTTTTATGGGACTTTTACAAGTAGCCCATGAGCATCACCCTAGAGCACAAAACCAGTGGCCTAGGATATAGAAAACTCAATGCTTGTCACTGAAGTAGAAGCATCTCTAGAGAGAAAGATGATGGGTTTATGCTGAACTGGACACCAGCACTGTTTTTTTCATGAGTAAGGTTGTCTTAGCCAATTGAATGTGCTAGCAGAATGTTAAATGTGCAGAGTCAAATGATCACATTCGTTGACTGAATAATATCACTGATACTAATGTATCTTTTGCAAAATAAAAAACGTCATGGGGTTTATGATGACAGTAAGTCATGAACCCTGCATCTTTTCCGAAGGCCTTGGTGGTTTTTGTGTGTCTGTGTTAAACCATGTAACAGGGTCACTGGCCTAAGCATGCTTTTTGCCTAATCCACACGGACGCCGGTGCATGTTATTAATTTTAAGCACAAAAGTGTTTTTGTTGTCATGTCTGGAAGCATTAAAGCTCTGCAGAAAACAAGTGACAGCTATTTAATGCGTACTACTGTTTCCCCAACTGAAAAAATCCCCTGAACTTTTTTTTTTTTTCTGAGACCTTGTTGTTCATTAATGTGGAGACACTAGCAAGTCTGTCTTAGGAAATTATATAATATCAAATGTAGAACATTCTGTAAATGGTGACAATGAAAACTGATTCTGCAACATGACTGCTTGAAATTTGCTGGATTACTATGGTGTGATATGATACTTGGGAGGTGACAGTAAATTCCTATTTTCTTTACACTATGTCTGTGTCCGTTACTGGAGTAAGCTGAAATCACACCTATTTTTGGACTACATTTGGTCAATGCCTGCAATATTGAGTTTGGTCCACTGACTAAATTGGTCAGACTATGTGGTTCACAATCTTCAATAAAACTGTTCCAGAAGATGTTAGTACAATGCTGTTTTACTACCATCGCTTGGTTCAGCCAACAGTTGTGAAAAACCTGTAAGAACTAACACCGGTATAGTTCTGTGTACTGTATATGACTAGAGAAAATGTAAATGAACACCAAATCACTATTTGATCCAAAATATTAAATTATCTAGAGGGATAACTTATCAAGCCTTTTTTCTCTTAGCATCTTTCCTGGTTTGGGTTGCAGCAGAGCCAACTTTCTGTTCAGTGAGAGGGGCTCTTGCTTATACTTGTTGCTGTGGCAACCAGTGTCTGACTGGATTGTTTACTCTGTGGAGGGGTTGCACTTGTGGGGAGGAGTGGATAGGTCAGTTGGCTCAAAAAGACCAGTGGGGTGTTCCATCCCATCTGCCTGCTCAGTATAAAAGCTTGAGGGTGGAAAGGGTCTCCTCTTCTTCAATGCCTCTCTTTCTTCAGTGACCAACATCTGAGGAGGACCCTGTCTGTTACCTGGAATCTGGCTCCTATCCAACGCTGAGTCCAGTCTGGAACTTCTGTAGTGCCTGCTGGTAACATCTTCCTGAGAACTTGATACGCTTTTATGTTTGTATATGTTGTATCTATTTCATTATTTCCTTTTAATAGTATTATTATTGATATTTCATTAAATTAGTCTAGTTTTTTCTAAACTCATAACTCTCTATCTCTCTTCCTCTCCTTGGAGCAAGAGATGAGGAAGAGCATCTGTTGTCTTGTTATTGGCCAACCCAGCCCAAACTGTGACAGCATCCTTGCTGAATTGAATTACAGGGTCAGAAAAATCACTGTAATTACTTGGTGATTCTGAATGTAAGTATATGTGGTACTCCTGTGTAGGCATCTTTTTTTTATTTGAATCATCATTTAATCCCCATTAAAGGGACATTTTTTGAAATAAACAAGTAGATTCTGTGAAATAGGCAAAATCCCATTTGAAGCATTGCATCCAAAGGAAGCTACACAGAATATTATGTATCTGAAAAGTATAATTCTTCCAATATAAAAATACATGTGGGTAAAAAAACTTGTATTAGCCACAAGTATTGAATTGAACCTATGAATCTGATGAAGCTGGGCTTGGCCCTTTCTCACCAGCACTTCTGTGAAGTTCCTATTCCAAATTTCATCATGGAGTTGAGGTATCATTTGAAAATGGCTCCTGTATGAGCAGAGATATTCAAATACTCATGTACTTCATGATATGCAACCCTTTAACAATTAGGTTTATGTACACTTAACATATTTGTTACCAAAGATGTCCATTCTTCTGCAGCTGTTTGATTCCTATGAATCATAGAATGGTTTGGGTTGGAAGGAACCTTAAAGATTGTCTAGTTTCCAACCCCCCTGCCATGGGCAGGGACACCTTCCACTAGACCAGGTTGCTCAAAGCCCCATCCAACCTGGCCTTGAACACCTCCAGGGATGGGGCATCCACAAGTTTTCTGGATAACCTGCACCAGTTTTTCACTACCCTCACACTAAAGAATTTCTTCCTAATATCTAATCAATATCTACTCTCTTTCAGTTTGAAACTGTTACCCCTTCTCCTATTGCTATAATCCCTGATAAAGAGTCCCTCCCCATCTCTTCTGTAGGCCCTCTTTAAGTACTGGAAGGCCACAAGAAGGTCTCCCTGAGCCTTCTCTTCTCCAGACTGAACAATCCCAACTCTCTCAACCTGTCTTCATAGGAGAGGTGCTCCAGCCCTCTGATCATTTTTGTGGCCCTCCTTTGGCCTTCCTCCAAGAGTTCCATGTTGTTCTTATGTTGGGGGCCCCAGATCTGGATGCAGTACTCCCAAGCGGGGTCTCATGAGACTGGAGTAGAGGGGCAGAATCACCTCCCTCGACCTGCTGGCCACACTTCTTTTGTTGCATCCCAGGATATATGAAAATAGGGTAAGTCTTGCTTATGATTGTAACAGCTGGTATTGTATGGTATCTGGCGGCCAAGGATGTGACTTCAGTTCCTCTCTTTTTTTTNTGTGGCAAGGAAGAGCCTGTGGAAGAATTAGAAAAAATGTCACTGTGGAAGAAGTGAGAACAATACACAAAGTTCTGTAATATCTGTAATATACTGAAGAGTTTCCCTTAGCACAGCCATGATACAGCTATGTAAGAAATAACATTTGCCTTGCTGTTAAGGAAAAAGTATTGGAAATAGCAGCTAATTACTTCCTAGATTTTAAAAAAGCCCGCCACATTGACAAAACTAAAAAAGACACTCATAACTTCTGCTCAAAGGAAAGTCTTCTAAGAAAAGCTGGGTAAGCTCTTAATTTAAGAATTTGTTGCCTGATTGCAAAATGCCTTACTTGATTAAGAGAATGAACATTAATGCGTTGTAGAGAAACCTGGAATTGCAGCATTTGGTGCATGTGTGTTTGTTTGGAAATGGGTATTGGAAGTTATTAGGAAAAATGCCTCTGTCTGTTCTCTGCCCTATTACTGGGTAATGAACTGTTTGCTGAACAGCAGCAGTGAGCACCTGATGGCCACCAGCAGCTGATTCTCCATGAAAATGATGATACTTTCACAGAAATAAGCATTGATTTAATTTTCCTTCTGCCTTAGGGAATCATATAGTGCTTTTTGTTTATTATCCCTTTGGCTAACGTAAATTGGGAATGGAAGTACTGACACATAACTTTCAGGAGCCTGGTAAGATATTCTGTTGGATTAGCCTTCCCAAGACTGAAGGCCTCTGGGTGTGGGAAGCAGTACTGTGGTCAGTGCACTGGCAGTCGATTTTTTGTTTGGTTTGGTTTTTGGTTTTTTTTCCCTATCTGTGAAGAAACATTGCAAACTTGAACAATGAACTCTCTTAATCCTGCTTGGATGAGGAACATCAGTCTTACTACAATAAACTTTCTCTTGAGGAGTCTTTGCCAACCATGAAATAATCAGATGGGCCTGTAATATTACTGGTTCTGCAGCTATATATAAAAAAGGGATCAGGCATCCAAATTATGTGGATTTTTGATGCTGAAGTAGGAACAAGACAATCTTTTCCTTCCCCACCCTTCAAGTATTTAACCCAAAACATTTTGGTCCTGCTGATTTTCTCTGCATCTTGGCTTTCTCTGACTTGAACTCTGGTTATTTCTAGGAAGTTTACCTTAACTGTATAACTCTTCATGCCAAGATCTAACCTAAATTGAAGATCTTGCCTCCCTCTGGTTTGTTATTCTGTGTGCTCAATAGTAGGTCCTGTGTATAACAGCTTATTTCCACAGAATCTTGGCCTTATACGATACCTGTCGTACTTGGATAGATTTGGGTTTGCATGTCAAAAAATAGTTGGAGAAATACAGTTTGTAATTCTTTGTTTGCCTCACACAGGAGAAGCCCTGCTTGCTGTCACTGCAGAGGAAGTTGAACATTTATCTTCGTCTCTAGATAAGTAAATGATGAATTATTGCATAGAGAAGCTGTGGATGCCCCATCCCTGGAAATGTTCAAGATCAGGCTGGACGGGCCTTTGAGCAACCTGGTCTAGTGGGAGGTGTCCCTGCCCATGGCAGGGGGGTTGGAAACTAGACAATATTTAAGGTCCCTTCCAACCCAAACCATTCTATCATTCTTCATTGGGACCTTTTGCATGTTGCTGTGAATGTGGGCAGGAGGCAAGATAAATGTCACCTGATTTTTTTGTTAGCCGTTAGCCGTTGTATATGCAAAGGGGACCAGGGAATACGGTGTGTCTGTGTGATAATCAAAATAATAACATCTTGAGAACATGGGCTGGAGCTCTGGCTTCCCTTTTAAAGGTCACTTGATCTTGAGGTTAAGAACTGGTTTCCTGCTTGTTTGTTACTTTCTGGATAATGACATTTCTTTCTACAGAGGGCTGGTGAGTCTTCTGTCTCCGAGTAGAGTGCTTTCAGAACATTTCCTTGATCAGCTGAAGGACAGGAATAAATCTGTGAACTAGGTTCTTGGGAGGAGAAGAGGGGTTGCTGCAACTTCTAGGCGTGCGTTACCTTCTAATGAGACAAGAAATACATTGGAAGGTGTTGGTTTTCACAAGAAGTAAATTGACCTAGTAGGCAGAGAGAGGGTTACATTTTCGTAAAAAAATTTCTAACAGTAAATGTGTTTTTCTTCATAGAAGTGAGGAGGAAGCGTGAACCAATACTATGTTAAATAGGATAAATGTTAGTTGGATGCAAACACAAACTGAATGGGTTTTTTTTTTTAATACTCTGCAGAAACATGGAATTAATGTTTAACCCTGATGACTAACTCTATTAAATACATATATTTCTTACTATCTTAGATAAATAAGGGGGTTCTTTTTTGTTATTTTGTAAACCAGGGAATGGTTTCCACTTGCCTGAGTATTGCTGTAATTAGATGATGGTGCAGTATCCCGATAGCTATTTTTAAGATATGGTACCTCTGTCACTAGACAATAAGTTTAGTTTGGCTTTTTTGTTTTTAATTAATGAAAAGGAAGTCTTTTGTTTGAAGGAATCAGATGAGACTCTTTAGGGTCATGAAGTGTTAAGTATCATACCAGGCATGGTAGAGTAGACTGAAATGAATTTAGGAGGTACAGAAGACCTTTGTTGCAAAAAGAAGAACTTGCAGGAACTGCCATCTCCTCCATTTTCTTGGCTCTCGAAAAAATTAAATTCTTATTTTCCCAAAACAGAAACCACCATACTCTGGTTGGCTTTCAAACAAAAAATATTTTTTGAAGTTATATCACACAAATCAGGGCGTGCTGGGGAAGTTGAACTTCTTTGTTAAAACAGTTTGGTAGGTGCAGTTAACTGAAACCTATAGAATGGCCAAGCTGATGATACAGGCTGTTCTCCACGTTCTGTGTTACAGCTCATCGTAGGAATGTGTACCACTAATGCATGGCTGACATTGGAGGACACAGTCTGGCTACAGATTACAAATCTGAAGTAAAAAAAAAAAAAAGGCATTTTTAATTCAGCTACAAAGCTGAGGCTGCAATGACTGTATGTGTTTTCCAATGACTATTTGCATAAAGGTTTTTGCCTGGCATGAGACATTGCTCTGTTTCTTCCACCTGTTTGTGTGATAGCCATCACTACTATTATTTACATTGCCCTAGTTCTTGAGCACACCAGAATGTGAGTCATTGGGAAGTACTTTGATTTTCTTCATACCTTCTGGATACTTGACCTGTGTAGAATCATTCTTAGTACTTGACAACATGAAAGAATAACTTGTCTAACTCTATCTAGAGTATAATATTGGGCAACCATATTTAAAAAAGACCTAAAATCCTTGAATTATAGAATGATAAGGTTGGAAGGGACCAATGAAAATCATCTAGCCCTGCTTGAAATGGGCTGAACTATCTTCAGAGTTAAGTCAGGGTGCTAATGACCTCGTCCTGCCAATTTTTAAATAACTCCAAGAATGTAGATCCCTGGACCTCTCAGGACAATCTGTTCCAGTGCTTGTCCATGCTCACTGTAAACCCTTTTCCCCTTTTATATCTAGCAGTAATTTGCAATGTTGCAGCTAGTGACTGTTGCTCTTGTCCTTTCACTGTGCTCATCTGAGAAAATTGTGGCTCCATCTTCTATGTAATCACCCATAAGGTAGAAGACAGGAATTTTGTCCTGTTAGCCTTCTTGTCTTTAGGCTAAACACACCCGTTTCCCTCAGCTTGTGTATGTCCTGCACTTGAGTCTTGAGTCCCCAACTATGCTAGTGTTCCTCCACTGACCCATCTCCAGTTTGTCAGTGTCTGTCTTTCAATGAGAAGCCCCAAACTGATCCCTGTTCCAGGTGAGTGCTTGTAGGTGCTGCACAGAGGGAGATAATCACTAACTACTAACCCCTTATTGGGTTAGCTGTTGTTATGGCCATGTGTTCAGCTGGTCTGGTGATCCTTCTCTGCAATGACAAATATGAACAGATGTTTCTTTTCCTCTTGCTTCAAATGCTTTTAACTTGGTTCTCAGTTGCTTGGGGTTTTCCTAAGGACTTTTCCAAAGTCCTTGTTTGGTCATTTAGAGCTTAATGAGGGAGATTTTGGTGATAATTCCCTATGACCAGGTATAAAGAACCTACCTTGGGCTGGCATTTAACTCTCAGGTGTTTGTTCTTTGTTTCTCTAAGATATAATAAGTGGGATGCAAATACAAGATGCTATTTTTTTCATGTATATGCTTCTGTTCAATTGTACGCAATTGTTCAATTGGAGATGGAGAATGAACAAACCTTACTTCTCTCGTTGTTGCCAAGTTCAGCTTGATTAATACTAGTTTAATGCGCTAGTGGATAACTCTCAGCTGTGTTCTCAGTTTTCAGTAAGTCACTTCATCAAAGTGCAAGGTTTGCAGCCCTTCTCAACCTGCATCAGTTTCTTTCATTCTTTATTCTTTTTATTCTTTCTTTTGAAACCAGAGAGATGATGTTGAAGGTAATGAGTGAATCTGTGGACAATATAAACAGCTTCTGAATGTATTTTTATTTTCAGTATAATAGTTTGCAGATGTTTGGAGAAATAAAGGATGGCAAAAATGACTAAAAGCATCAGAGGTGTAAACCTCATTGTTTTCATTGAAGGTAAGAGAAAATATTAATTCTTAACTATGTTGAAAAAAAGAGACTGCTTTGAGATTTCTTTAAAATTTTCTTTCTTTTTATATGCAGTGTATTTATTAAAAAACAAACAGCATAGACTGTCAAGTTCTTATTGAAGATGGAGTATCAAATGTAGACATACACTGATTAGAGGAAATAAAAATATTCTGTTCCTTAAGTAGCTAACAGATTTTATTGTGACTCTCTGCTAAGTTGCTTCTTGACAAGGGTCAGTGTTGCATTAGAAGAAATCCTCATAGTTCTCCTACAGTAGGAAAGCTTAGTTTCCTAAACCACAGGAAAAACCATGTTTAGGAAACCATAGGAGTTGGATTGACTGTAGGGCCAACTGAAAGCTTACATAAAGCTTACACAAAATTTTTCTTCTTTCTGTATCAGTTTTCCCCTTTCAAAACTTCACCTCCTAAGTAAATTTCTTCTATTTAAAAAATAAAACAAAACACATCATTTAAAATATAATTTCTGTATCCAACAAGGAATTTTTACTGCATCTTGAATATTAGGTAGTTCTTCTATTTTCCAAAGACCTCTGTGTTAATAAATTGGAAAAATACCATGAAAATGGAACTAAAGTGATGTATCAGACCTATATGATTGCTGTCTCAGCAAACTGAGACCGGGGAGGACCCTGTTCAAAAATTCTGTGCTTTGTGGTCTATCTGAGTAGAATTAGCAGGTAATATTGGGTAGGTATGAAGAGTAGAGATTTCAATAAACAGAGATGGAAACAGATATCTGATGGTGGTTGGATATTGGGATTTGGGATACGCAGACTTAAGCTCAGCTTCAGTCAAAGGTTTTTAGCGTAGATTTTCCTGCCTCCTGTGAAGAGATGCTGTGTCAACTTTTGTTTCTTATGAGCCAGGCCAGGATTTCAGCACTCGTGCAAGTTTACAAAATCTCTCCAGTGCCAGTACAGGACAAAACCTGACTTTATGGACTGCCATGAGAGCAAATGACTTTTAATCAGTCTTCATTAGCAATTGTAGGAAGTATGATATTAAATAACTGCTTGCTTCCATAAAATGTCTGACTTGACAGGAGTGTTGATATGAGTTTTTACTTAGTGTGCTGGTTTTGGCTGGTATAAAGTTAATTTTTTTTTCACAGTAGCTCATATGGAACTATGTTTTGGATTTGTGCAGCAAACAGTGTTGATAACACAGGAATGTTTTGGTTATCCTTGAGGGGTACTCACACAGAGTCAAGGCCTTTTCTGCTCCTCACACCGCTCCACCAGTGAGTGGGCTGGGGGTGAAAAAGGAGTTGAGAGGGGACACAGCTGGGACAGCTGACCCCAACTGACCAAAGGGATATTCCATAGTAGATGACGTCATGCTCAGCATATAAAGCTGGAGGAAGAAGAAGGGAGGGTGGGTGTTCAGAGTTACGGCGTTTGTCTTTCCAAGTAACAGTTCCGTATGATGGAGCCCTGCTTTACTGGAGATGGGTGAACATTTGCCTACTGATGGGAAGCAGTGAATGAATTCCTTGTTTCACTTTTCTTGTGTGCAGTTTTTGCTTTACCTATTAAACTGTCTTTACCGCAGTCCATGAATTTTCTCACTTCTACTCTTCTGATTCTTTCCCTCACATCCCACTGTGAGAGGAGTGAACAAGCAGCTGTGTGGGGCTTAGTTGCCATCTGGGGTTAAACCATGACACTTAGTCTTATGTGAAAATCATAAGCCTGGAAGTTGAAAAGCAGAGAAATAGTCTTGACACTTTGAGAATAAGCTCTTTTTTTTTTTTTTTCCTTGAGTCAGCTGCCCTCGTTTTAATTCCATTTTCCCTAAATGAAACAACCCTTTTCAGTCTCATTTTGAAAGAATACAAATAGTGAGCCCAGCAAATGAAGTGTATAAATGTGTGAATTGGACACAAAATGTCAACATGCAGTTGGCCTTTTTTGCATTTGCAGTTGTCATTGCCAAGGGAGTAAGTGACATTCAGCATTGGCTTTGGTGTTACATCATAGCATGCCCCTATGGCAGTATCCCAGTGAGGAAGACAGATTTCACAGTGAGAAATGCAGAAGCAAATATCTTTCTTTCTCCCCTCCGCTTCCCCCCTGGGTGATTTCATGATGTTTTCCTTTGTGTGAAGATAACACTTTGAAATAGCATAATCTAAGGCAAGTAAATTAACTGCTTGTGAAGGACTTTCTTCTATGGTGAGAGTTTTCAGCAGAGGGGAACATAGAGAGGAAGGATGCCTTTGTGGCTAGAGTGCTAGCATGAGTCCTGGGGACAGAGGTTCATCCAGCTCCTTTCTCTGAGAGAGACTTCTTATGAAATTGTTCTTTCCCCACCACTACTGCTGTTTGAAGGGCATTGAAAATAGAAAGCTGAAAGGCCTGTGAAGAGCTCAAATGGTTAGCTATTGAAAGCCACGTTGATACTTTTAGGACCAAAATACTGATTTCTAGTCCCAACATTCTGGTGGAGTTCAGAATGTGGTGTAGCAAATCGCTGAAGGTTCAGTGGTGGGCATTTTGGGCAAAAGTCATCCCCTAGCCTTTTAACAAGGGAATGGTGCCACCTATCACTCTCTAGATACAGAAGTAACTTGAAATCTTGGCTAAACAAGGGTAAGTCATACCATCTTGGACAAATTGGGCAATTCCAAGATGAATAGTTGTGAGTGGGATCATCCTATTCCACCAGTCTTTCAGAATCAGTAGTAGGTGCTAAAGTGAAATGCTTTCCTGAACAGTGCTAAATTCCAACAAACCTGTAAATTCTACATTGTGTTCAGTATTACACCAGACCAAGATACACTGCAATGCCTGACCTTAAACTTCAAAACACTAAAACAAAAATGAGGTTGTTTTCTGAAGGTGAAACTGTAATTAAAAAGAAAAAGAGAGATGAAGGTTAGGAGAGCTGGTTTTTATGCTTTTGAGCAGGAAAATTTGTTTTCATTGTCTCTCAGTTGCAAGACTGACGTGCCTTCTACAAGAAACTGCTTTTCTAGCAGAGCATCATGCCACCACCTTTGTTGCCTGAAATGCCTGTGATTCCACCTGATGTACCTATTGAAAATATGTGCTCTTTGTTTCCTGGCAAGCAAGGGAGGCATGGTTCTTATTAACCATGCTGATGAATCAGCTGGTGGATACTGGAAGAATATGAAGTTTACTTTAAAGAACAGTTAGGTAGTGCACTGTCTTTGGCCTTGGAGTTTCCCAAGTGTAGTGTTTCTGTCATTCGTATGACCCTAGAATCTGTTTTGCTGAATGTGTTTGTCATTTAATTGTTACTTTGAAAAATAAAAACCTGTCACTCTTCAGATGAATTATTCTTGATTGCAGCTCAGCTCAAGCTTGTCTCTCCAGCTCAGCTTTCTCTGAATATTTATATAAAAAGGCATCAGCCATCCTCTTGAGGTTTTTTTCAGATGTGTTTTTGATGTATAATAATGAATGTTACCAAGGAAGGAAGAGGGTTATTTTCCCATTGTTGACCTACTGCACAGTATGGGGCACAGGCACGTTGTCATATGTTGTATCACCCAGTCCCTCCCGTGAGAACGTGTATAGTTAGAGTGACTTTGTTAGCATTACCTTCATACTATTGTCCAGCACATAATAAAGATACTCAGCTATTTAGAAAAGAGTATCTTATTTGTTTCTCAAGGACGTTTGTTTATTGTTTATCTTTTTAAAACTCCAAAATCTGCTTTTTTTTCTGTTGCCATGTATCTGATCTCACTAAATTGCAGTGGTTTTGCTTATTTGAATGTAAGACTATCTGCTTTTGTGCCTCAGTTTATGCGTTATCTATTTTTGTGTATAGGGGCATAGATTGAAAATTCTGTATACCTTGCTTGTATTTAAATAAATTTTATGTATTGATTTATAGCAATGAAGGTTTTTTTTTTTTTTGCCAGCTAGTCCTTTCTTAAGGTTTTTCTTGAAAAACTTACATGTTTTATTCAGTGTTAACCTGTCACGAAAGAAAGAGAACAACATGATTGGAATTAACTGAGTTCAGGAGAACATTTTGGTTGCTACTTTTGTTTTATTCTGACTGCTCAGAGAGCAGAGGTCTGACTACAGATCTTTGATTATATGTCCTACTCTTGATAAATGTTTCCCATCTGTCTATTTCCATTACAGAAAAAAGAAAACTCTGTCAACCCTGGAATGGTAAGATCCCTTGCAGATCTTGTTCTTCCGCCTATTATGTAGTCGCATCTCTTAATGTTTTGATGTAGACTTGCTTCAGGGGTGAGTTCAGTCTTTTATTACCATTATCATAATTTTGTTAATGCTGGCTTGTAGTAATCTGGTTTTGACAATGTTTTTTTTGGTTTTTTTATCAATGTCACGTTCACTGACTTCATTTTCAGTGTTTCCTCTGGTAGGACCAGTTTTAAAATACCAGAAGTTCTTGGCCAAATACCTAAATATGCTTACAAGCTTTTAAAGATTGGATTAAATAATTTAGGGAATAAAAATTAAGTGCTCTGAAACTTGACCTTCTCTGACTTGTTCAAAGCCACGTGGGAGACTTTCAAAGTGTTAAACCACTGCATTTGTGATACTTCTATGGGGAAAGAAAGGAACTGTATCTAATTTAGTAGAAAACTAAGAAGATACAAATGTAGCCCTGTTCTTGACAGGTAAGGTTAAATTAGACCTTTAGAGCTGAACTAATACAGTAACTACATGCCTTACTGTGCTGACTTTCATAGCTATTAAGATACCAGGGCTCTCCCAGCAACAGAGAGAATGGTGCTACTTGGAACTATCTCTTTTTGATTGTTCTGTCTCCCCATGGCTGGAATGAATTGAATATGGTAAATACCAATTAGTACGGCATCTTGATGCAGATAATTTCTTGGCTAAGACTTGGAAGATACCTGGCCCATCTCTTGCTGCATTGTTTGGGAATGAGCATGGTGCTATTTTTGGAGCAGAACTGTAACTAGACAGATTCTCTTCTGACTCACCTGAAGCCATTTAAACAGCAAGGCTCACATCCTGCTGAGTGAACGTGGGGTGAATTTGGCAGCTGTTGAAGGAAGTCTGTGGATTCAATATGCAAGAAAAGAGTGTGCCACTGAGTAATTGCTATACTGGTGGCTCTTTCAGCAGTTGTAATTTAGTGAAAGGGGGTGTATGAGTGTGTGTGCGTATGCACATGGCATAGAGATGCGTATTTTGGGTATATAGTTTGATACAGACGTGTGAGTTATAGTGTGCGGCTGGCTGAAGATTCTTTGGATGAAAGATGATCTGCTAATGTGCTGGTAAGTTTATTATTATCCAGCAGAGCAGCTATTATCCATTTTGTCAACAGATTACAGTGCTGGTTTATGGCACCTTTTTGCCTTCTTATGACTTGTCAAGTTGCTTCCAACAGGGTATCGATGTTTCAAATCTACAATAGCTGCAGAAGGCACTGCAAGTATATAAAATTATTTTTTCCTCATGCAGTCATTTTTCCCTTGGCTGCAAAACCTCAGTGCTTTCTTCGTGGGAGGCATTAATGTCTATCTGAATTTGTTTTTTAAGGAACTCATAGTTTTTTCTGAAAAACTTCACTGAGCATCACCCTGGCTTAGAGAACTTGCTGTATTGAATGACCCAAGCTGCTGCACTTGTTTCCCAGCAATATAAACATGCATAACATGGACTGCAGAGCAAAACCATACGTTGAGGTTTGCTGCTGGGGATATTTTTTTCTCGATGCAGCTTCTGAATTCTATATAATTGAATAGGAATGATTGAGCATAGGTAAATTTCCTAAGTATTAATGGTTTTGGGACTTGTTCCAAAGCTTATTGAGTTAGTGGGAGAGTCTCTTGCTTTCTTAATAGCTTCTGAAACATTTAGATGTCTACCAATTAATTCAATGAGCTGCATTACCTTAAGTTCGCTGGTATTTCAAATACGTTATTTGAAATTTGACAACTTTCAGCAGAAAAGAGCTTTGTGTGTTGCTTGTACTTTGCTTCTGCTCCTTGGACATTGCTAATGCATACTGAGAATACCTGAATTAATGATTCAGTGAATAAAGAGGAAAGGATATTGCTCACCGTGCTTAGCTACTGCAGTATCTCGGGAAAATTTGTGTTGCTTGGTGTATAGTGTCTCAGGATTAACTGAGAAAGGGCAGCCACCTGTGGCATAGTGACCAAATTGCATTTCCAGAGTAGATTTACTGTTATTGGGAAAGCTGCTCCCCATTGGCTTTTTCTCCTACTGTAGAAGAGTTTATGCATTCACTGCTGCATCATATTCTTCTTCCTTTCTCTGGAACGATATGAAAAGGCTTCTGCAGGAAAATAGGATTGCTCCAAAACATAATCTGCAATCAGAGCTCCTGCAGTTCTGTATTGGGCCCTGGCATGAACGTCCTGGGGTCACTCCAACAACACACTGACTGTTGGGCTGACTGCTAGTGGTGGCAGTTTGTACTGGCACCCATGATGGATGCTGGTTAGTAGGTCATCTCTCTCTCTCAGAGCTGTATCTGGTTTTAGCACTACTTTTCTGGAAATAGAGCTGTGGACTGCTTTTACAAAAGCTTGGTACGTGACTAGTGGTGCACAAGTAGTAGAAAGTTCCCAGAAATTTTCTTTTCATAGTATCCATGTGCAGACACAGATCCAGGCGGTGTTAAGCTGCTGAGATGCCCAGATAGGACAGTTACTTCCTGAAGATATAATACTTCAACCTCAAAGGAAAACTGCAGTGAGAAATAAGCTGCTCAGCCTGTAATGTGAATTTTTGAGAGACTATTAAAATTACTGCTAACTGCTGTTCCAGTCTGGCTTTACAGGCTGGATATGGATCACTTGTGTTACAATATTTGTGGATCATGACTGAAGTGAGTTACTGCTTTATTCCCCTGGATTTAAAATAGGCTAAAATGGCAGAGAGCAAGCAGGCTTAGGGATGGGAGGATGAGGACCTATGACTACATGTTAGAAGTGTCAATGCTTGCACTTCATGTGAGTCATTCTGTTTCTGCTGTAAAATCACTTAGCAGGGCACAGGAGATTTCTTTTTCTTTGGAGATTTTTAAGCTCAAGGCTTTTCAGTGGTTATCATTGAAAACGTATCAGCTGTTTGAAATTTCTGTAAAAACTGAAAATTGAAGCAGCTGTTAGTATAATAGTCCCACTGGAAAGTGCTTTTCTGCTAGTGTGTTTACCTAACTGAAGGGGATGGTAGAAATATACGGACAGCTCTGAATATGACAGGAACAATGTTAAATTAGATTTCTGACTTTGAAAACTTATTGTATAACAGTATTATTTTTATAATTATACTATCTACTTGTTTAGGAATTCTAGCTGGGTACCAGGATCTCTGTGGGTGGTAGGTACTAAATAACATTGAGTCTTCTCTGAAGTGCTCACAAAAAATGGATCCTTACACCTATATGGCATAATACACACATATATATGCATTCAAAGGAAGTTAGAGCTGAATGCAGATGACAATCTAGTAGAATTCCTTCCCCACATCCAACTCCCCCCAACCAGGTATGTTTAAACCCTTGTTTAAGTTAAATGCTATTAGGAAAGATAGCCAAGGAGAAAGTTTTAAAAACTTAAGTACTCACTCAAATAACTATGAAGTAAAACACTTTATTTTGCAAACTGGCTCCAGTTTTGCAAAGTAGAACCTATAGTTCCAGAGACATCTAAAGTAAAGCTGTCTCTGCAGCCTTTAATGCTTTCATATGCTCTGTAATATATTCGTGCAACTCTCCAATTGAAACCTTGCCTCATTTAGATGGACTGGCGAGTGATGGAGGCAGCTGCTCATGTTTATTTTCATCCTTGTCCTTAAACAAATGGACTTTCTTATTCTCAATATGCTTGTTTCACAGCCTGTGGTCCATTTGTCTACTGAAGGCCCAAACTACTCTCCAACTGGTAAAAATCTGAATCATGTTCATTACCTTTATTGAATTTATGCCAGATTTACATGGCTGTTACCATTAGAGTTGTGCTCAAAATAAGGCACAGATGCTGAATAAGACGGAGAAACATGTGATTCGTACAATGGGTAGGGCTGGGTTAATCTCCCTGAACATGAGCTCATTTTGACATACACCAAGTAATTATTTCTCACTATGAAATAAGAGTTCTTAAAATTCTTTCTATTATCATGAAACAACAATTCTGGGCAGTCTTGTATCCATGTATTTGTTAGAAGGTGCTTGGTTTAAGTAATGGCTGCGGGTTTGAATTCAGCAAGCTAAATCATGGGTAGGTGAAGCGTGCCTCATTATGGCCTTGAATTTACAATTTACTTTTGCTTTTAGATCCTTAAACGACTTGGTCCCCACCTTGGCCAATGAGATGAATATTGGCTAGGTGCTTTTTAAACAGGCTTTTGTTCAAATTTCTTGGACATCAGGAAGTCTATTATGAGTTTAAAACTCAAAGAACTCCTTTATTCCCCTCCTGATATGTTCAAAATATTTTGCTGTATTTGCCAGACAGTGCTGGCGTTGTATGCAAAGCATATGCATTCATGAATTTGTGTGATTGCACAGTACTTGCCTACTGGGTGTTCTCATTTAGAATCTCCTCAGTTGAGCTAGGAGGTGTCTGAGGCAGCTGAAAACACCTCTGCTCACTTCATCACCTATAAATTCCACTTTAAAGAATAGAAAATAGTTATGCCTAATAGAATAGAAGTACATAAATTTGCCTTCACAAAGTACTGTTGAATAGTGCCATTATGACAGACAGGTGAGAAGCTTTCAAAAAAACCCAATCAAATTGGATAATGTATAGGTACTTTTAACTAGCCCACTGAAAGATTTGTTTTTCTTACAAGTTTCTCTTATTTATCCTTTGTGTTTCTGGATGCAATATATATGGCATTTTTTAAATACGATTTTGTGTTAAATACTCTGGAGCATACATTATTTCTTGCTCTAAACATGTATGAATGTGAATTTTAAGGAAAAATGTAGCTTCCTTGTGCTTTTCCTGTACTGTAGAATAGAGATTGCATCATTCCACATGATGTTGGTTAAAGTTTTGGGGCTGTCTTTCTGGAATGTGGGAGTGCAGCTATCCCAGCTAAAATAGCTGTCTGACTGCTTTTTTATAGCTTTGCAGCTTGATCAGAGCAGAAGGTGTCAGTAAGATCACAGGACAGAGAAGAAAATGGTGCCTAATCAAACAAGACCATCAATGATTGTTATGGCTTAAATATTTTGAACACAGATAAAGCAATTGCTATAGCTACAGAAGAAGTGAGAGTCCTGCAATTAACATTGAAATAAGGTGTCTTTATTTTTCCACATCTTTCTGTGAAGAGCCTGAACATCCCAGACTGACCCTGGACCTACCTCACCTTGTGTGGTGGTCCCCACCTTGGCTCTACTCAGGTTCTGTGGTGGGACAATGTCCTGCCCTGGCCACAGCCTGACTTCTCTTGCCAAGCACCCCCCTGTTCCGTGACACCAATCTTCAGTTCTTCCTCTGTGTTGCTGAGCTAATGAGAGCTTTCCTAAGCCCTTTTAGGCAGAGAGAGAATAGGAATGCATCCAGAACAAATGTTGCATCCTAATTAAACCATAATGGCAGAGAAATTGGCAAAAGACTCATTATGCTGTAATAATCTATGCATCTATAGGGAATAACAAGTGGCTGCTAATGTTTTAGTCTAACTTAAATCTGAATAGGCCTGCTATTTTTTTTTGTTTTCTGTAATTTTCCATATTTCTTGATTTTTATGTGGAGGGTGATTGAGTGTCTGCTTCCTGAGACCAGTGGAGATTGGGTGAAAGCATGCAGATGTTAATGTCTCTTGTAGTTGGAGATGAACTTTACAAAATGATGTTTTCTTCTTTCAAGACTTTAGGGAGAAATTAATTCCTCTGGTTCCTGATTTCCAAATGTGTATTGAGTTGCATGTGGAACTAATTAAAAAAGTTAGAAGGTGTTATCTTCATGTAGCAATATTGTGTCAGGGATCATTGAGGTAAAAGTTCTTTCTGTGGGCTAAAGCCTAGCAAACTAAGCCTGTGAATTTCTGGTGAAATCATTCGTACTCTGTGGCATAATTGCATTGTGAAAATGGTATTTTATTTTAACAGTATAATGAAATACTCCTGCATCACAGGAATTGCCATAAATACTTTTTGCCTTCTCTTCTCCCATTCACTCTTTCATTCCACTTATCTTTAATTCTTAAATAATCTTTGATTATTTATTTGTTGCACAGTGTTTATTGGATGGTATATTTTCTTTAACAATCTTACTGCAATAGAAGTAATATAATTAACTTTTCTACAGTATTCAAATGGTTCCCAAATTGGTAGTGTTGAAGAACTGTCACTCTGCTCTGGAGGTTTGCTACTTCTTAAAACAAGGAGAGCCCTTTCAGGGTAGTAGGAGCTGCAAGGCTGTGACCAGGTTAGAGCAGCCTCTTTGATCCTAGAATGGATAAGTTTGGGAAGGGTGGCAGGGGGCAGAAGCGACGAAGACAAATTCTGAGCTGTGCTGTTGGGGCATCTGGAGTCATCTAGTGGATGTGGAGGTGGTCATGTACAATTCCAAGAATTTTGCAGGGGGACAAATTACTGAGGTTACAGATAGGAGGGGCAAGGACACGTAGCACAAACAGTTGATCTATTCAGTCACTGAGTTTTTCAAACCACAGAAGCATCAGAAATAATCTCTAATAGAAAAAAGTAAAAATTTTCTTTCTCCTCTGCTGCCTTTTAAAATCATAAGGCAGCATTTTTCTGACACTGATTCCTGTCTCTTTACAGGTCAGCAGTGTGTTTTTCTGGAGTGGTGGTAGGCTACAAGCTATACCTGTGATTATCTGTCTGCAATTATCTGCCTTTTAAAACTGTACAGAAGAAAAGATCACCACTTTACCTTCACCTGACAAATGGGCAGCCAATGTTTGCTAGCAGCTACATTTGAATAAAAGCCTTTTTGGAGTAGATAGTTATCATGGCTGACAGGGGGACTCTGTTGCAGATTTTGAGCTCTTTGTATTCCCTGGTGTGTTGCTGCAAACTACCAGAAAGGCAGAGGTACAAGGGAGGAGATGGTTCCCCCAGAACACAGTAGAACAGCAAAGAGTTCTGATATAGCTGGCAGGTTTGCTTATCTAATGCTATTTTAAGGTAATGAAAGCAGTATTTCCTCTTTATATCAAGGTTTACACGTACTCTTACAGTTGTGAGAGTTGTCAAAGTAATTGACGTACTGCCAAAACTGCAGTGAGGATACAATTAGATTCTTCAGCAGGCTGGAATAGATCTCATGGTAATTTAGTGGCAATTGATGCGTATAGGAAGACTATTTAGTCGCTTGTTCTGAAGTAAAAATAGTCCACTAGTAACGTAGATCTTGAGGAATATAGATGTTGCCTTCCTGAAGAGGGACAGTAATTTATCTAACCTTGAATTTGCTTAAATCAGAGGCCAAAACTTAAAAGGAGATGGAACCATTTTTTAATTTGAGCTCTTGCAGATGGCCTGGACTAGCTTCACTTCATATCTGCATGCGATGGTTATGTTTTGGCACTTTAACATGAGCAAAGTTACATTCCCTGTGATCCCTGCTACGGATGCTTTGTGGGAGGGTGAGGGAAGTATTCACAGAGCTTGCTCTAGATACCTATCAAGGACGCAATGCAGCACGCTAACCTTCAGAAGCCAGCATTTCTTGTATGTCAGCAAGTAACTGGGTGGTCTTTCTGGGTGGGTTGACCATGTTCTCCTCCCTGCGCATCCTCAATGCAACAGCACAACGTCCTCATCCTGTGGTGTGCTCTGTGATCCCTGACCCAGACTCCTCCAGATCACGGGCTTGGCTAGAGCATATGGTAGCGCTTATTCCTGCTTCTTGTCATAAGGAAATCAACGCTCAAAGACAATGGGGTTGTGAATCCCCCCAGGTCTTGCTCTGTTACAGGCTTATGCAATTATGGTGTGTATCTCTACTGGAAGCTGAAAAGTGTTTTTATCACCTTCAGTGGGTTTGTGTACTTGATAAAGCCATTTTGTGTTAATTTATACTGCCCAAAGGTGCTTCTAGTTAGGGAGTTCATGAAGACTACCAAAGGTATTCAGTATGACCACGTGTTTCGCTGAATCAACAAATCCTTATGTTTCTTTTAATACTAAAAAAAATAAAATAATACTTCTCATGGTACTATCCAATTGAACCATGTCTTTTCCTCTCTTGAAATTAGAAAACAAACTCTTAGCTATGTGCAAAAGAGATGCATGATTGCATTCTAATAATGTATCTTAAATTGTACATTAAGGTTTTTTATTTTGAGAAGCTTTACCTTATGTTTCCAAAGGTCTCCCTTCTGTGAGTGGGATTACATCTTGTATGTGTCAGAGAGAAGCAGGCAGAGAACTTGTCCAATGTTTTTGTTTGTTTCTTTCCAGTGAAGAATGGCAGGGGCACTGCAGGCAAGACTAGAGAAAGACTTCAAGCCTAGTAAAACATAGGGAAGGACAGAAGTGGATGTAAATAACCTCATAAAAATGAAGGTAGAAGCTTACCATGTTCAGTGACTGTTTCTGAAGATGAACTGTGAATTTTTTGCTGTTCCTGCTGCTATACAGCTTAAGACAGATCCAGTCTGCATTATGAAACCTTTTTAAATACTGCAAAATACTAGAAAATAAATAGTGGTTTTTGGGGGGAAAGCTATGTTACTGCTATGATGCCCCAGTAATAAGACACTCATGTTATGTACGGGTTGATATTTATAGTCTAGATGGTACACAGATGAGTTATTTGCTTGTTTTCACTTTGCCTGCTTTGGCATGAGTATGAGTTATAAGCTTTAAATGCATGAAAAAGTAAAAATAAGAATGATAATATTTTCCTTGGCTATTCCAGTTACCGTGCACACCATCTATTTTTGTTTTCTCATATAGTTATTTTTAAAGTTTAGTAACTATGGTCCTCCTTTTTTGGCCTGTGTCACGTCCACCCAGCATATTACACTAACCAGATCTTGGAAATATTTCCATGTCTTCTGGATCTTATGGATTTTTTTTCTTTTTCTTTTCTGTGGACTTAGAAGGGGAGGAAGCACTACTAAAACTGTTTTAATAGTTGAACTAAGGCAGTGATTTCGGTTTTCTTTGATTTAGGTACCCTTTTCCAGTTGAGGTGAAGGAACACTAATAGCTAATTTAAGTCTGAAAATGGATTTCCTTTTCTTATTGCCTTTTATGAACTTTACAGAAATTGCCTGTGATCTTTCAAGGATTGTTAGATGGTTGGGAACCACTGAAGTATCAAAATTTGTATGTAGGGGAATCGATTGAAAACAGTTGTAAGATTCTGCCAGTAGATGGTGCAGTTAGTAAAAATATACTGGGGAGACCAGCATGAATGAACAAATTTGGAGGTTTGTGACTTCTGACAAGGTCTTTTGCTAGTGAGACAAATGAACTGGTTGGTTTGATTTAATATTTTCTTCTGTTACAGTAAATTTTGCAACCTGGTAATCTCAGCTATAGAATTTAGAGGAAACCATAACTGCTATAGTACTCAAAATGATGAATTTGGAAGTAAATTTGCAGTTATTGTGCTCAGCGGTTAAATCCTCTCTACCGTATACAGTGCAGACTAGTACTATGACAAATCTAGTCTTTCATGCTTGGACAAAACATTTTGGAGCTTTCTAAAGTAACCTACAGCTGGGCCTTTTTGAGACAGCAACATGCTGCAATTTGGAGGTTGCAATACTTTAAGGACTGAGGAGCCTATGGTTAATTTGAATGTTTTCTGAGAGGTACCTCCTTGGAGGTACTATGAAAAATTCTGATTAAAACATTCTTCACCATGGCTAAGTAGATTAGCTACTGATTTTTTTAATGCAGCTTCTAGAGGCTATGCTTGGCAGCATTTGATGTGAAGGATCAGTTCCTGCAATGTATTTTGAAAATTTTAGGGGGCACTATGAAGAGTTAAAACTTTGTCAGTATTTCAGAATCTGAGGTTGTTACTGATAGTAATGACGAATGTTATTAAATTGACGTTGTTGGAAGGATTTTCTTTAAAGTTTTAAGTTGGCAGAAGTAAAGGCAGAATGTATACCTCTGAGTCTATATAAAACTGAAAATTTCACAGTATTTAAGAAATTCAAGGAAATGTTTTATTATAACCTGCGTCAGTCCTTTAGCCTGTGAAGAATGCTATTGACTATGGAACAATCAAAGTAAAACCCTTTTTTCGGTTCTTGAGCACAATCTAAAAATTATGAAGATGGGATCAATAACTGTCCTACTACTGTGGTTTTGTTTGAATAACTCTGAGGGTAGTGTTGACTATGTGTTTTGGAAGGGCTTCAGACAAGGCAAGAGAATAAATTAGGAATAGAAGGGAATAATAGGAGGTAAAATGAGGGGAACTTTTTAAAGTTTGGCTAAAAGAACACATGCAACTGTCCTGATGGGTTGCCTATTTTGCTGAACACCTAAGGCCAATATTTCCAAAAGCAATTTGAACAGTTGCATGCATCAATTTTCTGCACCAAGTAAGGCACCTGTATTGCATTCTTTGCTCTCTAGAAATGCTGAATTGCCGTTATGCTTTTCAAAAGGACATAAATTCTTTTAAGATGATGCTAACTGAACATCTAAAAATTAAGCCACTCACTATCACTAGAAGAGCATGGTGAATTAGGCCAAGCTTGAGGAATAAGCTGATATTGATCATTTTGATGAGGGGCCTGGAGCATGTCTTTTATGAGGAGAGGCTGAGGCACTTGGGTCTTTTTAGTCTAGAGAAGAGAAGGCTGAGGGGGGATCTGATCAATGTGTATAAATACTTAAAGGGCGGGTGTCAAGAGGATGGGACCGATCTTTTTTCGGTGGTGCCCAGTGACAGGACAAGAGGAAATAGGCACAAACTTGAATATAAGAAGTTCCATCTAAACAGGAGGAGGAACTTCTTTACTTTAAGGGTGGCAGAGCACTGGAACAGGCTGCCCAGGGAGGTGGTGAATTCTCCTTCTCTGGAGACATTCAAAACCCACCTGGACATGTTCCAGTGCAACCTGCTGTAGGTGGACCTGCTTTGGCAGGGGGGTTGGACTAGATGATCGCCTTCCAACCCCGTGTGATTCTGTGATACTGTGATTTTAGCACAAAGTGGATAGGAATAAAGTATTTGTAAAACTACTGATCCATGTTTTAAATTTTAGAAAGCTGAGCTACTTCAGAAGAGTCGTCCTGCTTTTTGACATACACTGCTAGAGAGAAGACTTTCAAAACAGAAAGCTTTTCACTCTTCCTCTGCATGGCTCTTATGTAGCTCTCCAGTTAATAAAAGCGGTGTTTAAAGTCTAAGCTGTGCACCAAGTTAGAATCACAGATTCATAGAGTCATTCAGGTTGGAAAAGACCCTTGGGATCATCGAGTCATCAGTTCTGCTGCCATTTTGTATTTGTGAACTAGTCTTGCTTCCACGATTCTTGGCCCCTGCTGCCTATGAGAGCGCTACCTGCACCCCAAGTCTATCAGCAAATCAAGCCACCCCAAGACTTCCTTGACAGTTGTTTGTAAACTGCTAAGTATAAGCTTGCATCTGTATGCTGACTGTATGGATCACGATATGTAATAACCTAAAATGACAGATGAATTGCCTGTTTTCCCATGAATTGTTAGCTCCTCTTGTCTTACACTGGGATTGTGAACTTTGCGTTTCACTGTGCGTGGTGCTTGCTTGGTGTTCTGAGGCTGGGGGTAAGTGACAGGTGCTCTACTTGTCAACAGGTTATGGACTTCGTGTTCTTAGAGAATTTAGGGACTATCTAAAGTGTGCTATTTCTTTTGCTAATGTTGCTTCTGTCATTGCTCCAAAGGTGGCAAGAGACCATGTGTTCTCAATCTTCAGTCTTCTGAAGATTAAGCTGAAGATTCAGCTCTCCGCAAGAAGTAGATGTGCTGTTAATATCACACAGCTCCTTTAATTAGGCAATTAGAAGTGGAATGACAATGCTAAGAAATCAGGAGTGGAAAAAATAATAGATTTGCCAGGCCTTTAACAGTCCATCAGTTACTACAGTAATCTTTTTGTCTCATTCCTTTATGATCTAATATCCTCAGTGGTACTGTCATGTCTATAATTTTGTTCCTATCAATGAAGCTGCACAGCCTAATAGATCTGTCCCAGGTAAGCAGTTTTCACTCTGCAGAACATAGATGCTTTGCCTACTCAATGGTCCATGTCAGCTATTAAGTACTGATGATGGTCTTCTCTGAATAGCCTTTTAGCAAACAGCTTATTTCAGTTAGTTTGCATAGTGCAACTATGCAGTTTGTAGGGTGAGATTTCTTTTTTATTTTTCAAAAATGCTTTTCAGTATTCAGTATCAATTCAAGCAATAGTGGTACCTTTATGCAAGTGTATTGGGTCAAAAAATTGTCCTTACTCAACATAGCTTTTTAAGAAATTGGTGCACAAACCATGACTTGCCATTAGCAGTTCATCCTTCTACTTACAGAACACATTAATCATCCAGTAGGTTTTGCCAGTTGGGAAAAGCTTTGACAATACATTGTTTCAGAGTTCATCATTTTAGGGTAATTTTTTTAGCTTTTTTCTTTATTTTATAAAGAAAGAAACAGAAAAATACAGGATTTGCTTTTATGTAATGCATTCTTTGACCTTTTCCACGGTCTGCTGTTACTAAGATGATTAATTGCTCAGGCTAGGAGATAGGACTCTTTTCAGAGAGCCTTCTTTATCTGATAGAGGCTAAATTCATTTGGGGTGGGGACAGGAAAATACATTGGTTTTGGCTTACAAAATGGTTTGTATATTTTAGAAGTAAAGTTTTTAAAAAAGCCTATTATTTCTGAGAGAAGAGAGACATGAGAGAGAAAAAGAAAGGAAGCTCTGGTACTGGTGCTATGCTTAGTTTGTCAGAGACCCAGATTAACTTTAAATGAACTTTACGTGCTCAGTTACAGCATGCAATGCATTGTTTCCACAAGTACTGGTAAAGTTTCTCGCCTAGTTTGTAGCTTCAAAGACAAGCTAAACAAAAAAATGAAGTAAAACCTGTTTGTTGTTAAGGAGCTATTACACTGAGCTGCCTGGCAATGGGAAGTGCTTTTTCAATGTGTGTGTATAGGAGACCTAATTATGCTTTTTCGGTAGCACAAACTAAGCCTCTGGACCCCCTATATGACTTTTTGTGCAAAGTCATTCACTGTTTCATGAGGTGGTGTCTTCAGGAACACCGTTTCAAGGGAAAGCCATCTGGGTTTGTTTTACTGGTCAAGTGTACTCAATGTCACCTTTCTAGGGGAAAAGTTGGACTGTTGTCCTATGGATCTAGCTGGCTCCTCAGAGTCTCCTGAGAACAAGGTCACCACTGAGGGGATAGAATCATAGAACAATTTCGGTTGGAAGGGACTTTTAAAGGTCATCTAGACCAACCTCCCCTGCAATAAACAGGGACATCTTCAGTTAGATCAGGTTGCTCAGAGCCCTGTCCAACCCGACTTTGAATGTTTCCAGGGATGGCTTATCTACCACCTCTCTGGGCAATCTCTTCCATTGTTTCACCACCTGTATATCTTATTTCTTCTATCTAGTCTAAGTCTTCCCGCTTTTAGTTTAAAGCTATTACCCCTTGTCCTATCACAACAGGCCCCCATGTTCCTGTAAGCCACCATTAAGTACTGAAAGGCTGCAATCAGGTCTCCCCGAAGCCTGCTCTTCTCCAGGCTGAACAACTGCAGCGCTCTCAGTCTGTCCTCGTGTTTGCTGCACACCTCAGGGGAGATCCTGTGTGGAGGCCAGGGCCTGAAGGAAGGGCCAGGGGAGAGGCTGCTCAGGACTCAGAGCTCTGTGTGAGTTTCCACAAATAGTACTTGCTGCGGATGAAGGATGCTGCAAATCCTGGTGAGACGTAGGGATAGTCTTGGGAAAGCAATGCAGACAAGCCTGTTTGCATTTGCTATGCTGTCTTCCAGGCTTAGATGCTGTCTGGACCTTGGATAACAAGTGGCATTTGTTGAGGATTTGCTTTAGTCTGGGGATGCATGGACAGCAAAATCTTTCAAACAACATAATGACCTGTATGACAGTAGTGATAAGTAAAGGATCAGAAGCGAATTCTAACTTGCTTTGTGGCCTAGACACATATAAAAAAAAAAAAAAAATCTTTATCTTACCCTCTGTTTTTCAAAGGATGGCCTGTGTGAATCCTGTGTTTTCCCTGTCTGTCTTTCACTGGGTATGCCCTTCTGCAGCAAGTGTTGAGCAGATGGGCTGGACTGGCATAGTTTGAGTTTCAAGAGCTGGTTCTTCTGTAACACGAAATGGGGAGGGATCCAACTTCTTTAGCAGCAATGAGAAGGCCTCTTTCACAGATTGGGTTCATCTGCCGGACCCCACCTATGTAGGAATGTTTCCACTGGTTTGATTCTTCTCCAAAGCTAATCCCGCTTTCTGTTTGTGTTGCGACAAGCAGTGTGATAGCTGTACGCTACTGAGGAAAGCAACGGTGGCTTAACGTGTATCTCTAAGCTAGTGTGAACCAAGCCTCTTATGTGGCTGCATGTGGCGGTGTAAAAGCTGATCTAAATCCAGGTGACTTTGCTGGGTGTAGAGTTTTTGACTGGAATGGGGGAAAATGAGGGAAAATCCTGTGAGAATGGAAAATCTTTTTCCTTCTACCTCTTTCTTTCTGTTTCTTTCCCTATGGACTTCATGAGAGAAAATTTGTAGCTTTTAAGTCTGTATATTTTCCAAAAATCATTGCATTCTATATATGGCAGTTTGTTTCTTGTAAATGAAAAATAAAAGAATGATATGTGGGTCAGCCTAGAGTGATAGATCTTCTGTTTTTCCTTGAGGATTTTAATTTTTACAAATAAGTTTTGTGCATTTTCTGCATAGACTTCTGTATTTTAACAGAACGGGGTTTTATACCCAAATAGCTACCCCGGTTGTCTTCCTCATCACCATCCCAAGCTGTTCTCTCCACTCCAGATAAAACCTAGGAGAGGGCTGGAGTGCCAGAAGTGTCCTTAGTGGTCAGACTGCATCTCTTAATCACCTGAGAAAGTTAAGTTCTGTTTTTCAAGGTTAGCAAAAAAAGGAGCAGCACTGGAGGGAATAAAAAAAAGGGGAGCTATTTTGAAATGAAAAATACCTCTCACCTCTATCAGTTCTTTTGTTCAGCCTTCAGAAATGCAAGCTTTAATCCTGTCTCAGCGTTAGAATATCAAGCCCCTATTTCTGTTGGGGCTTTCCTGCCTTCCTCTCAGTGTCACTTATACTGTATAGGTTCTGAATCGTGTGAAATGTTTACTTATTATAAGTGGGTTGAATTAGCCATAAAATACATATGGCTTTAGATATAAATAATCTATCTTGAGAACAGACTAGATGATCTCTGGAAAATTTTCTAGCACTTTGATTCTGTTATGGGCACGATGAGACAGTGACAGGTTTTTTGTTTCAACAATGTTGTTGATAGGTTCTCACTTAGTAAAAAAGAGAGAGCTTAATTTTGGCAACAATTACTTCTGCCCCAAAGTTCCTTGCTGCTGCTACCTTACCTCGTCCATGAAAGATGAAAGACTTTTGCTACCTGCTGAGGCTGACTGAGGGATGATGTGCAGACAGAAGTAAAAACCCAGTGGGAAAGATGGAGGTGAGACTAATGTGAGGGCAATGTCTGTCTTTATCAAAAAAGGTCTAAAATATTGATGAATTTCTTACGTGCAGCACCTGTGTGTTTACAACAGTATCTATATGAAGATGCTATATTTTGTCTCCGTTTGACTAAAGTAGGACCTTTCATAACTGGGCAATCTGTTGGTAATTGAAGCATAGATTTATCAGACTAACTGTTATATCTAGAGGGAAAACAAGAAACAGTAATAGCAGAAAAGACGCTTCAGTAACAAACTGGGTAACAGAAAAGATTAAATCCTCCCTCAGCTTTTTTACTCAGGTTGAGCAATTGGATCAGAAAAGTCAATGACACCTTGTGCACATGACAAAGGAGTATCGCTGTCTGTGGAACCCAGCTGGAAAGTAACATGATGGCACATTTCTTCCTGCCAGTGGTATCTCCTTGTCAGCAGAATTGTCATCATTAATCCACTTCTTTCAGGTTGCAAAGCAGCTGTGAGAATAACTTGATTGGCCCCGTTGTCGTGGTGGTACAATACTGCTCGACTGAAGTTTTCTGATGGCAAAGACTCTGATCATGGCATATTGTGCCGGTTCTGAAAATAAGATTGTACAAATGTGTTCTGTGACATGTTAGCACTTCGAAAGTAGTCATCAGGTTTTGTCCTGCTTGCTTATAAAATGTAAAGCTCCACCAGAGCTTTAGGTGGTGGCTGGAATAGCTAATTGTTGTGTACATTATGAACAGTAATATAACATAAACAGCAAGGGCTGCTTCTAGGACGTTAGGAAAACTGAGATTAGCCCATAAACATTTCTATCAAATTTATTTTCATTATTTACATAAATATCTAGTTCTTTAGGATGTACAAAAACTGAGGTGAATGTTTCATGCAAACAAACTGTCTCAAATTCCTTCTTGTTCTTCTTGCTTCTACTTTGGCCAGAAATATGAACACTGTTTTGCCTCTATAACATCAGAATTCTAGAAGGCCTGTAAAATAGTGGGCTTTTATCTCTCCTCTCNATAGTGGGGTTTTTTCCCCCCTCTCCCCCCCCCTTTTTTTTTTTTTTTTTTTTTGTGGTGGAATTTGTTTGGTTGGTTTTTTTGTTGCATCTTCAGTACTGGGAAAAGTACTGAAGTACTGCTTGAATCTGCCGGGGACTGTTTACATTACATGATAATCACTTTTGCTAGCTTTTATTTATTTATTTATTTATAGTCCTGGAGGACTTCATTTTCTTTCTTTCCCTCTCAGCAGATGATTTTAATTATTTATAAGCAATTTTAATATTTTTTAATCCAGACTCCCCACTAGATATTGCTTGAGGATCTTGAAGCTGGTGCTGAAGAAGAGTTATTTCATGATGATGATGATGCAAGTTTTGGGGTCCTTTGCCTCCTGTCTGGAACTGTTTGAGGAAAATCACCCTTTTTATTTGCTGTATCTGAAGAATTCTGAGCTTGTAGTTTGGTTGCACTTGGAGGATTCATTGGCACTGCTGTAAAAATGAGTTAGGTGGTGCCTAGAGTGTATTCAAGAGTTTAACTGCGTAATATTTTAACCTACACTGAAGGCAGGAAAAGACAAAAAGTTAGAATATTGGGTTTATAATGGGGAGCAGAACGTGTTAAGTTTTAATGAGTTATCTGGAGCATAAAAGGGAACAAGCACAGAACCAAAGTAGTAAGATTTGATCATTGTAGCAGCAAATTGGAGCAATACTACCTTATTTTTGATCATAGAATCACAGAATGATCCAGGCCGGAAGGGACCTCCAAAGGTCATCTAGTCCAACCTCCCTGCAGTCAGCAGGGACACCCCCAACTAGACAAGGTTGCCCAGGGCCTCATCGAGCCTCACTTTGAATATCTCCAGAGAAGGGACCTCGACTACATCCTAAAGAAGGATGGCAGGATGTTGTTTTTAAGGTTTTTGGAAGGTAAAACAGTGGGGTCCTTGATGGAAGATGTAGTAATGTTTGAGGAGTTAAATGCTCATTTCAAATTTACTTAAGCTGGGAAAGGTGAGCATGCATTAACAAATCTGATGAAGGATATACATTAAATACTTGGAAAATTGAATCATGAAGAAAGTACTGGTCTTGGCCACTTTGTGCTTGCAGCATGTTATTAAGCATATCTTTAAGACTTTTATATATTTTGTCTGCTTCTGTGGTTGTGCAAGATTTGTAACAATTTATAATTAACTAGTATTCATTATTATTTGAAAAAGGCAGGGGGGAAAGAGAAGCTATGGACTTGGAATGGATAAAACACTTGTCTAATCAGCAATGCAGTTACACTAACTTTTCTGAGGAGAACTGATTTTTGGGGCAAATCTTGCTTCACAGATAGCTCTTCTCTCTCTCATATTAATAGGTCAAGAGAAAGGAGGTAGTCAAGATACAGCTTCAAGAATAAGGAAGTAGAGACATCTTGTCTATTTTTCCATGCTATCCCTCCAGTGTTGCGCTTGCTCCTCAAGTTCAAGTAGGCCAAACTGCAACTAAGTTTGCAGCAAAGTCTCTCTTGACAGGAAACTTAAGGGAGGCAATATGCTGACAGGAAAGGAAATGTTAGTTTTGGCTGCAATGTGCTTGGTAATTACTTGAACAAGAACATCCTGACATTTTTTTTTCCCTAATTTTGATTTCATACCTGCTAATCTATGTGACATCTGTCAGAGTTCTGCCATTCAGTTGACATGGTTAGACATTGTTCTGTCTCTGCTTGAGAAATGTCTTTTTTCCTGTATCCCATAAGAGCTTGAAAAGGAAACGTGTGGTGACAAAAAACCTGAACTTGCTAAGTCATAAAGATGCCACACAGATAGACATGGGTGCCTTTTGTTCAACAGTTAAAGTTTTGCTTTGATTCAGAAATACAAGTTACCCCTTAAACTAGTTTGTTTTGTTTTATGTTGGCTTTTTAAAAAATAAATCGGAGAATCACAGAATCATAGAATGGTTAGAATTGCGAGAGACCTTAAAGATCATTGAGTTCCAACCCCCCTGCCATGGGCAGAGACACCTCAAAGCCCCATCCAGTCCGGCCTTGAACACTTCCAGGGATGGGGCATCCACGACTTCCCTGGGCAATCTATTCCAGTGGCTCACCACCCTCACAGTAAAGAATTTCTTCCTAATATTAATCTAAATCTCCGCTCTTCTAATTTAAAACCGTTATCCCTTGTCTTGTCACTACACTTCCTGACAAAGAGTCCCTCTCTGGCTCTCCTATAGGCTCCCTTCAGATATTGGAAGGCTGCTATGAGGTCTCCCCGGAGCCTTCTCTTCTCCAGGCTGAACAACCCCAGCTCTCTCAGTCTGTCTTCATAGGAGAGGTGCTCCATCCCTCTGATCATCTTCGTGGCCCTGCAGTACAAAAAGCCCTCAGGAGAATCAGTGTTCTTGCAATTCTGGCAGTTTTTTAAGGGACTTCACTACAGATTTTTAGACCTTATCTGTGAACACGGAGGTGGCTTTTCTCCTCAGCTGCACACATCTGACAGTAGCAACATAATGAGTTCTTGACTTGTCACATCTCTTAGACCTGTTCTTAAGTCTTGCTGGGTCACTTAAGGGACCTGAGGGTACACTTAGGCATCTTCCTGAAGGAGTTTGCTCTGAAACCAGGCCTGAAACCTTATAAAGATGTGGTGGGTTTGTTTGTTTGTTTTTGTTGTTTTTTTTTCCCTCCTGCTAACAGGCTGGTGAACCTTGATCTTTCCAGGCTTTATTCTCTAAAATTTTTGGCAAGCTCGCTGACTTCAAGCTTCATTGCAAGCATCACACATCCAGTGAACAAAAAAGCCCTAGCTGACCAATCACAAATAAACAATATAGTCCACTTGGCCATGAATAAATATTTCATAGAAAGATCTGTGTGAACAAAGATATGAAAAGGCCATTGTTTAAGTAGTTTCCAATGAGATATGAAAAGAAATCATGAGCAGCACTACTACTGAAGAGAGACTGAACCGCATCTGTTCAATTAGTGGATAAAGTCTGGTTTTGTTCATGTCTTGATACTTGTTATAGTAATGCTCTGTCTCTGAGAATATATTTGTTTGGCATCCTGTAGAAAGCAGCTTAAATTGTGTGCAGAGAGGTACAGTCCAAGACTCCTGATGGACTCCTTACGTCCAATCCACGTAAGGATTTCCAGCTGGAATATTCTGAATAAGAAGATCCTCATTTGTGTGTATAGACTAATATCATGGTACACTTGGCTACTGTAGAGGTTATCAGTGTTGGTTGGTTTGTTTCTTTGTTCTGATGGGGCCAGTCATAGAATATATATTTTGGCAGCTGACTGGTTGAGTATATTTAAACTAGTGGATACTTAGTACTAGTAATGATATAAAAAGAAAAACAGCAGCATTGCAGCACTGTACCTTGTCTATAATGGACAAAACTCCAGAGTTCTAAAGTAAAAATCCTTTTACTGCTGAAAAAAGTAATTGTATTTAAGCAAGCATTGCATTATTTGATGGAGGAATAGAAAGTAATGTGGTAGTTCATTCCTAGCCCCAGCATGTAGCCCAGGTAAGTGGCAGGTAGGGTGTTGCCAGACACTCCCCATGGAAAATATGTTGTAATGAAGTTCGTGGTGGTAGCAGAAAACCACACGTCTCTTACACCAGGTTGAAGAGAAGCTACAGTCTGTCTTCCTTTTTCTTTGTTAGGATGTTGTCTTTGATGCAGAGACTGCAGAATGAAAAGCTGGATCCTTTCCAGAAAGTTAGTAAAATCAGTCTTCGGTAACTGTATTGACTTTTACTGTGTACCAAGGTCACTGAGCTGCATGAGCAGAGAGCCCTGTTAAAAAAGATTTTGAGTATTTTAAAAGGTGTCTTTTTACAGTTTGAATAAATAAGCAGAAGCATTATAAAAATAAGCTGTAGGTATGGTATTTACTACTTTTGTCCTCATCTTTTGCCTTCTTTTCTTTCCAGCTGCAGTCCTGCAGGTCAGTTTTTATAACGGTAATAGCTTTCCAACAGTTGTCACACCAAAGCTCTGAAGGAAAGGAAGATACTGGTTGCTCCACAGTTTCTGGCACTGATAATTAGAAATATAAGTGTGTGTTTTTTGGACAGGGTGGTGTTTGCTTTTATGTAGAAAGGAGGTGGTAGTTTTGGATAAAGGTGGCTGGTATTTTCCTGGTAAAGTATCACTTTCACAAGAAACAAAATCAGCATGTCAAAAATTGACTTCTCTCTGTCTAAAGCTTTTTCCAGCTGGAAGTTCTGGATTAAAAAGGAGGTGGAGGTACTAAGGTGGCTTTTACTATGCCCACCACAGTACTCTCTCCGCCATAGTGTGAGGCGTGGATTCAAGTTTATTTCTACCTGCATCAGACCAGTAACCTGAGCAAGGTGAGCATTAAAACACCAAGATATGAATTGTTTTGGGGTGGATCTCTTATTTCTTCTCTTGGAGCATTTTGCTTCATGCTTCACGCTGATGCACACATTTGGTAATTGATCCTGGGTGGAGGCAGGGCGGAGGAGGTAGAATTAATTGCCTCATGGCTTTGTTTGCTTCATGTTTTAGGAGTAGGTCTTGATGTCCAGAGCAATAGTGCCAGGATAGCTTGCTGAATCTCAAGTGCCTATAGGAAAGGCAAATCTTGCAGAGTTCTTTAGGCTGTTCACTCGGATCAGGATATGTCTTTAATTTGCTTACGCTACATACCCACAATGGAGAGGGACAATGCTTTACAGAAAATGGCTTGTAACTAAGGTTGACTAAGATTTAAAAAAAAATAAAATGGAGAACATATGGCCTGCAACTTAATTTCTTATGATCAAAGGCCAAATCTTTACTTTTTCAGTTGGCTTTTTATTTATTTCATGCTATCATTGAATATTTCTGAGGTCTAATAGCTGGTCAAAGAAGCTTCAAAGCTGTAGTTATCCCTCAGCAAGGGTAAAGACATCCAACCTTTATTGTAGGATTTCTGTGAAATATATCTGAGTGTGTGTGGTCTGTTTCATGCCTAGAAATCCACAGAGCTGACCCCTGCCTTCCTTATGGTATCTTTTTGTAAGGGAAAATGTTCCAGATGTACTTAACTGACCGGGTGCCTTCAGCACAACAGACTTATTAACCATTAAGCCAGCATAAAACTTGTAAGTGCAGCTGCTGCAGAAACGGACAGTGAAGAAACACAAAAACTGTGCCTGGAGACAGAAGAATAAATAACAGTACGGTGATAATTACCTCCTGTAGGTATTGCATTGTGGTAGTCATCAGAAACTTATTTACTGTGTCTGCCTTTCCCTCTATCAGTGATGAGTTTCCTTCATCCCCTCACGCTAGCCTGCCTGCTACCGCTTAGAGAATTTCTCATGATTATGGCTGAAATGGTAGGAGTAATTAGATAAAACATTGCTGTAAATTCCTGTGGAAATAAGTACTTTAAAAAATTAGTTTAGTTGAGTTCTGGCAAAACTTAGCTTCTTCTGTGTGTAAACAATTGGGTGAACAGATAAACAGCTGGGTAATGGTGCTTTATCTACCTCCAGATAAGGACAAAAGGTAACAAACTGAAATGACTAAGGAATCCGAAATCTGTTGCTCCGACATTGACTTGTTTAATCGTGGTCAAATACCTTATCCCCTGCACAAACTGCTGAACACTTGCTTCTTGTGTCTGACCTTGTCAGGCTGAGGAGTGCTCCTAGAGAAAAGGTCAGGTTTTAAGCTGATGGTAGGTTGTTGCTGACATTAGTCAGGGTGGAATGAAGTCCTAATGCATGTATCTTCAGATGTCAGCTGGCATTCTCTGTAGGTGTCCGAGGAGCAAGTGATCAGCAGCTCCAAGTGAAACCAATGTTCACTGTGGCACACCTTGTGTCTGATGCTTGGGTTCTGACTTAGCATTAGTGGTGGCTTGCAAAAATTCAGCTCTAAGAGTTGTATAAGAGTTATAAAGCTGAATATATATTGTGAGGGAAAAATAAGAAGCCAGAATTCAAAGTTTTGGAATTGAGTGAATCATAGGAATTATGGCAAACTCAAATGACTAAGCAAAGCTATTGAATTTGATGCTCCATCAAGATGTAAGAGTGTATTCGGTGTGATTGTGACTCAGCACTTGCAGGTGAGTCATTCCTCATCACAGGGACCCCAAAGCTGTTGGTTTTCTGGCTGAAAAAGAAAAGAGGAGGTGGGAAGAGATTTAAACCTACAGAGAAATTTTGAATTTAAAAAATACAGAAGAGAGGGGGAAGTTTTACCCATACTTAGACTATTTTTCTTGAAAGACTATTTTTAACTTCTAAATATGGTATTTTCAGTGGAATAAGATAAATTTTCACAGGAACTTTATTTATAGTGGAGGCTTTTCATACTTGTGAGTATATTGAATTATTGTAGGACACTTTTAAAGCAATGCGGTTTGCTTTGTTCATGGCTATCTTTCAGACAGATGAGTTTAAAATACTTCATGCTGATAACTCAGTTGTGAGAAGACAATAATAGTGGAGGGGGATTGAAATCAGTAAGTGCAAACAGGAGAATAAAGGTGTGAGAATATACAAACATTTAATGAAATATGTATGTGTAGTAGAAACAGCAAAACAAGAGGTCTTGCCGGCAGTGGCAATATTCTGAGAAGACAAGGGATTGAGCAGAAATGAGAGGTGAAAAGAAGTTAAATCCTCACCTCAACTTTGATGTGTCTGCGTGTTCATCATGTAACAGGGCAGTAACAGAATAAAGCTGTCATGGTATGGGTCCTAGTGCCTGTATCCAGCCAAAGCGAGGCTCTCCGCCCTTGAAGCATAGTGATGGTAAGGATGATAGTGTTATTTTTCTTCTGAACCTTTGAACTTGTCTATTAGTAGAGATGGGCTTACTTGTGGGGGCTGGATGGTGTATGTTGGTGTGTTAACCTGTTGTACCAGATCTGGGGATCAGGAAGGAAAATCCTTTTTCCTTCCTGGTTCTGTTTTGCAAGTCTGGCAGAGACCATGGAGAAACTGTATTTTGTATTGTAATGTGAGGCATGGTTAGTGGCTTGGAGACCCCAAGTAACAAGTTCTTTGCACTCATGTGGGGCCAAGGCATTGGCAATGCTAAAGATTTTTTTTTTTTCTTCCTGTGTCAAATTGTGGTTGTGTCTTTTGCACTTTTATTTCAAGTCTCAAGTACCTTGCAAGGTTCGAGCAAGTTCTTTGTGGCTGTTCTGTGCAAGGATGTGTAGAGGAGATATCAAAGCGATCTGCTGGACTGAGTATTGTCCGATGAGAGGGGCTATATGTCATGACTTGTTCCCATCCCTGTATATGGTACTAGCTACATGTACAGATTACTAAGAAGTTCCAGAAGCAGCATCAATTCAAAAAAGTTACAAAATTTGTGGGCTTTTTCTAAATGCATCTCCATAAACTATTTGGTGAACGTGATGTGCTGTAAAGCACATCCGCCTGGATGCAGTCCTGAGTGGCATGCTCTGATATGCTCTGGGTAGTCCTGCTTTGGCAGGGGAGTTGGACTAGATGATCTCTATGGTCCCTTCCAACTCTAAAAATTCAGTGAAATTCAGTGAAAGTACCTTCAGTGTCAGATTACACATTTTTGTTTTTTAATCACAGAACACGATAAAATCATTTTATGAGGCAAAGAGACTGTTGTATGTGCGCATTGTTTATTTTGATCTCCAAACTTTGAGTTCGGTAAGCCTCTCCATAGAATTTGCAAATCTCTGATGGGAATATTTTTTGTTATGTTAGGTACAGAAGCACTCCAATGTTCTCACTGTAAGCTGTGAAAGAGGCTTTGACTGACTGATAATATTACATTAAGGAACATAAGAAGAGGTGATCAAGGACAGATGAGTTCTGTGAAATACATTTGGAGGTTTTAATAAATTAAGACAGTAATTTTTTAAGAAATATATAGTTCTTTTACATGTACACTTCCAGCACTATGGGTGATGCGGACAGAGTGATTAACTTCACTAGTTAGAGTGAAGCAGTGAAATATTTATTAAGGTGAAACAGTGATTTAGCAAAACCAGTAGTAAGTGCGATAGAACCAGTAGTAAATGCAATAGTGTTTTACAAGACTCGATGTCAAGGTACACTATTATTTACTGCATAGAGGACAGGGTCAGACAAGCCGTCAGGGAGACCCTCTCGTTGAGTCACGAGGTTCAGAAAGGACCCCCTTGCTTTCTAAACTCCTTCTCATAGAGGAGTCTAGGTGCAGCTGGATCCAATCCTAGTCCCAGACTTGGTCAACGGTTTATGTCTAAAGGATTATATATGCACAATCAATCCTTTACATTACTTAGCTAAGATTTCAAAGTTTAGCATGCTATTAGTTACTTACCGAGAATCTGTTGTGGCAAGGAATCTCTCAACCTTGAGGAATAGAACCTTAAGTGAGCATCCTCACAAAAGGGGAGATCCTGGCGTGCAGCCCGCTGCCATACAGGAGAGCTCAAAGGGCTCTTGGGCTGTCTACTATTTATACAGTAATATAATTGACCTGTAGTCATATTCTCATGGGAACAAAATATCTAGGTACCCACTCCAGACAGTATTTTGACTATGTTGCCAGCCATCCCCCCAAGTCTGGGTGCAAGTTATCACAACTGCTGTTGTGATGGCCATGGTGGCCAAGGCCTGAGCAGGAGCCGGGGCTGGTAGGGGAGGGAAGCAAAACAGGGAGAGTACACCGCCACAATGGGAAATTATTGCTGGCATTTGATTTTTGTTTAGAATGACATAATATTTCTTATTGTTGTGCTTTTATTGTATATAGTTGATACTCTTCTAGATCATTAGGTAATTATGATTAAGGGATGACTGACCTAACATGGAGTTAGGCTTAGAGCCTGAAGAAGAAGATAAATGGCAAAGCCCATAAGACCAGATTCAAAATGCCAAAAAGGCCATAATGAGTTTTATGGAAATTATAAAGGAAGATATCTTGATAAAATGGAAAGAAACAAAGGAAGATCCAAAGTTAATACTTCCTTTCATCCTTATGTTGTTACAACACATGAGTTCGGTGATGTCTCTGACATTAAGAGCCATCTGTGTGCTAGTATGAGCCCATTTCTACTTCTACATCCTTAGAACATGCTGGTGTCATACTTTCAAATGAGATCACGTAATGCAGGCCTGGAAGTTCTAATTAAAAATGCTGTCTAGGCTCTGAGAAGTTAAGAGCTATTGAAAGTAACTTTAAATTTGTATACTTGTAGTGAAAAATAGTCAAAAAACAATGATTTCTTCATTTTTTTCCTCTAAATTATGATAACGAGGTAGTTCAATGTCATACACTGCAGAATGTTGAGTATCTTGAGTATTTTACTCAAGGTGACCAAAGACACTTACTCAAAGTTTCTCATCAGTTTTTTGAGTTTTCAGGCTTTGGTTGTTTTTTTTTTTTCCACATTAGAACAAAACAGGATTTTTTTTTAATGACACTTCACAACAAAATTGCACAGAAGTTCACCATTTTCAATTTTGAAAGGCCAAGATTTTAGTTTTGATCTCTTTAGCTGAAACCTGATCCCACTGCATCTTGGGTGTCTTCCAGGAGAAAACTTTGATCTGTTTCACTGGAAATTTTTTAATTAGTTGTCATTCTAAGTGCAGTCTTTTAAAACCAGAGCAAAGCAGCAGACTGTTAGCATATCTGAGCCAATAAAGTCACAGTGTACAAAGAATTAAACCGAAGGACCCTAAGAAGCAAGAGTATAGTCAGGGTTTTAGACTAGAATCAGCTTAGCTTAGAAGTCCCATTGGTTTGACCCCAAGGTATTTGTCTATTCTTCTGAGTTGCTTCTAGGAACACCACCAAACCCACATACTCAAAACACTGTAGTATTATTTATTAACATAAACTGCTCTATCTAAAGCTGTTCTACATGGCTTCTTCACTTTTTTGTAAGCACAAGTTTTCCTGCTTACGTGAAGCCAGTGTGAAAACGTTTCCACAGCTTAATATGGTTTTATTCAGATTTTGATGGGAGGGAAGCTATTTCCTAAAGGTGATTAAGGGATTGGAGAATCTCCCTTATGTGGAAAAGCTGAGAGAGCTGGGACTCTTTAGCCTAGAGAAGAGAAGGCTGAGGGGAGACCTTATTAATGCTTACAAGTATCTAAAGGGCGGTTTGAGGGAGGATGGAGCCGGACTCTTTTCAGTGGTTCCCAGTCACAGGACAAGGGGCAACAGCTGGAACACAGGAAGTTCCACCCAAATACGAGGAAGAAGTTCTTTATGGTGAGGGTGACAGAACACTGGAACAGGCTGCCCAGGGAGATTGTGGAGTCCCCTTCTCTGGAGATTTTCAAGACCCTCCTGGATGCAGTCCTGAGTGATGTGCTCTAGGCAATCCTGCTTTGGCAGGGGAGTTGGACTAGATGATCTCTAGAAGGTCCCTTCCAACTCTGACAATTCCGTGATTCCATGATTCAGTATTAGTTACAAAGCCTTAGGGAATGTGAATGAGATGCTGAGTTTTCTTGTCAGATAATGGTTT
Source organism: Arenaria interpres (assembly GCA_013399435.1). NCBI lineage: Eukaryota > Metazoa > Chordata > Aves > Charadriiformes > Scolopacidae > Arenaria > Arenaria interpres. The sequence goes on from VXAK01019392.1 coordinate 83,102, forward strand.
TGTTCTTCCAAAAGGGACCAGCCTCAAAAGAAAACCAGACATTTTCAATATCTTTGGTTGTCTCTGCTTGCAAAACAATGGCTGCTCTTTAGTAAGGAGTCCCTATTGCTGTTCTGGAAGCAGATGTTAGGAAGAAAGCAAACCCATAGTTGTTCCCTCAGCCCCCTACTTTCAAGCAAATACTCTTTTATTAGTGTGAGCTTTCAAGTCTTCTCCACTTGAAAGATAAGGGAAGATGAGGAAGGGTGATATTTGATAAAAGTACAATTTGGGATTTTTTTGTCTACGTTCTCGTAGTCTGTTATCTCCCCCTCTTTGCTGCAGTTGTCCTTGTAAGATTAAGATAGAAGACAAGAAATACTATTTAGACTGCAGATATTTCAGTTTGAAACTCTCTTGTCTAAGTAGGAGTAGATATGCTGGAAGGAAGTGGACTATCTTTAGGATGAAAATCTTTTTCACTGAGAAAAGACTACATGGATGTTAATATTCCCTTTCCACCATTCACCAGCTGAATCAGAATCCAGCTATGCACTTCTGCAATGCCTGAACAGGTGGTGTTTGGAGGCTCTGAGAATAACTGTGCTGTGAATGATATACAGTGAATGAGCCTTCCTATAGCATTATTTATTTTTTCCTGGAGGAGATCTTGCAGCATTATTTTTTGTCTGATGTCCTCTCTTACATTATTGCAGCAATAAATGGATGTAAAAGACAAGTGTGTGTTATTTGTCTCTGCCCCATATATAGTACGTTAGACCACTACTGTCCTCTTTGCTTCTGAGAAGTGTTGAAAATATGGTAAAGGTGGAAGCTGTTGCCATCAAATGTAATATAGTCCAGTTATATATATATAGCCCAGACATATATAATATGTCCAGGGACATCTTTGTCATTTTAATTTTCTATGTTCTTTGCTAGTAAAAAGATACTAAAAACATTTTCTTTGCTCTTGAAATGTTAATGTTTGTCGGCTGTTACTTTATATTGCATATGTAGCCATGCAGCACGTGTTGCTTTCATTGTTATTAGCCACTAAAAGAAAGTATTCAAAGGATTCAAGGAAGCCTTTTGTACTCCTGACTTTGAAGAGTACACTTCTTTGTGTCAGCAATTAAACCTGTTCATATAATGCAATAACCATGCTTTTCATTGATTCTTGTCCCCCGTGCAGTTTTCAGTCAGAATAATGAATTGCTTTTTTTCACGGAAATTGAATTCTCTTTATTGTTCATATGTTTTGGATTTAGCATGGTGTGCCACATACCAATAGGCAACAATAAAGTGCAATGCTATTCACAAGTATTTCTGTAGCTGTTCTACAGTCTTTCTCTGATGGTGGCACATTAAACAGGTTTCCTTAATCTTTGTTTAGGCCTTGAGACTTGAAGTATAAGGCGGGAAAGCTGAGACATGATGAGTAAAGGCTGACCAAATCAGAATGATCTTGCCTTGATTCATTTTGCACAACTCCTTTTCTGATACCTCACTTCACTTTCAAATGAACTTTTCTCACATATTGTCAGTTTTCCTCAATGATAGTTGCATGTTTGGCATTTAAATAGTTTCAAATCCACTTATTTCCTTTCCATGAGGGCTTTGTAATAATGCACACCTCTTTCTGTGAGTATTTGTAACTCTGGCTATTGAAACATAGGTTTTTCATGGGTATTGGTTGGTTTGGAGCTGGGAGATAACAAGTTACTTGCAGTTACTTAAAGTGGAAGGCTTGGGATTTCAAAGCATTTCAAGACTTGCCTTCAATTAGTGTTATCTCAATATTTGGTGCATTCTGCTTAGATATGGGCAGACTGTTCTCTCCCTCTATGTTTGCTTGTATACACATAGAAATTGGTTGCTGCCTATCAAATTTGCAAGGTCAGAAGAGTATGCTGGGCACTGGGACTCAAGGTCTTGCTTAGTTACCTTGGTGCCTTATCAGTAAAGAAAGGTGATGTCCCTGTGCCACAGGGATGTAGGGCAGAAGCAGACTGCTATCATCTGAGAAGCTTTGTTTCCCAATGTAGTAGGCTCTGATGGAGCCAGGGCCTCACTTATGTAAATGTTTAAACAGAGTTATCACTGCATGGGTATTTCTGGAATATTAAACTGCTGTACTACGAATGCCTTGTCTATGTAAAAAACCAGTTTCCTGAAATTGTTCACTAGTTCTTTATACTATTGTAATAAATATTGAACAGTTAGTGACCAGTGGAAGTTGATCAGCTTGCACCAAAAGTGGAGGGTGATACTGGTGCTCTCAATAGAACACATGATTTTTCTTATGTATTACTTGTTTTAAAACAACAACCCTCATAGCTCAAATTAGGAAATAATTTTATCTGTATGTGTATATCAAATTAAGTTAACTCCTTGTCAAGATTATTTCCTTAGTTTTTGTTATGAAATTTTGATGACTTTGCTTTGTTACCAAGATAATCTTAAAATCAGAGGTGACATGTTTCCAACTGGAGAAGCTATGCAGGCAGTTGCTCTTGTTAGATCATTTAAGTGATGATTTGGATGCAGTGAATGAAATGCACAGGAGATGTTGTGATTTGGGCCTCAAACCAGGACAGGAGGCAGGAGAGATAGCCAGCTCCAGAAAATATTCAGAAAGAAAAATGTGGTGGGTTGACCTTAGCAGCAAAACACCCACCCCACCTCTTGCTCACTCACCTCTCAAATTTGCGTTATGATTCTTTGGGAAGATAAATGCCATAGTGAATATTCCCAGGTCCTGCCCATTTCTCTGAGCTCTCATTGCTGAACACAAAGTTGTATGGTAGGGAAATATCCCTTCGGTCAGTTGGTCAGCTGTCCTAGCTGTGTCTCATCCCAACTTCTTGTCCACCACCAGCGTACTGGCCTCTATGTGTGTGTGTGTGAGTTTGGAGAGAAAGCCTCAGTTCAGCAGTAGCCAAAACATTGGTGTGTTACCAACACTGCTTTAGCCACAAGTACAAAGCACAGCCCTGTATAGGGTGCTGTGAAGAAAGTTAACTCCATCCCAGGCAGACTCAGTAAAACCAGATAGATTTTTAGAAAACATGTTTGTTTGGTTAATTTTTTTTAATTGCAGGTGTCTGTGTTTGCATCTTAACAGTATAAAAGATAACCATCACAGATTAAGTAGATGAAAAAGAAGAAAGAAATCTACTAGGTCATTTCCAAATTCCACTGACTTTACTTAGTATACTGCTGACCATAAGTAAATGAAAATGCTACATTAGTGGCTGAAATATTTCCTAGAATGCATAGACTCTTTTGTATGATGGAAAGTATTCGAACTTTAATTCTAAGATTAAAAAATAGAGTAACAGGTTTCTCAGGATATGTGCACTGAGCTATTAATTTCTAATGTTTAGTGATTGTAGCTCAGAAAAAAGCATTACCCAGAGTACAGTAGGATACCATCTGGGATCTCTGTTCCATGTACTCAAGAGAGGCTTCTCACTCAGTGGCATTAAAATATATTATTCAGTAAAGAAAAAGTAGAAGAATGGTGTGAAATCCAAAATTCTGTTCATGACTCTGGGAAAGCTTTTCGTTTCTGTTTCAGGAGCAACTGATTTTGTTTTGATACAGTTGTAAAACTAAACTTGGATGAAGAGCAGTGTATTTAGTTGGATGTTTACTCATGTGGTTCATTGTGGCTGGTCACAGCTGCATACATCAGAGCTTCAGCACTGACTTCCCTGGTCTTCTGGAGAAGCAGATAAAAGTGAAAAGTACAAAAAGAGATTCAGCATGCTCTTGATCAGCATGTGGGCAAGGAGTTTGCTGGTTAGTATTTACTGAAATGAGTCCTATCTCACAGACAGCAACACACTCTGAAAAGTGATCTTTTGCACACTCTGAAGTGCTCTGGGTGCATGGGAACATGTCTCAGAGGTGCCGTGGTGGCAGTTGCTGGAATACCCCCTTGCGTTGTCCTGATCTGTTGCCCTTGTGAAAACAATCCACAGCTGGTGGTTTCATTTAAATCCATGTTGGATTGTGATCACACTGTAATGTCATGCCTTCACTATGTCACTTGGAAGTCAGATTTTTATTTAGGTGTTTGTAAACAGTTACAAGTGAAGCAAATGTAAAATGCAGTCCTCCTCCTAGACTTGAGCAAAAAGATGCCTTCCTATTTGTTTTGGTATTTGTTGTCTAGAATTCTTTTTTGTGAGTCTGAGGTACCTGTGGTCCTTATGGAGTAATTTCCCTTAAGTTCTGGATTCCTCTGATAAAGACCTCTCCTGATCTATCTTTTTGTTTTTAGCACTTTTCTACAAATGGAAGTGCCAAAGATGGCTCTGTTTACAGTCAGATACCTTTGTACCATAGCGAGGATTTCTCATCCTGAAGCTATGCCTAATTACCTAAAGGGCACAGGGATTATGTAAATAGCTCCGAGTGTTTGGGAAATTAAGGCTGTTTCCCTTTTGGTTCTGGTTAGCAGCTGATAAACGACCCTTTCTCCAGTTTGGGTTGTTGAAGCTGAGCTGCTAGTGTATTCATATTGAATATTGGACCAAGTATTTATATGCACATTTTGATAAGCTCTTGACATCTTTTGCTTTGTCAGTTCTCTATAGCTGAGAGACACATAATGCAATATTAATGAAGATGGTGCAATTAGTAGTAAACCACTTTACTTGGATACATCCTCCCTCTTTACGTGTCAATGAATGCCAATGAAGGGAGAAGTGACAGAGGGGTGAAGTGATTGAATGGATTTTGGCTCAGCCATCTCTACATGAGGGCCAGATTAGCTCTTTTTAGGCTCTGGAGACTCATGCGTATGGCTTAATAAATGGAAAGTAGCAATAAAATATATTTCTGTATATGAGTAGTTTGTACATTGAGCTGTTCCTTTATTTACTGCGTACATATGTTCTGTGTGTATATACACACACGCATATGGTACAAAACATACATTGCATGTACATGATATTTAGATGTGTAGAGATGTTAAATATCAGCTCCTTCGGATTCAGGTAGGATATTGGATACTTAAAGTGTCCAAGGATTTCTTTCTGGTTTCCTAGGCAGAAAACTAGAATAGATGTTAAATGTTTAATTTTGAACCTGTAGAGTAGGATCTATTAACTGGAGACTAGAAAGACTAGTTTAACGGAAATGCCCCTATATCGACTCTTTGGGTAGAAGGTCCAGATTTTGGAAAATAAGATTTTGCAAAATCTGTTAACTCTCTAGAACTGAGATGCAGATACCCACCAAGTCACTCAGAAATTACTGGGACCTGAAATGCAGCCATAATTATAGTGAAGTTAAGCAAGTTAGCAAAAACAACATCAGTGCCAGACTCACCTTGCATCAGATCTTGTTAATTCTATTAATTCATGCTTTATTTCAGGTAGAAAATCTTTCTGGCAATGGCAGTGCCTTCATCAAGTACTTCAGTGCTACACAGGTATAATGTATAGGTAAGGTGCTAATGGATTCGTCAGTGTTACTGTAATTGTTGTTTTGTATCTTTATTTTTATAAAATTTTCCATGGTAACTGTCCTGCTGTCAGCAGGCATGCAGCCACTCTGTGATCAGCTCATTGTAGAACAATTATAAGAGATGTGACCCAGCATGATTCCTCTTGGAGTTCTTATTGTGATTTTGTTTTACTTTCCCTAATCTAAAAAGGTGTCTGTGGCTACAGATGTATTTCTGCCTTTCATAGTGTCAAATCTGATGCTTGATGTGGAATAAATGTCATTCTGTTTAGTGCTGAAAATGCAGATGGATGCAACAATGCCTTGCAGTCCTTCCCTGTGCCAGAAATAGCAGAAGGCATTTAGACTTCCCTCAACTGGCTTTTTCTTGGCAGAGAATTAGATGGCACTAGAAACACAGAGAGATGCAGTGCGGAGTTCCCAGGGCCAGCTGTAGCTCAGCTTTGTGGTCCAGCTGTGCCTGTATAGACCAGCAGAGGTAGAGCCAGCACCGCTCTTTTGCAGACCTTGGTAAATGTTGAGTTGACCTGCAGTAGGCTGTGGATCAAAATGTCTAGTATCTAAAATGGATTGGCTGAAGTGCTGTGAAGAACACAACATGAAATATGGTAATACCCCGCTGATATTTTTCACAGCTCTTAACTGCCTTTAGTGATGGCCATCCTTGAAAGTAGCTACCAATGTCTAGTACCTTTTAAAAAAATGATGAGCAAAGTCCTGTGCTCTCCAAGTGAAGGATTCTTACTCGTTGTTGGGTAACATTCATTTGTGTGCAGAGGGCTTGAATGAGACTTAAGTTGTACAAAATACCCCCCTGTATATGGAACCTCAGGAAAGGGAGGTACTCTGCACTTACACTGAGGAAAAAATAAACCAAACATTCATCTACTAAGTCTTTATTGTGGAACAACACTTCTTTTTTTTTTTTTTTTTCCATAGAAAAAGATCCTTTATTTCAGCACTGTAGAAATGTTATGTTCTTTTTCACGCAGACTAAAGCTTACAACATGAATTATTTCAATAAGAATGAATGCTGTTTTTAAGTACGGTTCTGCAAAACATATCTCAACATAAATGCAACCCCTTCTGTGTGCTATATCTGAACTATAAAACAGCAGGTTCTAAGTTGAACTGTAAAACAGCAGCATCTAAGTGGGAGCCTTTTAAAGAAAAGCTAACATAGGTGATGTACAGTGGGGCAATCAAGACTAATTCCCACTGAGTCAGCACTAGGCCATGCCCTTAGGACGGTGCAAACGATAACTGATTGTGAGGATGCATGAGGAGAGAGAGAATATAAAAATGCTTGTAACAGCACACTAATACAATGTGTCTACTGTTGGAAGTGTCACCATAGGATTTCCAATCCAGTAAGCATTCAAAACTTCAGTTTGTGAAATCATCTTCTGCAACCCAGTCTCCTCATTAGAGGGTAGCACGGTGCTTGCTGCAGTGTTGGTGCTCAGGTGATGGTATCGCCTGCCTACCACTTATTGTGGTAGCATCATTATACTCGGGCAGTCTCTTATCTAAATACTTCAGCCTGAAGCCGCCTTGGAGCAAAGAGGCTGAAGGAATGAGGTGAGAGATAGGTCTAACAGATAAAACACTGGATCGCTTTATGGTGGAGTGGTGTTTAATTGTTTAAAAGGAGACTGTTAATCAGTGTTTTGAATAGAAATGCTTTGTTTTGAAGGAAAAAAAGAGGAATGTTCTGTGAAAATCTTTGCAACCATAAAAACTTTGAAACTGAAAAATTACTCAGTGTATTGAAAGGAATCTGGGATGCATATGTTTCCAAAAGCTGGAACCACTGCACAGAGTTCAAAGTGTTGGGCAGATTGGCAATACTCCATGTTCTGAACACTTTCATAGGTTTTAAATTTGTTTTTGTTGCAGTTGAGTTAGAGCTTTAAAAAGTTCTGTGAATTGTATCAGAAAGTTTAGTATTTATAATGTGATTTTCTCTCATGTGAGCACAGAGCCAGCGCACAGTGATTCTCTTCCCATAAACTTGGTTGGAATTGATGTGCCAGTGAAAAAGTCCCACCTTTGACAAGGGTGCATTTCCTAGCACGAACAACAGATTTCATCAAGTCATTGATACTTTTTCAGCATTCCTAACAAGCCAACTTGTGCTCAATTGCTGCAAAGAGATATTTGAATCCTTTTGCCTTGTCAAAATTGGCACTGAATCCTACGCAACCCGTTATCCTTTCAGTTATTAGGAGAGCATCAAGAGTGAAAGTGGATTGTACTCTGCCCTGAAAAAATGTGAAGGGAAATATGACTTAATCAATTCAGCCCACCTCTGCTTTCTCTTATCCAGACATTGTTGATAGACTTAATCAAAAGTCAGGTTAAGACTCTGCCAACAACCGTGCAGTTTCCTGACAACATCCATATCATAATCCTGCCTGTGCATGACAACATGCAGCTTCTTGGTCTCCCTATGGATACTGAGGAGATCAGGCTAGTTTTCATCCATTTCCCCTCTTTCATGTCTGACCAAAACATTACAAGTTCAACAACTGCTCCCCAGTTCGAGAAGGACAGGGAACTGCTGGAGAGAGTACAGCAAAGAGCTACAAAGATGATTATGGGAATAGAACATCTCTCTTATGAGAAAAAGGTGAGGGACTTGGGTCTTTTTAGTCTGGAGAAGACTGAGCAAGGGATCTGATCAATGCTTGTAAGTACTTGAAGGGTGGGTGTCAAGAGGATGGGGCCAGTCTTTTTTCAGTGGTGCCCAGTGACAGGACAAGAGGTAACAGGCAGAAACTGGAACACAGGAAGTTCCATCTAAACATGAGGAGGAACTTCTTTACTTTGAGGGTGGCAGAGCAGAGCGCTGGAACAGGCTGCCCAGAGAGGTGATGGAGTCTCCATCTCTGGAGACATTCAAAACCTGCCTGGATGTGTTCCTGTCCAGCCTTCTCTAGGTGAACCTACTTTGGCGGGGGGGTTGGACGAGATGATCTCTGAAAGTCCCTTCCAGCCCCTACCAGTCTGTGGTTCTGTGAGATGTTACAGTGCAAGCTCAGCCACAACCTGTTTGTAATCCCTCCTGTGTCGCGGACGTGAAAAGCTATCTCATGTAACTGTATTTCTTACAATCAAACAAAATTTATTCTTTCAATTGTGAAACTGAACAGAGAGAGATGCATAAAGCTCTATTTAAAGAGCCACACTATATCTGATCTAATAACACCTGGATTTAGTGAAACCGTTTAGTTGAAGAATCACAAGGAAATAGGAGACAAATTTTCGGCAAGACCTGTATTTTCAGCAAAGTTTCTTTAACTGTAAAGAGTGTTGCTATATAATTCTCCCTTTGGCAAGGTCTATGCATCACCGTGATGCGTCTATAAACAGAATGTGAAGCGGCTGTGCTTCGTTGGATGAAGCCAGTAATTCAGCAGGCACTCAGACCTGCACCGAACCCTCCTTCAGGATGCAGGCTGTGTGCTGCTGCTGTTCAGGTCAGGGGAAGCAGAGGACATTTGGTACCCCAGCGAGGGTAAGCTGCTATGCAGACTCGCATCCTACAGAAAAAAAAATAATTTAGAAGTAATACATGCTAATTTGAATAAATGGACGTGGCTTTCCTCCGAGTGTATTGCACTCTGGTGTGTTTTCAGTGCTCTTACTGTAAAGTATTTGTACGGCTCAGCAGATGCTCTGCCTTCCTGAAAAGTGTAAACAAATTGCTGTGGTTAATGATTATAGCTGTAAAATGTTTGTTTCTGGTAATTTCTGCAATGTGTTTGGCTCCTGCAAAATATATATACACACTTAAAAATAAAAAAAGACTTACTTCCCATTCGGAAGCCATTATCGTAAGTTCTAACTTAGCTTCAGGCCGGACATTGCTAACAGGGGATAAAACTTCGTAAGGCAGGTGTTCGAACAGTCAATTGCTATTGAAGCAATCTTCCCAACCTTAGACACCTTTGAAAAATGATATTCTGATGATTTCAGCCAGGCGAGATCGTTTTAGATAACATCTTCAAATGAGGTGAGTGTAAAGAAAAAAAAAACACACAATGCTGTGTATATTCATAACCTTAAAATCTTGTTTGATACACAGAAAAAGTATGCACTAATACTTTGTAAAGGTAGAATGGGACCTAATCAAAGCTTTATGTTTTGACATAGAAGGATTCCTATTACTTCAAAACTAGAATGCTATAATACCCAGATTCATTTAAAATCTCTCTGTACTAGTGAAATAATTATTTTTGGAAATCACAGAAAGCATTTTGGCAGTTAGCAGACATCCCAGCTAGCGTATTTCCATACTTAAAAGAGTTATGATACTATTGTAGCATTTTTCTTTTTTTTCAGAAGAAAAAACTAACTCTATCTTTCTTCTGGCAGGCCTAATTCTTCTGTTAGGAAGAATCTGAAATAATGACATGATGAAAAACGCTGTGGTTTTGTTCTTAGTTCTCTCCTTTATTCACAATAAAAAAGCAGTGTGTGATCTACCTATTGTCTAATTTCTCCTATTCTTTCGTAATCCAAAACTTAATCTCATTCTACTCTCTCTTCTAGTTTTTATTTTTCTTGCAATATATGTTGTCTCTTTTTAATTTTTTTTTTCTCACTATGTATTTTTAATGTTACTCCAATGCTGTATTCCCTCAGTTAACGGAGCTCTTAGGTTGAGTTTACATGCCTGATAATGTTGCATGATCTGCTCTATTTTAAAGCAAGATGACAAACCCCAATGTTTATAATCCATTTCTGTATTCGTGTTATATACTTCCTATTTTGTATGAAAAATTTAGTACACAGTTTATTAATTTTTTTGGTTAGATCAGTATGAAAAACTTGAAAACAACTTTAACTGGAGGGATAGGTTACCATCTTGCCTGGACTGTATCACGTAACTAACCTGTCCTTTATTTAACAGACATCAGTAGTGATTGTTTGATGACACTGTAAGTGAAGTTCATTGTGTGAGTCACTAGCCATCATTTTGTTAAGTGTGTCCCATTCTCTGCTGGTAAACTGCACTTCACTGCATGATATCTTCTGTTTCAAGTGAATTAATGAAATTTTTCTAAAAAGGAGTGTGTAAATTTGCACACAATGTAAAATTTACATTGTGTAAATTGTCCACCCTAGATTAGATTTTAAATTTACATCTGTTGAGGATCTTCTTATTTCTGTCAGATGTAGAGGATTAGTCTTAGCCATTTAAAAAATTTCTTGATCAGAAACTTGCTGTTTTTAATCAGAACTTTTAAATACCTTTTGTCTTCAAATTTGAAGAAAATTTCTGGCTTTGTTTAAAAAACCATTAGTGAGTACATGTTTTTAAACTCTACCCGGTTAAAAGACCTTTCTCTTGAAGAGTTTCCACAGCACTTTCCCAATAGGATGCAAATGTGACTGGAGTCCCTGGAAGTCAAAACCAATACTTTTAATTGACATAAACGGAGCCGCCAGATTGACAAATGTATTTACAGAGATTGTTTCTCCCACCAGTGAACAGAAGCCCCTTCAGGGAGTGAGGGCCAGTCTCCGTTTCACCAATTTTCTGGCTGTGTAGCTTCATTGATTTCCATTGCACACTCATGGCACCTGAAATGAGGCGGAGAATCTAGCCTTAGGCATGGTGGCTGCACTGTGGTCAGCTCTGTATCGTGCTTCGGGGTGAGAATTGTAAAGGGAACTATGTGTTCTCCTCACAAACACCTCTGCAAGCTAGGCACTGTCATGACTGGATGTATGTCCTCCCCTCCTGTATGCCACATGCAGGCATCTGGTATTCTCTTTGTAAAGGGTACAGCACAGGAGAGAACTGGGCACCTGGTAGGCAAATGCAACTAAAGAGGGGCAAGGAGATGGATCTAGGCAGTAGTATGTAACTTTCCTGTGCTCAGGAAATACAACTCAAGCTGGTTTCTATAGTCTGAAAAAAGCAATATACTTTAATCAAACTTCACTCAGCTCAGAGCATATCACGTCCCAGAGGGTTTCTTCATCATACCTTATGTCCATAGTCACATCCCTTAAGTCATTAGCATATCATAGGACATACTAATCAAGTAAAGTTGCAAATTTTTGTCTTGGATGTTTGTAACTAAGTTAAATAATGAGAATAATCTTGCATTTAAAAAATACCTTATTCTAGAAAAGAACTATTTATTGTTTCATTGCCTATTTAATTTGCTAGATCATATATTTAATCAATACACAGTATAATATAGACAGCAATTGTTTGCCTAGAAAGATTTGGGTTAACTGATGACATTACACAATGAACGATGGGAATATCCTCAAGGTATCTTGAAACTCATGATAGTGTGTTTCAGGAAATCCTACTGGAAAAATTCAAATTGGCTTGACTAGCAATGTAGCATCACATGAGATGCAGGCTTTGTAACGTATTCTATAAAAAGATACTGGAATGCAGGCAAGGTTGCTAAGTTTGAAAGGACAGGTCCCTTCACCAGATGTGTGCCAGAATTAATGTTAACTTCAGTCTTCCTGGTTCTTTTGTTTGGCAAGAGCTGAAAATGAGCGTATTATTTATGGAGTCAGAACACTTGTAGGCCTGATCCAGACCGAACTAGCCTGGGGCTAGCAAGTGGACAATGGATCTCTGCCATGCTTGCCCATGCCTGGCTGCAGCCATGGTAAGCTTCCACTGTAAATAATTGTGTGTCATGGGCTGGGCTGCCTTTCTTTCAGGTGACCTCCTGAGAGCTGGTCGAGCAAGCAGATATCAGCTGAAGTGCAGGAGTGCAACAACATGCTCTCCTCCTTCCCCTGGGGAAGAGGGCTGTCCCAGCCTAAATGGGGATAGTCCCCCTCAAGGCTTCCTTATATGCTGCAAAGCACCAGCCAGACCAGATGTTGGTCTGGCTGCAGTGCCAAAATGACACTAAAGGAACTGAACTGGGGTGAGCATTTGGTCTGCAGCCTGCGCTGACAGCTTCATATCACTCTTGTTAAGCTGTGACCGGTTTTGGTTATTTTGTAATCATATAATGACCAGGTAAGGTGCTGCAGCTGTAGAGCTCCAGTTAACAAGATCCTGGTGCACGTTACAAATAAGTCAGATATTGGAACATGCAGTATTTGCCTCCAACTGGAAATTCCCTTAAATTTTGGACATAAGGATCCATTTCTGGTGTAGATATTGATTTGGTTCTGAATGAGATCTTTCCTTGTTATCCCTACCATAATGTGTAGTCTCTCTGTAACTTATTTTTCTACTGTTTAAATATAGTGCATCTTTTTAAAAATTAACTCTTTGGAGGCATACAGAAAGTGAGGAATTAAGCTCATTTGCCCCCTGTGGGCTGCAATGATAGTAGCAGAAAAACCTGGGTGTGCTAATATGCCCTCAGCCATTCCACATTCTAATATTTCTAATGTCATAGCATCCTTGTGCTCCCATGGCTGACTACTGGCTGAACGACAATGGTTTTGCTAAAAGGAAATTCTGATTTACAGCAGCTAGATGCAGTATCTCAAGCCAGCACCTGAACATCCAAATTTTCAGAAGTGGGAGAGAAAAGTCAGTTTCATGGACTGAAGGTCCTCCTGCTTGCTTATGCATCTTGTTCTGTGAAAGAAGGCAAATGTAGGGGCATGGAAATCAAAAGGAATGTGAAAGTTGTCCGAGCTGATTCAGCATGTACTGGGTTTTTCAGGGGTGGAAAATTTGGCTAATTTTCTTCATAGCAGCCCATGCAGTACTATGTTTTAGACTGGTTACCAGAACAGTGTTGGTAACACAATGATGTTTTAGCTATTGCTGAGCAGTCCTCATGCCAAGGCTTTTTCTTTTTTTTCACTTTGCCCCCTCAGCGAGTAGGTTGGGGATAGGCAAGAGACTGGTGGGGGAATGCAGCCAGGACAGCTGACGGCAACTGACCAAGGGGATGTCCCATAACATAATGTCACACTTGGCAATAAAAACTGGGGGAGAGTTTTTTCCAAGGTAGCTGTTGCTTGGGTACTGGCTGGGCATCGGTCCACTGGTGGTGACCTATTGTTTTATTTTTCTTTTTATCACTTATTAAACTGTCTTTATCTTGACCCCCATGAGTTTGCTCACTTTTTGCCCTTCCAGTTCTCTCCCTGTCCTGCTGGGGTTCGTCCCCAGATAGGGTCAACCTGCCACAAACGCTGTGGTATTTGAATGAGAATGAGACTAGTAAGGACTCTTACATTTAATGCTCAGTGGGCAGTATCCCCTTATGAACTTATCCCCTTATCACTTCCTGTGGTTTTCTTTCTCATAACTGCATTGTTAGCTGTAGTATCACAGGCTCAGCTTTATATTTTGACTGGTAAGGTCAAGCTGGCTCTTGGCCTCATACGGGCCTAAGTAAGGTCAAGTATTTGTTGACAGCAGACCATCATACGTTCATTCAATTCAATGAGATTCTGCAGATAGTCTGGGTGAAGGGGTTGAGGTGTTCTCCCAAGGGAACCCCTTTATTCCCAAAGGAGAAGGTTGTACTCATGCGATGAGTCAGTCTTCTTTCTGGTCCACTAAGTCATGAGTCACAGTTTACTAGTGGCACAACTTCAATGGGAAGGTAAATTATCTCAGACCAAGCAGCTTGTGAATGCCTGGGATGTTCTTTCTGTGGGGAAATGTATGGATTTCAACCTCCTCAGGCTGAAGAGGCTAAATTGCATAGTGAAGAAATCACTGAAGAAGTGATTTACCCACTGAGCTATTGGATGAAAGAAGTACTCCAGCCACTGAGAAGCAGAAATATTCATGGCTGTAATGTTTTAAAATGCCTAATTCTAGAAACGTGTGGGCATATGCATGCCTCTCAGATAAAATTCTTCTAGGGAGCTGTGAAGAACATTTAGTCCTGGCTGAATTCTAACTAGAACTGAACTGTTGAACTGCTGAAATCTGCCCCAAACTCCAGAGTCCATGTTCATGTTTCTTAATATCAGCTGAGAAACATTAAAACCAGGATGATGTGCATTAATTTATGTGGGAACACAATTTATAAGGTTCTTCTAATACATTTCAATAAGATGTGGGAGAAACTTACCTAATGAGTTACTATGGCCTGATTCTTCCTTCACCTATTTGTTAGGGAGTTTACACAGAAGTAAGAATCCAGCTCCCCAGAACCAGATAACTGGTTTAGGAATATGGACAGGACGTAACCAGTGAGGCCAAGGAAATTGGTTTAAATATGGGGGTAAAAAATGAAAGAATAAGCTGGGAGAGAGAGCTTTGTCCACAGAATTTGTCTTAAATTGAACTAGAAAATGTGAAACTTTGAAGTTAGTCTTTCCCAGTTACGTGCATATATTTTGCTTGTAATTTTGCAGCTGGGGAAACATAAACAGACCTTATTTTGTCTTGCATTTTTTTGCAACAAAATAAATGTTTATGTCAATACGGAAAAAAAGAAGTCTTTTGATGTGTCAATTATTTTATTGAAAAATGAACATCTTAAATTTGTGATTTTAAATTTTCAGTTTTTATGAGATTTGAATGTATGGAAACACTTTTCTATTTGGAATAAATTATTTTAGGAACAGCGTTGCTTCCTAAGCTTTGTGCAGTACCAAGGGTTTGAATTACTGGCATTGTTTAGGAAAAAGAGATGACCGCTATTAGTGATTTTATTCTTTAAGTCAATACTCTCTTCCCCCGCCAGTATTAGCAGATAAATTTGTTCACTTATTCCTTTACATACCTTTCTCTGTAACAAATACTGCACTGCTGTAGAGTAAAAATAGACTTATTATGTCTTTTTCAGCTTGTTAAATCAGTACCTTGTATTAGTCATAACTTTAGTGTACAATATATATCTCTACAGTAGTCTTTGTTATTAAGTATGCCATGGTTGCATGTAGTGTGACATGTTTAAATTAGTTGCATATAAAGAAAGTTCTGAAAAACTGCAATGATTAATACATACATAGTTAACTAGAATTCCTATGCATACCTATGTGTGGAGACTTAAACATATTTTACACAGGCAGCTGATTATTTACATTTCATAGACTCATCAACAAGGCCTGACTTTTATGTGACTCAGGCAAGGCAATTTTGCACATTAGATGATTTTTTAACTTTGCTTACTAAACTATTTGTTCTTCTTGCTCGCCTAAGTATGCTTAATATTTTTGTGTATTGCTGTTACCAGGGATATGTGTGAGTCACAAGACACCAACGAAGTGTCTGGTGAATTGAGAGACTGTTCCTTTCTCAGCACAATAAGCATCTTTCTAGGATCTCGAATAGCAAAATAATTGTTAGTAAAGAAAAAAAAAAAACTAAAAAAACCAACTAGAGGAGCTTTGGATATGAGGATGAGGCATGGCTGGCAGACTGATGGGCACCTGGCTGAGACAATTCGCACCAACAGATCAGTGCAGCCTAAATCAAGCCTTGCTATCTGGAAGGCTTAAGCCTCAAACTGTGAATGGTGGCTATTGGAGTGAAGGGAAAACTACCAGCTGGCTGAACAGTTGGTTCCGCAGAGGGAAAGGCTCTGAAATGTTATTGCTTTAGTTATACCCTAAGAATTAATTCTTGTTATTCTTTTTACTTGCCTCATTTTCTCCTTTTTAATGAAAATGTTAAACTGTTTTAGTTAAATTTGTAGATGGGCAGAAGTGGTTGCTTTGAGTATAATTAGTATAATTTCCCCAGGTCTCTGCATAGGTCTTCAACCAAATGTTTACATAGGAAGTCCCTTAAATTTGAATACAGCTGTGTACTTGTCATTTGAATCGTGGCAGGAAGGTTGCATTGAGAAGTGGCTTGAATGTTTGGCTGGCCAAAGCCGTGAGATGTTGATTCCTGGGAACAGGGATTGTAAATGATGAATATAAATGCATCAAACCCAGTGCTGAATTAAGGCTTGGTTTCTGCTTCTGATGTTGTGGGAAGGAGAGATAATTTGGATTTCAAAGGCATAGATATTTCCATGTGAGTTTCTAAATGCAAGATGAGCTGGGACTCTTGTATGTTTATGTACTGTTTTAAGTTAGCAGTATTTACACCTGAAAAGAAAGGTGGGGTTTTTTTTATTATTATTTTTTTCCTGGCAAATCTGTTGGTGCTCCTTTCTGCCCTGAGATGACAGGTGATTGCAAGAACACTTCAAGAGCAGATATCTGAGGAGCCACGTGCTTTCAATATGTACAGCCCTTACCCTTATGTGCAAGTACTGCCTGTGATAACAAAGCTGTCTTGTTAACCATGAATTTAAGATGTTTTATGCATTGCTGCACTCCAAGAAGCTTCTTTCAGTACAGTGGATTAAAAAACTAGTTGCTGAGGAACCTCATCTGTGACAAATTTTTAGGTGATGGCATTTTGACTGTTATTTGAACATCCATAACTCTGCATTTCTCAACAGTAACAGCTCTTGTTCTGCTGTCATCTCATTTTTGCTATGCCTATACCCAAAAAAGCCATAAGGATGGAGTTTTTTATTTATGTTTTTCTGTTTATGATTGCCCTCTGTTTAACTGCTGAGAAGTTTATTTGAATCTATTGTTTAAAGTTTTACCTCTTAATTTTGTTTTATCCCTCTGATCCTGAAGTGCCACTCATGTTGCTCTTACTATTGCTTGGTCTTGAGGGACTCTGCTCATTTTCTTTTGGAAACCTTTAGAAATTCTTGTGATTTGGCTGACAAAAGTAGTATTTCTCTAAAAGATTCCTGAAGTTGTCAGATTGCTTCTCTTAGGGCTGTGAATCATTTAGCAGCAGCTACTACAGATCTGTCAAATCTCATGCTTTATACATAGGACTCATTCATTTGGTCCCAGTCTCTGGCTCATGTATTTTCAACAGCTCCACAGCTTCTCTTCTACTCTTTGAGCCATGACATTAAGGCAATTGCTGACTGTAGACCAGTCAGAGGAAATCTGGGACTTGACAGAGGTAATGAAAAAAATAACAGCTTTCCTTAAAGCTGATGGTGCCATCTATAGTGGGAGAAAGCAATTGTCTTTCCCTTACTGTTTGACTGATCTTCCTTAGGCTTGCGGAGTTATTGCTTCTTTCACAACAGAGAAGATCATACCAATGTACAGACAGACAAAGGCATACATATGGACACAGACTACTCTTCAGCATTACTGAATTGGCTTTGTTGCATCCTTTCTTTCCATCCTGTCCCTTCCACTTACCCAGTCGTGCCTATTACTTGGAGACTTAACATTCAGGGCAATCTATACCTGTGCTTCTCTGGGTAGAGGGTTACACAATAGCCCTCACTATCTCAAACTTCACTCAGTTGGAGAATTATTTGATAAGAATGTCTCAATTCTCTGCTGGTGTTATTTTGAGATCAAATGTAATATGCTGCTCTGTAAATATCATGCTTTTTAGCAAGAAAAATCTTGGGCCATTCCTAATTCCCTACAATGGCATCTTGTTCTTCAAGATTCTTGGTTGAAAATGCATATTTTTATATGCACAGTGATGCTGTCATGTCTCAGATACACCAGATGTTGTGTGCATGTGGTATATGAAATAGAAATGTCCAAGTGGGAAAAGAAGATATGCCCAGGAAAGTCTAAATATGTGACAGCCCCTCCTGAAGTGTAACAGAAGGCTTTAAGGCTGCTGAATAAATTTGAAAAAAGAAAAAAAAAAAGGAGGGTAAAACCAACTGAATTCATAGCTTGCATTTTGTATTGAGTAGGTAGAGGAGGTGGGAATTACTATCTCAGTGTCTGAGGAACTGAACGTGAACTGTCTTAACCCTGTCTGTTGATGTTACAGAAAATGTAAGGTGGGTGTTGGAGTGTTATTCTGTGGGGTTTTTTTCGGTTGGTTTGTTTGTTTGTTTTTTGTTGTTTTCATTTTCTAAGAACATTTCCATGATTGTTAGCTGAAAAACTGGAGGGTTTACATATCTAATGTTCTGAATTAAGGCTAAAATATATGTTACTCTGTGACGTCTTAGGGGACGAATGTAATTTCCATTGCTTTTTTCATTGCTAGTGACGTCTGTGTTCTTCCTGCAACCCACTCCTTGAGCTATCTCCTGGCTGTCCTGAATAGATGATTATTATGTTGCATACAAAAGTAAGCAGCTGCTAAAAAGGAATCCAAATGAAATTTTGAGTAATTTGGGGTATTGCTGGATGGAAAGTTAGTCTGAGTCATGGATATACTAGGGTTTGTCAAGTGTTTATCTTTTAGTCTTACAGTAGTGGTTTTTAAGTGTTATTTGAATTAAAATTGCATGCGAAAAAAATTGATAAGGCATCAGAATTCCATAAATGAGCCTCATCTTTAATTTTTTTCTGAAACTTCAAATTGTGTCACAACTGTGACACAACTTCCCCAAACGTTAAAACTGGATTCATCTGCACTATTAAAGCTGTGGTTATAAATCCAGCCAATGCCCATACTATGCAGTGATTAACTAGTTCCTGCAACTGCATAGATCTCTACTGATAGCTATAACCTGCAAGGTGAAGTGATTGCTCATACTACTGAGCAGATATCCCCATACATCACTGCATGAAGACATCAATCCTTTTCAAGGTTAAAGGGATATTTCTCAAAAGCAGCCATTGCTGCAGTTCACAAAGGCAATAATACAAGGAGATTTTTATTCTTGAACAATTTTGCTACTGTTTAGAACTTCTTAAATTCAGGAGGATAAGCATTTTAAGCATGCTAGCCATCAGAAAAAAACACATATGTGGCACAGTTGCAGGGTACATCATCTTCTGGGCTCAATTTATCTTAATTTCCCAAGTTTTCAGCAGCAGAAACCCATATTTGGTGGGACATGCAAACATGGCTGCCCCTTCCTTCTACTTTTCTTCTTTTGGGCTAATCCTCTATTTCAAATGGAAGTAAAGTATCTTTCTTGCTGTATGTATCCCTTGAGGTTTTTTACTGGTCAAATTATGCTTCAAAATGCATAAATGTAGTCATTTTGTAAATGCTTTTCTGTTATCAAAGGTGCAAGTTCAGTGAGTTTGTCTCCACTTCTACTGGTCATGTAAATTCCTGGCTGGGCATGGATTAGATCCCTTTCGGGGCTATTCCTTTGCTATTACTAAGACTTAATGTGTGTAAAGTATTCATTAATTACACAACCTGCTGTCACATCCATCCTTTCCAGGAAGGAAAACTGACTTCATAAATAAGACATTTACATATGAATGTTGGTTCAGTTTCCAGTGTTGCCCAAAGTATTTTTGTGTGATCTTGGATGAAGGGAGCATTTTTCGTATTGTCTGCAAAACGGCAGTTTATATTTATGTCTCAGAACTACTTGGGGAGGACAAATCCATTAATATATGTAAGAATCTCAGAAACTGTGTTGACAAGAATCATAAAAATCTAGACAAGTAGCAAAAACTTTTCTGGATAAAAGAAACTGGAAAGTTGCAGGTTTGGTCTTTTCATTTCTCTCTTCTGGTTTTGTTTTTGTAATTCTCTATTCATAGAATCGTAGAATCATAGAATCATTTAGGTTGGAAAGGACCTTTAGGATCATCAAGTCCAACCATTAAATTATAGTTAATTATTGTTAATAGTTAATTATTTATGTTTTCACTAGAAAACTTTTCTAGTTTCATTTCACTCTCAGCCTTTCCTCATAAGGGAGATGCTCCAATCCCTTAGTCATCTTTGTTGCCCTACGCTGGACTCTTTCCAGTAGTTCCCTGTCCCTCTTGAACTGGAGAGCCCAGAACTGGACTCAGTATTCCAGTTCTGGCCTCACCAGTGCAGAGTAGAGGGGGAGAATGACCTCCCTCGACCTCCCTACTGGTCACACTCTTCCCTATGCAGCCCAGGATTCCATTGGCTCTCTTGGAGACAAGGGCACATTGCAGGCTCATGAATAATTTCCTATGCACCAGGACCCCCAGATCCTTCTCCTCAGAAATGCTTTCCAGCAGGTCCATCCCTAACTTATATTGGTATCTGATATTCTTCCTCCCCAGGTGCAGGACCCTACACTTGCCTTTATTGAACTTCATTAGGTTCTTCTCTGCTCAATGTCTAGATAAATGCCCATATTGTCTAGATAAATTCTGTATTTTCAGAACAGAACCTGGCATTACCATAATATCAAGGAGAAAATCACATAAACCAAAAATAAATACTTTTTTTCATAGTGTTTAATGGTGTACTCCAGCCACCTTTAAGCAAGGATCCAGTTTTTTCACATTCAAAGAATGTACTATTTCCTACCCAAGATCCCATAATGCACTGTTAAATGCACAAGGAGCTTTCCTAGAAAGTACAAGTCATTTATTATTTTGTCTTAAAATCAATTTAAACACAGTCCCTTTTAAAACATTAGTATTTGTCAGACTGCTTTTATGTCCCTAGTGATATTAATGGAGTATCAGAAACTCTTAAAACTCGCTAGGTCTTTGTTCAGCTTTATTTGCAGATGATTATTTCTTAAATAGAAAAAATGCTATCCTTTAAAAACACCTCATGAATTGGCTCTGATTGAGGAAGACAGTACTCCTTCATGGAGAATTTCAGAAGTAGGTAACATAACATTGTAGAGACATGAACAACACATTTTCACAACTAACATATCTAACTAACTAAGAATCCAGCGAAGTTAGTACTTGTTTACAGAGATGTAACTAATACTCTTAAATATACCTTATTCTTAGGTAAAGTGTCTAGTTAATGTCAACACAATTTTGATTTGGAGGTATATTTAGATCCACAGTTGCAATAGTGCATGTGGGTCTGTTCTGGCAATTTTTAGTATGTCTATAGAAGGTGTGTGGAAAAATGTAATGTAAACCATGTGCTAGTTATATAATGGCTTAATGTGAAGCCTTCAGAACTCAAAGGAAGCATTATTCTGTGAGCTGTAGGTCAAGAGTTAAATGATCAAATTAAACCAAAAGTATTCAAGATTAACCTTTGTCTTCACTATTTGATCATGTGTAGATGCTTCAGTAGATGTAGGTGTGCACGTACCTGAGCATGTGGATGGGATACACCCTGAAGAACCTTGTTTGGTGCCACTGTTTGCATAGCGCCAGTGCACATGAAGACAGAATGGGATGTTTATCATACCCTGATATTGATATCGGTGTAACAAGCCTTCCCAAACCCAACAGTCAGCTGTCTACAACATTCCAAATGATTCCCATATTACTTGTTCTTTGATGGAATTTTTAGGTATTTTGATATGTATTATAAAGAACAAATTTTCACCTCTATAAGCATTGAGCATTAGGTGTTAACATCTTTCTGGCTGTCTACATTTTGCAATGTGCTAATATGTATATTTTAACTTTCTGGAAGCGAAAATATGCTTGAGAATACAATCACAGTTTTGACAGTACCAACTTATTTTTAATACTTTGTTAATATTACATCTTTTCCTATTAATCTGTCACCAGACTTGATGCATAAAATAAGACATCTGTTTTGCTGTTTGCAAATGTTATGTGAATTTTAGACATAAACCTATAAATAAATGTATATTTTTGGACTTTGGGGTTAGCGTAAATATCCAAGAGTCAGAAACTGTGGTCTTTCTGATTTGCAACAATTAACTACAGATTTTTGTAGCTATAAAGGAGCAAATTTGACTTGCTGTATAGCAAGTCTCTGGAAGCCAAGGTCAGATAATCTTGCTAACGTTCTTTTTCCCCTTAACAGCCAACTTAAAATATCAATGTAAATAATTTTAGTCTAACATAATCTGTATACAACTGTTAGCTCTAAGATCGAATGAGGTTGCATGAATTTATTTGTTTTCTTCTAAGAAAGTGACTGTGAGAATTGTATATAAATAATAAATGGGAGAGCTGGCTGCAGCATGAAAGGTAATTGATCTTAAAAGCAGGAAAAAAAGAGTCCTTATTTTTAATTTGGAGACAAGAGACGGTCAATGCAAAAATACATTCAGTGTTAACTTTAAACTATACACTTCCATGTAAATGAAAAAACATAATGAAAGGGAAGAAATGTCTCATAATGAAACGTATTTCTTTTCAGCATAACTTAATAGTTCCTGTTGTGTGTTCCTTTGAGAAGTACACTGCACTTGTACTTTCTGAGATGTACAGTGGATAACCACCAGGTAAATGCTTTGAAAGTGTCTTCAGGTGTCTCTTGGTTTTATTGAAACAAGGACCTATATGAGCAGGCTGATTTTGGCAGAGCACTGAGCACATTGGGAATGAGAGATGTGGCAGTTGGCATGTCTAAAACCTTCCACCCCTTTACTGGAGTTAGTATTGCTAGAATAATGAGGTAGAGATGGTAGAATAATAGATTAGAATACCAGCATTCCTAAAGAGGCTCCTTCAGTTCACAGGTGTTTCTTAATAATCTTGTTATGTTGCATTTTATTAAAATACTAAAATGTCTGTTGCTTTGGTACTCAAGAAAGTAGATGAAATCTACTTTCATCAGATTTATTTTGATGAAAGTATCTTAATGTGAGTGTGTAATATAGCATGTTTTTTAATGTTATGGTGGTTTATGTAACTGCGAATTGAAATATTTAGTTGGATTGAATTAATGAAAATATTTTGAATTAAAATCTGCATGTGATTTAAATTATCATCGGTTAAATCTTTTACGTTCATCTAGAGCAAGGTGATGCATCTCTAATCTAGAATTTTTTTTAGCATTTAATAATCTGGTAACACATTGGAGAGCCTGGGTAGTTACTGGTGTCACTCACTAAGCTGCCTTAGAGCTGCCCAAAGAGGCACCATCTTGCTTGTGATCCTTTAGTTTCACTGTCTCTTGGAACACAAACACTTCAACTCTATTCCCAGTGTGACTGTTGACATTCAGTAATAGCTAAAATTACTATACCTGAGGATGTTCTTACTCCTTTGTCTTTTTAGCTTGATAGTCTCACTTTCTCTTCTTTTCCTGTGTTTTCAAATTGTATTAAAAATAGCCCTGCACTACTGTCAACACTAAAAATATTTTGGTAAGTAATTTGTTACTTCTTCTGTTGACTTTGCCACGTTTCCTTTCATCTTCCTCCTTTCCTCCAGAGTCAGCTCTAGAGCTCTGCTTTGACCAAGTTTTAGAAATGTAGCATTGAGGCTCTGGCTGCTTTAGGCAGAAGCACACTGAGGATCTCATGTGGGATAGCAGATTAAGTAGTACCCAGTGCATTATATAAGGGTGGTTTATAATTTAAATAACTAAATTAACATAGTCTGTAGGTTAACTGGCAGCATTTGCCATTCATACTGTATTTAACTAGATTTAGAAATCACCCAGTGAGGATGCCTGGAATGGGACTGATGCAGGGCTGTCCTAGTCTGAAGCCCAAACCAGAACAAGTATGTACTGTAGAGGCTGAATTTTAGAAACAATACTTAGGAAAGATTAGGGAAGCACTTTCTTGAAATATTGGTCTTTGTAAACAAAGAAATACTGCTTTTATGATCATTTTTATTAGCTAAGTCAGCGCTAATTTATTGATGGAAACAAAATATGAAAGTTACAAACAGTATAACAAAAATATGTGGCTGAATATTCAGGAAATATTTTCCTACTTTATGTAGAGTCCTTAATTTGAATACTACTGCAGAGACCATAGATCAAGTTTACCCCAAATTGCTTGGCATGAGATTGCATTACAGTTTAAAGAAAAACTAAAAATTCTGTCTGAGGTAAAAGTTTTCAATGATGCTTTTGGGTCTTTTGAAGAGAAGGAGATAGATGGAATATTACAAGGAAAACGTTCCTGTGCTACTTCTACCTAGTAAGGTATGAAGAAACATCTATAGCTTTAACAATACCAGAATTTTTCTTTTCTTGTAACTGATTATAACCTGGAATGAGATCCAGCAGACATATGGCAGAATAGCTATAGATGAAAGCACATTTCTATGTTTTGAAAGTGAAAATTATTTTCAGGATTTATGATTAACCTAAGGAAATTAATTAAAAATGCAGAAAAAGTAGCATTCACTCTAAAATGGTAAAAGAATAACTGATGTGTTAAAGGTCTGGGATTTTGATAAATAAAACATTTACGTGTGCTGAGTTTTGCCGTGTAATAACAATATGATTTCAATTAAGGCATTTTGATATAAGTAATCTGAGATTAGGTTAAGATGGCTTCTAAAGTTAGTTGGCTTCCTTTTTTAATGATACTTGATGTGAGATGGACAGTGAAGAGTTTTCCTTGCCTACTAACTGCCTGGCACATACTCTGGTGAGGGAGTGGCTGAGACTGAGAATGTCTTTCAAGAAAATCACAGAAGTGATCAAGCCTGATCCATATCTGTCTTTCACACTTTGATTTTCTGAAAGAATGTTATTTTCTTGCCAGTGGCTGGATGTGGAACGTGGACTGGCCCTCTGACCCATTCTGATGCTCCGAAGCACCTTTTCAGTTGATGATGCAGACTCCCACCTGGAATTTTGGGGTTTTTGGAGGCTCCAGTTCTACGCTCTATGTTACTGCTCATTGCTGTTATCTTCACCAAAATAATTCAGCAGTTTCTCCCAAGAAAATTGCCAAGATGCAGGTGTGTGTTGGTTTTAGTTTGTTTATTATTTTTTCATTTGAACACTGTAATACCCTATATGGAATAATTATTTGTTGCTAATATAATAACTGTATTATTTGTCACTAGTATAATAATTATAGAGGCTTATATCAGAGAACTAGTATATTATAGATGGGAAGCATGTCAATTATCTGCATGTGACCTGAATACTTTCCACAATAATTCATCTCTTGATTCAGCCAAGTAGCTTATCAAATGCTGCTGTAGTTTCTGTTCTAGCACATGGAATTCTGGAAGTTTCAAGTTTATAACTTTGGTTTCTTTTGCCTCACCTTTGTTCCTAGTGGGAAGCCATTAATCCTGTTTGTTGCGCTGCATGGTGAGAGGCTGTTTTATCTTCTGATCTACACATATGGTTGCAGGCTCATTTGGTTATTAGGTGTGTTGGATCCTAATAGGTTAAAACATAATTCACTATTGACCTGATTTTGCATTCTGAGGATAAGAGATGTTTGTGAATCAGGTGGCCTGTGTAGAGATTATTTTGGAGACTAGTACATATTTTTTAATCTGTTCTGTACATTGGTAGCTGAAATCCGAAAGGTTGAACCAGGTTATGAAGAGATATAGCAAAATGTATCATTTATTTTCAGTGAAACTTACAACATAGTGTTGATTAAAAAACCCCAAAACCTTATAGCACAGAAAGTTCATTATGAGGATTTTGTGGGAGGGGAATGGCAGGCGGCTTAAAACACTGGATTTTGTCATTATCTCTTCTTCCTTGTAAGCTCTCTAATACTTCCCAATCCCTGCCATTGAGTGACCTTTGCTTAGATAGTTGGATGGCAGCCCTTGACAGAGCCTTACAGTCAGAACACAGTAACAGCAGCTGAAAAATCACCCGTGTAACAGACAAAATAAAAAAGGGGAGGATGAGGGAGAAAACGCTGGATATTTCCTTTTTTTTCTCTTCCCCTTTTTTCTGCTTTCAAGTGTCAACTTGAAAATGAGTTTTCAGGTGTATTAAAATATAAAGGTAGAACACATGGACACATTTTTAGAATTAGTAAAGATTTTTTAAGGGCAAATCTGGTCTTGGCATGTTTTCAGATAGACTTTTCCCACCATTATCTAAATCTGTGCCAAATATATATGGGCAGCATAGAGGTTGTGACATTTGGGTTAGTCCTAAAATTAGAAAGAATCCTGAATTAGGGCTCGGCTTTGTCAATTTTTTTTTACTTAAGGACCTTGAGTTCATAAGTAGACAGCAGTTGTTTTCCCTTCCATGAATGCTGTTGCTCAGTTTTGCTGAAAATTGAGTGCCCCTATAGGGGACTACACTTTTTTTTTTTTTTTTTTTTTTTAAAATNCCCTATAGGGGACTCCCTTTTTTTTTTTTTTTTTTTTTAAAAAAGGGTGGGAAAGAAGTTCTCAACTTCCGTGGATTTCAGTGACAACTAGTGATTTAATTTGCTATTTTAAAAATTATTCTTTAAGACTTCAACTTACAGCATTTTAACTTTATTTCTTGGTCTTAATGTTCAGAAGGCTTTAGAAATACTCTTTCCTACAAATTTATGTGGTTATTCAAGCAAAACTTTCACAACTAATTGAATAGTCCCGCTGTAGGTATCTAATAAGGAATAGATCTTGCTGTATAGAACCAGAAAAATGCAGGCAGTAGTAAGTATATGCTGGCTGTTGTTGATGGTACATCACATTTTGCACTCAGTTTGCTTAACATTTTAATTTTTGCAACCACAAAACTGAAAAGCAAAGGTAAAACATATTTGACAGTGCTCTTGCCAGTGGCAGTTGTATCTGCTTCTCGGTATAGTATCTTGCTGTGGTTGTAAAGTTCACTAAGCCTTAGATAAGCTTTTTGGGAGAACTGGATTAAGAAACAGATACAGAAAATGTCTATAGTATATAGACATATATATGTGTATGAATGCTAAGAAGCTAGAAATATTTGTTAAATTGATATACAGCTCCTGAATTAATAAATCTATGTTGTGAAGTAGGTGGATGTGGATGGATGTTGAAACATATTATAGTTAAGACTTTGATCTATGAGTGAAAGTGCTTTTTCTTAAAAAATAAGAATATTTAGTGATTTTTTAACTCTTGCTTCAATTAATAACAGTGGCTTAAAGGAAGAGTAGTATTCAATTGTCATGACTTTGAAAAGTAGTATGAAGTGATTTAGATGGATATCAGAAGTCTGAAGTGAGATTTATCCTCTTAAAACATGAGGGAAAAGTATATCAAAAACTTCATGGAACATTGTCAATAATGGATTCTGCTGGGATTGTGGTATGGTATAGGAGAGCTCTTTGTGGATGAGAGATGGTATCCAATTCGTACCCCAACACCAATTCAGGCAAGTAGTATCTTGCATGTTCTCACTCCAGGTAGGCCCATGATACGTGATCATTTAATCCATCTGAGATCTAGCCAGATTTGAGACTAAAGCAATAAGATAATAATTCTGTGGTTCCCCCTCTTGTTACAGGTGCACGGGGACACTCATATACATCCCCAGAATTAAAAAATGGATTGGATATAGGTGGAAAACTGTAAACCTTTTTCCGCCTGGAAACTCAATTTAACTTTGAAGGCTTCATTAAACAAGACATTTTTACCCCTCTAACTTTTTCTTTAAAAGGAAAATGTCTTGTAGGTGTGTGGCAGAAGATAGACAGTAGAAATTGAAATGCCGGCTTTGAAAAATACCTGAAAAAGTGCTAAACAACTTCAAAAGTAGTATGGCCATAAATCCAGATGTTTGACACAAATTCGGTAACTTGATTTTATTTTTTGTTTGTTTGTTATCAAATGATTACTGTTTTTAACCTTTAACAGCTTTCTACCTGTATTCTTCTGCCAGATTTTCATTCATATGAATAAGACTACAGGGAATTATTTAATTCCAGACTTCTTCAGTATTAATAGGATATTTTATGTTGGAAGGGACAGAACAGGGTCAAGTTTTATGAGTTTTCTTGATGCTCTGTCCCGTTGAATGCTGTATATCTCCAAGGATGGAAATAATGACACTGGTCTGGGCTCCTGTTCAGTGTTTGAGCAGCCTCAAGGTTAAAAAGTTTTTACCTGAAACTAGATTGGAATTTTCCATGTTGCAACTTGTATGTGTTGCCTCTTGTTCTGCCACTGTGGGCTTCTGAGGGGAGTCTGGCTCCATCCATCTTCATCTATACTTTCCATTAGAGTGTATTTAAAGAGGGAAGTAAGATACACACACACACTTCATCCTCACACCTGTAGCAGTCTCTTTTTCAGGCAGTCTCTTTTTCTCTCTGTCAGCCCCTTCTCGCAAATAGTATGCTCCAGCCTCCTGATCATGTTGGCTCTCCACTCCTACTACACTATGCTGGTACCTTTCTTGACTGGTAAGCCTAAAAGTGGACACAGTGCTCCAGACGCAGCCTCACAGCTGCTGAATTGAGGGGAAATCCCTTGACCTGCTGGCTATGTTCTTTCTAAGACAGTTCAGCAAGTGGTTTGCTGCAAAGCCATGCTATAGACTCGTGCTCAACGTTTTGTCCATCAAGACATCTAGGTCCTTTTGTGCAAAAGTGCTCCACAGCCAGACATCCTCAGCCTCTTCTGTTGCTTCCAAATGCAGGATTTTGCTTTTGCTGTTGTTGAACTTTGTGAGGTTTCTGTGGGGTCAGTTTTTTCAGCATGTGGGGATATTTAGGGTCTCCGAAAGCCTGCCTTCCAGTATGTTGACTGCTCCCCCTTCATTTAATATCATTCACAAACTTGCTGAGGGTGCTCTCTTGATATTGAAAGAGGTAATTTTGTTAAGACCTACAGTCAGGTTTAGTATCATTCTGAGAAGGTGAAAGACTCTCAGTATCTTGTATTTGCTCTAGGTATGACAGACTTTAATCCTTACTTCAAGGCTTCCCTCTGGAGAGAATGACATTGATTCTCAGTAGAGTCATATGATTTAAGCATAAGTTACATGATATGACTAATCAGGTGAAAGGGTTATAGAAATATACAATAGAAATATTACTGTTGATGTGAAGAAAGTATGAATGGGAATGTTTGGGTGAGAAAGCACCAGAGGAAATGGTGAAAGAAGAGATAAAAGAATTACATGTGTTTATGGCATCTAGGTCAGTGTTTTAATAAAATCAAAGCATATCTGCATGCAGTTTCTCAGTAACATTCAGTTTAGGGAAAGAAAAGGAAGCGGAAACCAAAGGACAGGCTACAGGTAGAAAAGAAGATACAAAGGGTGAATAGGTGTTGTTTAATGAGTCAGAGGTTGCACAGGATTAAGTTTGCAGTCACTGTCAATTCATAAACTGTATAAAAGTTGCATCCAAAAGCCAGCATGCTGTCAGCCTATGAGGGACCCAGAAGACACACTAAGAATTCAGTGGCTGTTGGTGTTCTTTGATCTCCATGTTCACCACAAGTCATCTTGCACGGACTACTTGGATATGTGCATCTTCTTTCTTGTGAGCATTTGACTATGAAGGAATGAGTGTGTGAGTAAAATATTTCTTAAAATTAAAATATCTCTTCTTGTATGGTCTTGCATTGAATGATGATACATTAGTTAAAACTTTACACATTTCAATGCTGTTCACTGCACACTTAAAGATAGAGCAGAAGGTAACAACAGTAGCACCTGGAAAACTTTGCACACATTTTTCTCTTTGAAAATGGAAAAGGAGGAAAGGGAAGAAGAAAGGTATCCATTGGACAGGTATCAGTTACTTCTGCTGGTGCAATGCCAAAGGAGCCTCGTATATGTAATGATGTGTAAAAAGCGTACAGTAGCAACACTTCGCAGGAACTTGAAAGTTTTACTTGTCAGCCTTTTGTTTATTTTTAAAGCCTCAACTTCGGCATAATGTCCAGAGGCAATTATAAAAGTATACCATACTCACCTATCAGTTTCAAAAATTCTGACAATATCAGAAAGCCAGAATCTATTGTCACAGCTAAATGAGGGAAAACACCCCCCTACAACTACTTAATTTTGATGCTGCTGTTGTTTCTGTTAAAAATTACTTCAAATGCATATGTGATGAAGTCTTCATGGCAAGAGAATTGGACATGTTATTTGTTGCAAGTTATTCATTTGGTTCTGCTGTTTGAGGTTTTTGTCCCTTGGGAAAAGAGAAACGGGAGACACTTTGTTTTTTGATAGAGACTCTGTGAAATAAAGATTTGGATGATCATTTTTTTTCTTCTGGTTCCTGACCATCCCACAGCAAATTTTAAAGTATAGGTAGAATATATTGATGCCCTTGGTCTAGACATCTTTAACAGATCTAAAGAGCCTGCTGTCCTTCAGCTCCTACATCCCATATGTCATGTGGGTTTTAATAAATAAGTGCTTTTGCAATTCACCTTCATGTAGTTCAGTGTTAAGGAGGGGAAGAAGTGATTCACCAAGTTTTTCCCCTCAGCTTTTGGTTGTTTGCTGGCTGCTGCTCCATTTACCATCCCGCTGTTCTACTTAGCGCTTCATTAATATCCCAGCTGCTCTGCTTCTGCTGTCCTTAAGCTATGCAACAGGAAAAAAAGGGACTAACCCTAGGAATCCACAGAATGTGCTTCCTGGCAACGGCAAGGAACAGAAGATTGTGGGAACCAGAAGTGAAGGCCTCGTGGAAAAAATTAGCAAATCTGTAAGACTTGGCTGATCTTTTCAGAAACGGGCAAGGTGTTCCTGCACTTAGGAGAGTGCTTGTTTATTTTGGTCATGAACAAACATATTTTGCCACCCTTACCATGTGTTTTGTTTTACTCCATAAATACCCTAACTGAGAGAAGGGGAATTTTCTCTACACATGAAAACAAGACAATAAAATTTGTCTCTTTGTAGTTTTGAGTATTCCCAGTGGTTCCCAAGCCAACCAAAATACATTGTTGAGGAACTCAACTTTGGGGTTTTTTTTTTGGTTGTTGGGTTTTATGCTGTTGTTTTTAATAAACCTATTTAGAAACTAACAAAACCCAAAGCTTGTACTTGGTCCCCCAAGGGCTGCATATCCTAGCTTGTTTGGCAGCTCTGTTACTTGCCTGTCCACAGTAAGACACATGACAGACCAATTGTCTGAAGTCTTTGTTTTGAAGGTCTATCACCTTAACTAAAATTCCTGCTGTGATTCCAGGACTTGCAGATGCAATAATATTCAAGGAGGTGTTTGCACCTGGTTAGCTGTCACTGTGTTGACAAAAGAATGGGAGTGAAGGGTGCTCCCGTGCATTTCTGTTGCTGCTTATTTTCTCTATTCTTACCACATAATGATTAGCAGCCAACAAAAGAAAGCTTGCCCCCACAACTTATTAAATAAGATTCTCTTCTTTTTCTAACATGCAAAGCTGACTGCTGCTGTGTATTGAGGAGTAATGCCCTTTGTCATAAAATGCTTCTGCATCCCTTGATGTCTACTTTGAAGATCCATTCAAACATTTGATGAACATTTAATTTCATAACATTGGATTTTTGGGTACAGGTAAAAAGGGTAATCTTGCAAAAATTTTAATTCAGAGCTTTTAATCTGAAAACCCTTTGACCAATTTCCTTTAACCTTTCTGAAAGCATGCTTTTATTGTTGAAAGAATAAATCTGACCTTTTTGGCCAAAGTTGTAAATGTGTTCCAACAAAAGGTTGGAAGACTTTCTGTAAAAGAAAGCAGTCGTAAAGTATGTTGATGCATCTGTTTCTACTCTGTAAAATTGTAGTGAAACAACAGTGGATCCTTGCCCACTCTTCTGGTCAGTTTGGTAGGAATCATGGCCAAATGCAGAGTTCTCAGACAGAAACAGGAAGACTTAAGTTAAACTATGTGTGACTCATGCAATACGTAATAGGTGATAAAAAAATTCTGGTATGGCATGATTAGAGACGGAAAATAAGCCTATTCCAAGAATAAGTAAACCTTACCTAATAATTGTACTTACCGCTTTTGCAAGAAAACTGACTTAATTGCATTAAGTCCAGAACATACTGATTGTAATATTTCTTTAATAAGAGTTTTCCTTCAAACTATCTGGTACACAAAGTGAGAAAGTTCAAGTTAGGGCATTGGAATCAAACATCAAGTTGGAGTATCTGAATCTTATATTGTTTAAAATATATTTTGGGTGTTTTTTCTGAGTAAGAAGCCACATTTAGCCATTGATCTGAGGCAAGTGTATTTTTCCTTACAGTAAGGGTTCTCAAAAAATACCTGTGGTGCTTCCAGCCTGAATTGTATGATTCTAAAAATAACTTTTAGAAAAGATTTTATTAGGAGGAAAATTTTAATAGTTAACTTTAGATTAAAAGAATAGGTAAGAAAAGCAAAGAGGTTTATAAATACCTTTCCTTCTTTCCTGCCTCCTGTGTCTGGACCTATTTGCAAGGTTTAATGTCTTTTGTGTTGCAGCAAAGCCTGTGTGTTCCTCTGTTGAGTGGTCCACCAGGAAGGACCTGGTTGTGTAGTTCTTTCCTGTTCCTCTCATAAATGTCTTAGTCTCTTTACTATGCTGAGGGCTTTTTCCATCCTCAGTCTCATTCTCTGCCTCTTCCCATCTCAAACTCTGCATGCTTCATCCCTATCTAAAAAGCTTTTATCCCTCAGCATACTCTCTAGAGCAGAAGTAATCTGCTTTGCCTTCCAGAGGATTCTGTGTGATCCTATCAGTCCCATTTTGAGTGAATATTAGTTTCAAGCTGAGAGACAAAACAGATGCTGTCCATTGTATTGTTTCCTCACTGGTGTTTCTGTACTCTAAAGACAGATGTCTCAATTAAATTTTTCACTTTTTCCATATGTAGGAAGCTTTAATTGGCCTTTATAGCATTTTTTAGAATGCACAAGATGCTGTTCATTATATATCATAAGTGTATTACAAGATCTTAAAATGTCACAAAAGATGTGAAGGAAGAAAGCCTTGATACCAAGTGAAGTATTGCAATACAGATGGCCTCACTCATAAAAGTATATGATGTGAATTAGGTTGTTTCATCCTATCTCTTCTCCTTTACCCTATGTAACACTAAGGTTTCTTTTTCAAATGGGTTCAGAATATTCTCCCCATCTCAGCTGGTGGGTGAACGTGGTTTTGATTGCAAGGGATGAGGCAGTAGGGAAAAGCATATATTTGCAAAATGTCCTTTCATTTTAACAAGTTGTTGTGGCTTCTCCTGACTGGACAGAAGAATCCAGATGATCCTAGTAGACATTTTTGGACTCAGAACAAATTTCTGCACCTGATATTTGCTATAAAACCACAACTTAGTTTTAAATATAGATGCACAAATGAGTGTCTATAATAATGATGCATACGCAATAACAATTAAGTTGTTTGAATTGAGATTTAATGCAGTTCAGAGATTTAACCTTGCATTAGAGGCAGTTTTTAAAGGGTCTAGGGTAATGGTGCTTGTAAAAGCTTCTGGACAATAATAGACACACTGGGCAAGAACATAAGTAGCTGTAGGAAAGTAATGCAATTCCATCTTCTGCCTAGCTACTGCATTTGCTTAAATGGGTAATTTTTGCCAAAGGCTTTAACTGTTGGCAACTGAAATCAAGCAGGTTCTGGGGAATCCTGCACCACCTCATAAAATGAATATTTAAAGTCAGTGACAAGTAGTCTTCCAAGGTTAAAAAAAGCAGAGATTGCTACAGAGCCAGCCTCAGATTAAATATTATTTGCTAGGTTTAATATTTTGATTGCTCCTGGATAATCAGCTCTTGAGTAACCATATCATGATGTTTTGTTAGGAGCCCTTTTTGTTGGCACTGGTTTTCATACTGTAATATAATTGATAGGCTCCTGTGTCAGAAATCACTAGGCAGCTAAATAAACAATATGTCCTTCTGTCTGTTCAGGAGTAGTGAAATGTTCAGAAATATTGATCCTCTGTGCCAGCTAAAGTCATAATGAGGATAACACCAAATGAACCAAAAGCTGCTTCAACATGTCTCATCTATTAGTCCAAAGAATTGTAAAGTTAGTAACATATTGACCTTGTGACATGCTAAAAATTACTGCTGCTGGTGCTGCTTAGTATTTCCAAATGACTGTTCTTGGTAAGAAAAAGAAAAAAAGAAAACATTTAGCTTATTCACCACTGGTTTACTTTTTGACTTCCTCCTCCTGCCAATTTAAATGTGAACACTCAGCCATAAGGCATCAAAGTCGTCTTAACAGAGGATGGAAAAAGCATGTTGTTAGCCAAAAGTTTGCTATTATAAAGAATTTGGCAGCTTTTGGGTTGTCACTTCCCTCCTCTGCTTAATTCCAGAATTAGGTGAACGCTTCACCTATGGCAGTGTTCTGGGCGTAGTGTAGGAGACTGTCAGAAATAATGCATTGCTTATCATCTGAGTTCACTGTTCACTCTTAAAGTCTCTCCCACTGAAGGAAATCTTCATTTTCATTGTAATTCTGTTCAGTTATGGAATTTATGCTGTGCTAATTATGAATTTAAAAGTTCAAGCTGGAAATGATAATATAGAATGACTGATTAATGTGAAAAAGATTTCAAGACTCTTCATGAAATAAGTACATTTTAAAATTAAAATATATCATCATATGGATTTTTCTGTGCCAAAAGAACATGTAATAAAATGTAATTTGTTTGTTTTTTTTCTTAATGTCAGATAGTTTCAAAAAAATAAGTAGATCGATAAGTTGGTAAGGGACATTATTCTCAACTCATTGCATTGATTGTATTGGTGTTATTTGCAGTCTTGCACAAATACTGAATAGTACAAAGAATCTTTAATTATGCCTTTGCTGGTAAAGAAAAGAATGACCATTGAGGACCAGAGTTTATACTGCTCATCAGCACATCATTTGGTTCATGCCAAGTAGCACTCCTCCAGCTGCTGTCTGGGCGTGATTCTTGTGAGGGTTATTTCCAGTGGGAAGCTGGGCTGTGATTATTGTGGGATATTTTGAGTGGAGGACAGTACAGCCGTGTAGGTATAAACTGTGCTGTGCTGCTTGATTCCTAAGGCAAGAGAAGTCCCTGGCCTGTTGTATTTAGTAGAGTAGCAATAACCTTTGTGTATTAAAAGATTTTTCTTTATAAGCCTTTTAAAAACTTCGTGGAATTAATTGGCAAAGTAAAAATCTTCCTTTAGATCTTTTTTAATTTAAGCACTTAATAAATTGCATGCAGAAAGATAACATAGCACCACTAAGAGAGTATTTAGATTTTTAAAACTTTGTTAATTTGAACTATATTTTTTGCTTTTAAACTTGTTTTGGGTCGAAACTGATTTAATAAAAATATTCAAAGCTGATTTTATAAAAATTTCCTTATCTGATTCTTTTAGATTCTTGATTCTCTGCTGTCATTAATCTTTCTCATAGCCTCATGTATCCCCATCTCTATCGAAAACCACCTCCAGTGCCAATATACAATAACGTGTATGTGCCGTTGGCTACAGACTGAGCTCTGATAAGACTAAAACCAGTGAGAAGGACAGCATAAATCAAAGTTTGGGCTCAGACTGCAAAGCTGTTCATGAAGTTTGTTCCTTTTTAACAGTATTTGCACTGAGACATGAGCCATTATGACTTTTAGAGGTGGCTGACTTCTTCCATAAACTGCATCTTTTGAACTGGCCAAGGTCATAAACCATCACTAAAATGAAAGTTCAGGAAACTACCTCTGAAGTTGCACAGATAGGAACAGTTTTTCTTGTCAATAATATTAATAAAAAAGTGCAGAGCCAAGCTGGATCACAGCATTACCTACAAATTTTAAATAATTAATCAGTAAAGTCTGAGAATATATCTTATCTCCTTTGCAGTTTGCTTGACTTGCAAGTAAAGATCGTTCTGCTGCAAATACTGAACCTAGCATCTAACAAATGGAACATGTTACAAATCTTCCTACTTTGTTGGCTTTTTATTAGGTCTTTTAATTCTACTTATCTCTTTAGCCCTATCAATTTCTGGCATATTTTCAATTATGGGTTTTCAGGTGGATGTTTTTGTATGGAACTGAGTCACTAGAACTAGTTCTGAATGATATAGAATCTTAGAATGGTTTGGGTTGGAAGGACCTTAAAGGTCATTGAGTTCCAACCCCCCTGCCATACTGTCTCATGTCTAGTTCCAAGTAGATCTGAAAGAATAGCATGGGTATGGCCATTATTGATGTCAGAATTTTATCTGAGTTAATACATTTATACACAAAAGTGCCTAGTTATCTCTGAGTTTTAGATTTTTAAAACTTTTTTTTTTTTGCTGAATAGTGAAACTCTATGTTTAATTTGCACATGTGATTCTTTTTCTTCTGTGGAATGTCCAAAGAATCCAAATGTGTGATACCAAAAGTAGTAAAACAGAATGATTCTGTATTTGCAGCTTATTTTGGGCTGCAGTTTGAGAAAAGCTGATCTATACTGTGCTTTGTAGATAAACCTTGGAATAGAAGTTTTTACAGTAGCTTCTTGATAAGATTCTTATGGGTGTATATGCGTGTGTTATTTTATTTTTTTTAGAAAGAACACGTGCATCAAACTGAGCCTTGCAGATTAAGCTTTTGGGCAGTCTGTTGTGCAGTTTGTATTTTACTGTAAAAAATCTGAATCTTAGACTTGTGTAGACAGGATGTTGAACAGGACTATTACACCATTGCTTGAAATAACAGATGAATTTCACAGCTACAAGGATGTAGGCTTTAATCCTGCATACATACTGTGTGCATGCTTTGTCTTATTAACATCTACTAATAAGGCTTTCTGTTGCAATAGTTATTGTGATAGTTGCCGGGAGTCAAATAGATGACTTGCACAATACTGTCAGGTAAAATGTCGTCTAGTCAGTGAAATAAAGTCCATTACTTTTAAACAGGAGTTTTATTTGTGGCTTTGGGTTATAATTAACAGAATTTTCTGGGTAGTTATTTTTCTGAATTAATGCACCTCTAAAAGTTAATCACAGAATCATAGAATGGTTTAGGTTGGAAGGGACCATAAAGAGTTCCAACCCCTCGGCCATGGGCAGGGACACCTCCTACTAGACCAGGTTGCTCAAAGCCCCATCCAGCCCGGTCTTGAACACCTCCAGGGATGGGGCATCCACAAATTCTCTGGGCAACCTGTTTCAGTGCCTCACCACCCTCATAGTGAAAATTTTTTTCCTGATATTGAATCTAAATCTCCCTCTTCAAGTTTGAAGCCATTAGCCATTGTTCTATCTCTACGTGCCCTCATAAAAAATCCCTTCTGCACATTTAGTGTAGGCTCTTTTTAAGTATTGTGAGGCTGCTATAAGGTCTCCCTGGAGCCTTCTCTTCAGTCAAAAGAACAAAACTCTTCTAGAAAACTTTCACCTTTGTAATAACTGTCCTGTCTTAATCTCAGCAATTCTGTATTGATTATTCTGTTGTAACTTCACAAAGAAACATGTAATAGCAGTAGCAAATGACTGTCCTCTGCAGCACTGATGGACAAAGATGTCTTGATATGCCCAAGGAAATTTTATCCCCTGGCTATTAATAGAACTGTTAATAGAACAGAGCAGAACCATGTAAAAGGGATTACATTAAATGAAATTATTTAGAATATGCTTAATACTCTACCAGCATTTTGAGAGAGACAGCTCTCCAAGGTGCTCTGGAGGGTAGCGGTCAGATTACTTTTTTGCTGTATTAAAATTTCATTTAAATATCATGTTCTTCATATTTAATGCAAGTTTGTATAGAAGGCATGATCTTCTGACAAATCTTCAGGAATGTAGCAAATGATGAATAAAAACATTTCTTTTTGAGTTGATGTTGCTCAATGAGAACTGTGTATTGATGGTACTGGTAACATAGGAGTTAGAAGTCATTTTTTCAGAGAATGAAACCACCTTCTCTGCTGAAATCAAAACACTCTTTCAAGATATGTCATGAGAAAAGAACTGCAGAGCTTGTTGGTTTCTTTCCCCCAGCTTTTCTGAACTTACTTTGCTTTAAAGATGAATGACATGTTTAGTTCACTCTGAGTGAGAGGAAGCCAAGTTTGATAACCACTCCCTGCCCTGTGACCATGTAAACTGGGATTTTACTTCAGTGACAATTGTATATTTTTAATAATTCTGAGAGCCATGTCTTCACATTTAGAGTTAGAACTTTAGACACTTTTGTCCCAATTGCCAGACTGCTAGATTGAAAAACAAACAACCTCTTTTCATGAGATTTAGACCATTTGATTTTCACGGTTCTAAATATAGACACAGGCAGCTATCTTTGAGCAATCACATCTAAAACACCTAGTTCCTTTTCATAGGCAGAAGAGATGAGATGGTAAGAAGTTTAGAAGGCTTCATTTCCAGGCAAGAAAAATGTATTTGTAGTACTTCAAAGTATTTCAGGGTACTGAAAACCTCCTGAACATAAGGTGTTAGTCCTTCTATCTTATTTCATTTCCCGTGTGAGGCATTATGTTGCAGGTTATTCTTTATTGAATTATTCTTTACCTCAAGCACAGCATTGAAGTTTCCATGTATTTTTAAACACTTGATCCTCTTTCTTTCCATAGAGCATCATCCAACAAAGGTGAGTGTTATAGTCTTGGCATTATATTTTAGTTTCTGCTGATAGTATTAAAGAGTTGGCTTTTCTCAGGATCAAAGGTGCTGAGCTGGTAATATTTCTTTAACCATAGTCCCAGCAGGGTCATTTTACTCCATGTTAATTCTAATGATATCCAAATATCTAATTTTTTATTGCCATAAGGAATGTCTCTTTTGTTAATTGCAGCTGTTGATTTTTATCGATCCATGTATATACAGTATTTTTGTATTCGAAGTGGAGTCCATAGATACTTTCTCCCTTCAGCCACAACAGCCTATTTCAAAACTCTTGCTCCAAACTACTAAAAAATGCAAAAGCGTGTGTGTGCATGAAGGGAAAGAAAACTTGTCTCAAAATTGTTATGTTTGGGTATTTCTTGGGTTCTCACAAAAATTAGTAATCATTTGTCACTCCTTAGATTTTGGACTTTGACATTGGCAGTGTCACTAAAACTAGGAAAAATATCCCTATTAAACACTGACCTCACTCATACTGGAACCTGTACTCAAACTCATTTTTTCCTATCAGTGGGTGAGGTACTAGTGCAGGGCAATCTGCAGAGGAACATTCCCATCAGCCAGGTGTGAGATAAGGGAGGGAGTGCGATAGATAAGAATATAGACTGAGAATATAGATAAAAATATCCCACTGTCACCTCCTCACATCCTCAGAAGTCACCTGTAAAATTGGGGTCTCAGAGCCAGGGAGTTGTGGTGATAAAGAAGGGGGAAGGTGGTAGTGACACCTAAGAAGCAAAAGGAGCAAGTAAGAACTGGGGCAACATGTGAGGACATGAGCAACATGGTGACTCTGGGAAAGCAGATGCGGTTGGGGGCAGGAGAGCTTCAGAAGGTGGCTGAGGTCCCTGATCTCAGCCTCACTGATCAACCTCTGGGGCAGTAGTTGGCCATGGGTACCACTTCACTTCGTCCTGGGAAAGAGTCGGGGGAGAAATAGGCTGCCTGGGAAAAATGGTAAACATCTTCCCAGCTTTGAGATCAGAGGATTTTAAACTTCTGGATGAGTGGAGGTAGGGAAAGGGTTGGCTTTGCTTGCTAGGAGGTTTGATAGATCAGGCTACCTCTTATCAGCAATAGCAGCTTTTTGACTCATGTACTGAGGAAAGAGCCTTTCCAAAGGAACTGGCCTGCCACTTGAGCATTTTCTCTGCATATCCGTAGCAGTTCTAAAAATCCATAATTATGAAAAACAGTCAGGTTTAAACATGTGATACAAAATATAAATTTAAAATATTTGAAAAGGCTGTCATGATTTATTTTCTTCTACATTCTGTTGCAATGGAATGACACAGCATTAAATCTCATTTTAATGTTATGGAATTCAAAAAGTATGTCAGCATTATTTGTTTCTTTTTACTGTGTGTACACCATATGCTTTAGAAATATGTTGTTTGGAAATATGGGGGATTTGCAAGTGTAAAACCACTTATATTATTGCTTCTTTTTTATTAAAGAAAAGTTGTTAGGAATTGAGAGCAATTTCTGAGTATAAGTATAGCAGACCAGGAGAGGGAAAGTACTTGCTACAGTAAATTAGTAGAAGGTGAAAGACTCTGCTCATATATTCAAAGTCAAGCTGGAGCAATATTGTTGCTTGGCCACGCTCATGTGCTGTAACCTCTAATTATGCAAATAGGTATCTGAATGTAAATTTCAGGTGTGTGTTACAGAAATTTCTGTATGCAATTGGCAAAAAACAAATGAATATATATCTCTATTCCCATGCCTTATTGCAGAGTGATATTTCTCTCCTACAAAATGCTTTTCTTCTGCTGGTTTTATACAGGGTTTTTTATTCACACCATCTGCATATAAACTTATTTTTGTAGGATTCCTGTTTTGATGAAACTAGTACCTAGAGCTTTAGAAATATTCTTTTCATAATTTTATGAAAAAAACAAAGTCTAAAATAAATAGATATGAATTACGTGGGTGAAATTGTGTGTAAGAGTTAACTGTGACTGTGCAGTGCATTCAGTCCCTTCCCTAATCAGCAAAAGGCGGTTTCACACAATTCTCACCACAATTGTTGTGCCCCCCCCCATTTTAAAGCTAGCTTTGCTTTCACAACATGGAGTGGGCCTAACATACTGAGTATTTCTCTCCTGTGAAACTAAACACAGAAAAAAAATGTGTTCCTTTGTCTTTAGAAGAGGTTAAGGATCAGGATAATTGGCAGGTAACATATACTGAAGATATTGAGGATGAAATGAAGTCAGCTGCAAGGATTCAGTTCTTGATATTGGTAAGAGTGTGTACAGAATTTGATGCGAATATTATCATATGTGTACTTGCTTATTTACATGTGTTTATTATGTAAATATGTATTTTTTTTTCCTACTAGAAGGACACTTAAGGAACAACAGGAGTGAGCAGTAACTGAGGCAACACATAAGGACGTAAACAGCCTGGGGAATCTAGGAGAGCAGATGCATCTGGGAGCAGGAGAGATTCAATTTCTGTGGTGGGGTGGTTTGAGGAATTATACAAGCAAATAAGAGTTGCAGGTCCATATCTTAGTTCTGCTTGTACAGTGTAATGTGGTAGAGCGGTTTGAAAGATGGCCAAACAGATGCATGAAAAAGCATTAGGAGAAAATATTTTGACATGTTTTTGAAAAATTTTTATCACTCCAATTTGGGAGCTGTAAAAATATGACCACAGTACTGCAGAATCCAGTTATATACAAGTGCAAGGATGCAAGAGCAGGCTTTTCATCATCGCAAAAATAGATTGCGTTATTCTGTCGTGTACTTGGTAATGACAAGAACAGCCCCCTGTTAGTAAGCTAGACTGATGTCAGAACACCTGTTAACAGAAACAGTTCCTCTGCACTGTGGAAATTTAAGCCTTATGTGTAGTTAAGGATTTGCTGATGATTCTGGCGAACTGTGCTTTCCTGCAACCTGCATGCCTTTATCTGTCTTCTGTTCTGGAGATGGGAAGTTGGTGTGCTGCTGCTTCTTGTGGGTACATTCAGCAGGTCTCACTTTTATACATTACAGCTTGGTGAAATGTTCTGTGCCAGGAGGAAGAAGAGGAGAGAAACAGATTTGCATAAGACCCTGTGGTGCTGTGCTGGGTTACAAAACAAGCGATAAAAAATAATTTTGTCCTAAATTCAGATATTTTTTTAGTTATTTAGTTATAGACAACAATGTGTGTTTTCCTGAGGAGGTTAGTGAGATGAATATATAACTTACATGCCTGATTTTGAAGGAGAGCATTTTGTGATTTGTATCAGAGGAAAAGTTCATTACCATGTAAAAATTGCTCCTTTACTGCTGCTGAGGCCAACATTAGCATGTGGAAAACCTTCATGCAGTCATAAGGTTTCAAACTTCTCGTTGTTTGCTCTTGTCTATGTTATCCCATTGAATTCTGACATGGAGGCATGATGCCTTGTTTTTGTAGAAAGCTCAGTAATACTTCGTAGGGAGAGAACAAGAAGGCTTTTCGTATGTTGGCTTCGAGTAGCTGTGACAAGGACACCTCCAAAGCTTTGCCACTACTTGGCGGAAGAAATGCAGAAGAGTGAGTGACAGATCTTTGAATGGCTGCCATGGTGTTGCTGTGTTTTAGCCCTTCAGCTTCTCAGAGATATTCTCTTGCATTTTCTACACCAAGGCTGTTTCTTTGGCTGCATGCTTGTCAGGGAATAATATAGGGCAAAGATATATGTGAGGAAAACATGGCCAAATGGCACTGCTGTAGAGCTGCTGAACGAATTGTGCTGTTATTCATTTGGATGCGTATGAACACATAGGCGCACTGCCTTCCCATTTGCTTTAAGGTATGATCCCCTTATCGAAGAGCTGAAGTTGTTCTGCATATACATCAGACCATTATGGCTCTAGTATCCCTGCGGAAGTATTGCTATTCTGATTTTGTAGGTGGATGTAGTCTCGCTTTCCAGAATGATTGTGTTGGTCTAGGGCACGTATAAAGTCTGTGGCTGAACAGGGAGATGAAAACATAGCTATCTGTGTCCCACCTGAATGACGCACTTGCTTATTTACATTCTACTTCAGCCATTCTAGCATATAAACTGAATTGCTGGAATGTTCCTAATAGCTATAGTTGGTGCTACTGTTTGCAAACAAGAAAGAATAGGTCAGTGTAAAAAATAGATAATGTGTGCATGAGTGTGCAGCTTGCTCAGATGTGGTCAGACCCAACACCTATATGGCAGCCTTTCACAACACCCTTACAAGGCCCTTCAGCACTTGTCCTACTTCTGAGTTTTGTACCATGGGCGTGTTGTGACCTACTCACCACTGTTTATTGTGCTGTAAGACTTCTATTATTTTTCACCAGCAATGTTTAGCAGAAAGCTGTCCCTGAGACAGCCCAAAGATGTCAGACGGCAACCTTCAGCACACTTCCCAAGAGCCTATATTTGCTGTCAAACTTGACAACTCAAATAGATCACACTGGCCAATGCTTGTTCCTAGCTCCTTGGTTCAGCCGAATGCTTGCACAGAGCAGGATGCCCCTTTTCCAACACTTAGGGCTAAGGCGTACTGTTATCGCTACCTCCTCGCCCTCATCTCAGCACTTTTTAAGATGACAGCTTGTATTCCTACTTTATGAAGAGAGCTTTGAGACTCCTTGACAAAGTTTCTAGTTACATGTCATGAGGTGCCTAAGAGTGAGTATGGACCCATCTTGGAGTTGGTGCATATGTCTGCCGTTGTGTGGGATTAGTCTTCTCCTCAGGACACAGGCAGCCATATGGGCCACAAAGTACAGTGTGTCTTTGAGTGGGGCTTACTTGTTCCCACAACAGGTTGCCTCTGAACTGAGAGGTTTAGGGAGGAAAAGGTTTTCAGCTTGGTTCAGAGCCTTGTTAAAGAAGACACGCAAATCTCTCATCTAGATTGGCTGTCAGATAAGGAGAGAGCCTCGACAGCTGACTTGGAGAAAATTAGCTTGAGCACCTAAAGAGAAGCCCTGAAGAAATATTGCTGTATCCAAACTCTCCCTGTGCATCCGCCTTCCTAATAATTGTCTTCAGGACTCAAGCTTTTAGACCATCTCTCTGGAGGAAGCTGTCTTTGAAGGTGGTCCCAGGCAGGTGTCTGTATA
Source organism: Arenaria interpres (assembly GCA_013399435.1). Lineage (NCBI taxonomy): Eukaryota > Metazoa > Chordata > Aves > Charadriiformes > Scolopacidae > Arenaria > Arenaria interpres. The sequence goes on from VXAK01019392.1 coordinate 126,714, forward strand.
TATTGTCCCTGATGTACGTCTCTGCCAAGTAGAACAAAAAGTCACTTTGGTCATCTCCAAACCCACTGTACTTAATTGCCTTCCAGGAAATTTTCTCCAGTATCAGATTTAGATTTAGATTACCGAGTGACAAATATGTGAGACGCTGTTAGAGTGACAGCTGCTTATATGCAGTGTGGCAGTTGTTGCTGTCTTTGGCTGGAAGGCACATATAAAGCAGATTTGAGTCCACTGCTGACACTGGTCTCTATCCCTTGCAATGTCAGATAAGAGTTGAAAGGTGTTGGTGCAGGAATGGACTGCATCTGTCCTTTCCAAACTGTGTTTTCTTTGTTCAGTGTGGGTTGATTTTTTTTTTTTTCCCCCCCCCAGGTATTCCAGACAGGACTCTGTCAAGGTACCTTAGGGAGTCCCTGAAGGCTGATAGTGGGTGAATAGCTGATGGATGGACAGAGACCTTAGCTTGAAAGAAGCTGCTGAGAACACTGTGTGAAGGTACAATAGATACACATAGTAGGAGTACTGCTCTGCTTACTTCCAGGATCAAGGGTTTTTTGGAATTTCTCGCTTCTACTGCGATGGTATACATATTTACATCCATGTGTCATCCTTCTTTTCCTTCCTCAAGTTCAGCAAATACGGTTGCTTTCTTTGTGTCTTTAAGCTGTTTCAAATCATTTCATCAAAGCTTCTCCAGTATAAGAATGCAAAACTGAAGTGTTTAAAGTGAAGCCTGATTGTAAAAGCCATTTGTTACTTTCTATGTCTCAGCTTGACTATTATTATTCTAGCCTTGTAGTAAGCTCTTCCCCTCACAAATTAAGTATATGCAACATTAAATTGGAACAAATTTACATTCATTTCCTTAGTGGTTTGAGACTACATGCTTTTTTTTTCACCCCTGGTGTTTTCCATTGCTGTTTTTTTCAGAAACTGGAATAGCATGAAAGGCAAAGTGGGAAGAAAATATGCTCAGAGGGGTGTTCCTTGTCAGGGTGGAATAAGAACTGCTAGAGGTGGATATAAGTCTTGGTTATCCTCTGATAGCGCCATTTTCTCACTTGGCTGACTGGACACTCCTTGAATAGGGTTCTGCCCATGAACAGTGCACCATACCTACTCTTACCTATAGTTGTAGTGTGGTAACTGCACCTTCAATAACTAAAACTAATAATTATTCACATATATTGCATAGGAGGAATTGAAAAATGTCACGTTAATGTTACAAAGGATATGGGTCGCCGGTCATTGTAGAGATGTAGAAATTTGATGATAAATTGACAATAGAGAGCTATAATAGCATGCACCTGTGAACAACAGCTTGATCAAAGAGGCAAGTAAAGATGTATTGGAATAATTCAGATCGCTCAATGCCATATGACTTTGAAACAGGAGGAGAAGACAAGCTCACATCTGGAAGTGATACATGAAGGATTTTGAAAAAGATTATGTTCAGCCATAGCACAGCTGTGGAAAGGAGGAGGCGAGATGTCCAGTAGAAGGAGGGAGATGTACAAAAATGCACTGAAGGGATATGTAGGCTAAGCTAGCTGTTCCTTTGTACGAAAAGTCAGACATGTATAATGCATCACCAACTAGGCACTATGTGAAAAATGTATTTTCTGAGTAGGGCAGTTACTTGGTAATCTTAACCTGAAACAGCTGAGTCCAAAGTCATGAAATCTTTCTTATGTGGTCATACAGACAGACTTAAGTCAGTTGCTCTGACTGTTGTCTGCCATTACCTTTTTTTAGTTGGAGTCTTTCAAACCTTAATAGCACACAAAGTAAGCGCTTTGGGAAAATCTGAAGCAATTGTTCAATGACATTGAGTTTATGAAGTCCTGTTACTGAGTGTACTAAGAAGTGACGGTCTTAAACTCTCTCTGTTTCATTCCTAAACTTCAGCAGAAACAAGAAACTAGGCTCCCACCTATCTGTCTGATCTAATGAAAATCTACAATGTGCAGAGATGTGACTGAACTCAAGAACCACCTCATCTGTTATTTGACTTCAATGTAACAATGTGAGTAAAGTGATTGGGGTTTGGTCCCACATTAATTTTGAAGAAATGAAAACTAGTAGCAGTGTGAAGGTGACAGATACCGTTAGTAACAGTGGAAGTCACTCATATCACACAGCTGTAAATCCACACAGTTCAGATATGCATTCAGACTTGTGAAGAGCACATTTGTGGACCTACCTTCTGTGAATACTCTGAAAACCACAATGTGCAGATGGAATCTGTAAGTTTCTGTTCCTTGATCTGTATTGCATCTTAATTCCAGCATATTGCTCTGTACTTAAAATGTGGAATTTAAAATGAAGAAATGGTGGCTTGCACTTATGTCAATTAACTATGACCTTGCTCTGACTGAAAGTCACATAGCATAGATACTGCAGAGCCAAGTGATAGATGAAGGCAACAACATAATATGTTTAATACTTCAGCACAGAGTATTTTGATTGTTAGTTTCTTGGGAGATTGGTTAATTGCTTGTTTATCTTCTGTGTAATTTGTTACTAAATAAGCTTTTAAAAGCATAATTCTGGAATGGAGCCAGTCTGAATCTGATCCATGTTGACAGCATAAAGCCTACTTCAGTTATGCAGTAATGGAATTGTGTAGAATGGCTTGGATTGAATCCAAATAGAAACAAATTTTACCAAGAGTTGTTCAGTCTTTTTCTGGAGTTTCTAACAGCTTATAATGGGGAAAGGGCTGGAAAACTGGAGCCTGGCCACAGTTTTACCCATACTGACTAATTAACAGAATTAACATAATTACTCTGCATGCATGTAAATGATACTAAAAGGAGCTTTGTGGATCTGCTAGGAGAGCAGGTTTTCCAAGTTAGGCATAGCAAAACCTTATACTCCTTCCAGTTTCAAGACAGTTTGTTGATTAATGCTCCTTCAAGCTGAGCAGTTTGGCCTGGATCCAGGGTGTTAACAGTGTTCGTGGTGAGGCTGTGGCTTGACCATAAAGTGTGTTAATTGGGCTTTAAGACTCCTCTGATCAGATCAAAAAAACCCATGACTGTATGACGTGAAGTGCTGACAAACCGATAAGCTTACTGTGATGTTTCACGTTTGTTAAAAATACTTAGATAAGCTAACTCTGCACTGAAGGCTTTACGATGGATCTGCTATCATTTTTCCATGCTGCTCTGTCTTTATAGTGTATCATAATTTCTTTCTGTGGGTGACACAAGAAAGCATGAGACTTCCATGAACCAAAACATGGGGTATAGCAGCCCTAGCAGCCAGGCAGTTTCATGCCTGTGCCAAAATCAGGTGGGATTGACACTTTTGGCTGGTCTGGTGTCAGTGAGGATGGGACTGCTGTCTGTGTGTCACCGTACCTGACTTGCACATCGTGTGCAAGAAAGGCTGGTAAATGATAATAGGATTTCAGCCCTAATATATCTTCATGCTTAGGAGGGTGCAGAATTTCTAGGATATAGCTTCAGTCAGTTGACTGTTATACAAAAAGGATGTAGAAATAGGATTTGTAAAAATCCCTGCCTGTTATATGAAGGGATGCTTAAGGCAGCAAAAGAGAAGGTGAAGCGGGGGCTTCCCAAGCTGAAGCACGCAGAAGAGAAACAAGACACCAAACACAACACCAGGCTTCAGTGTCACGTTCCTTTTAGCTTGTTCTTCCTTGCTGCAACGTAGTTTTGAGTTAACTGCAAAGGCACAGGAAAGCTGAAGTTGGAGATATTCTCATAGCACTTAAGTGCTTACTGGCTAGGGCATATGGGATATAGGGAAAAAAAATTGGAACTTCAATGTGCTGGGTACTTAAAAGGCTGATGGTAATAATATATGGAAATTGACTGAGGGGTTTAAGATACTTTGTGAACTCCATAGTGCTCTTGGTGCCATGGCAGTTTGGTAGCAATACTCAGGATTTCAAAGTAACCTTTCTGACTGATCCAAGCCATGCTGTGGAGCATGAGGACCAAAATACCCGGTCTCGTTTGCTGCGACTTGTATCCATACTGGTGTAGTTGCACTTGTCACAAATTTCGTAACTGTGCTGCTTACAAGAGCTGCTACTGCTGAGGCTGTGCTGCTTTCAAGATGTGAACCAGTGTTGGGATACTCTGGCACTGGACTATACCAGCTTGTGCAGTGCTCCTCTTGGTTTGTGAATGCTCTTTGCGTGGGGCGAATGTGATCACAGACACCATTGGCCTGAGGTGGCTAAGAAATTAGGTTAAACTTTGTAGATTGTTGATTCGGATATACACTTTTGCACATTAGCAGCTTTTGAATAAAAACTGTATACTTAAAATTTTCTGTAATTTGCTGTACAGTGGCCTTCTTGCTGTTTTTATGCTAATGTCCTTACCTTCTTAGCTTTCATGGGACGTTAGTTTGCAAACTGAGATCAACATACATAATTCTAGAAGGTTCAAGATGTTGCCTTATGACAGCGCACCTACCGCAAATAAAGCAGGGTATAGTGACACAGTATTTAATTTTTCAGTATGTTGTTTGAAGTTTTGTAATACAGTGTGTATTACAAAATTATAAGTGTATTCTTATTTGAGTACACAGAATAGAGGCTGCTATGTAATCAAAGTAGCATATGTTTCTTTAACTAAGTCTCAATCGTTCCAGACTCCAAAAGCTGAATAATTCTTGCAATTTGTTTTTCTATTTCATAGCTGATGGCTAGATAAGAGCCCTTTTTCCAGCTAGTGCTGGCATAATTCCCAAAAAACAGGTAATTAGAATGACGCTTTTAAAGTACGACTTAAAAGTATACAGCTGAGTATTTTCTATTTTTACTTCAAAGTATACAATTTTCTATGGTTTTTTTTCCACAGATTTTTCTCTGTCTCTGTAATCACTTTAAAAGCTGTATGTTAGTTAGAGAGACAAAGTGATTTTTTTTTTTTTATGGAGGTTTTATATATACTTTAGAGTAAAACCGAAAAACAAAAAAAATAGATTCCTTGTAATTTCTCTGAGTACCTGCTGTTTCACAAAATGATAAAATTTGGCAAGTAGGGGAATAGAGAAAACAACAATAATAATCTTAAAACATCATGAGCAACTTTTTATTTTTCTTTTTTTTCCCATTCTTTAAAAAAAAAAGATGGTGGTTTGAGATCTAAGTTGGCTATTCCTAGAAAGCACACAACTGTTACAGACACTTTTTGTTTTGTTGAGTTGACACTGCTCAGTTTAGAACTGCAGTAATAAGGTTATTAAAATAATAATTCCTTTATGAACCAGGATCTGCAATGCATGGCTGGGATGAAGACATTGGGAGATGGGCAAAAATATTTCCAGATGTGTCAGGTTGTTTGCAGATATTTCAAAATTATCTGATGTGGTTTAACTGCAGCCAGCAACTAGGCACCCACAGAGCTGCTCATTCATACGCACTCCCCCATGGGATGGGGGAGAGAACTGGGAGAATAAAAGTGAGAAAACTTGTGGGTTGAGACAGCTTAATAGGTAAAGCAAAAGCTGTGCACACAAGCAAAGTAAAATAAGGGGTGATGTGAGAAGCAGGCTGCTCAACAATAACAAAACCATCTCTGTAGTATCAACACTGTTTCCAGCACAAATCCAAAGCATAGCCCCATATGAGCTACTATGCAGAAAATTAACTCTACCCCAGCCAAAACGAGCACATCTGTTTAGGTGGAGACTCAAGTTACCAGCCCGGTTACTTGCGGTCTGTAAAATTGTGTGATATTTGGTGTCTGTCATAGTTGGACAGGCTCTCAAGCACTTCATTGGGAAGTCATTGTCTGTTTCTTTATGGCATTTTCCAATTTTCTGTTTCAGCCTGTAATACCAATTTTGCGTTCTTTTTTTGTTTGAGAATGTTTTGTATTGCAGGCACAGGGTATCTGTCAAGTCTCTAGAATTTCAAAATAGGCCTTAGTAATAAATACCAGTCTTTACTGAAAAGACTTGCTTGGCTGTTTACATAATGTCCCTTGCATAAAATCCCTCTGTATGAGTAGATTTTTCACAAGAAGCATTTGGGTTTAATAGTGTAACAAGCAGAGAAATACAGCTTAATGGTTAGACACTTTGTAAACTACCCGTGTTTTACTTCTGTTGTCAAAATTGAGTTTACTGTCTAAGTGTTGCTTATAGTAAGCCTCTGTTATAGTAGAGTTTTTCAAGCATTTTCATTGCAATACCAACTTACTTTGAGCTGAGGTGATTGAGAAGTCTAAAGTCTTTTAGAACCTTCTGGTTAATCAAGTTTTCCCCTTTATTAGCATAATGAGATGTGGAAACAAAATTGCTGCTGAAATTGAGAGGCGGAAGAATAAGGTTGGTGGGTTTTAAGATAATAGAGAGGACATTTGATTTAAGTGAATCTATTGGATCCTGGATACTTAAATATAAAGAAATGACTACAAAGAGCTGCCTGAAGAAATCTGTGGCTTGATTTTTCCCAGTGCAGTTGAAAATAAGACCTGTCCTGAAGAATCTGTTCAGGGGAAATATTAAAATTGTAAGTAAACTCATACATACTCCAAGAGTTAAATCTGAGAATGTGATTTGGGTTTTTTTTCACCCAAAGCAGAGATATGTTTTAATGGGTTGTATTTCCTCTTGCATAGCGGTAAACATTCTCACTTACACTTAGCAAAGCACTGGAACATACCTTTAACTTCAAGCACATGCCTGGTTTTGTCAGATTAATTGGTCTGAAGTTCAAGAAACTGAAGTTATGCATATGCTGAAGTGCTTTTCTGGGTCAAGACTTGTATGATAAGTCTTGTTAATCATTGATAGTGTACAGAAAAAATAGTAAAAGCTCTGTAAAAATGCTGCAAAAACCCACTATATAGTTAATCTATGACCTTGAAGAGTTTAGCAACTAAGATAGGAGCAGAGCCGTTGGGTGCCTTGAAAAGCTCAGAAAAGGAAATACCTAAGTTCATTAGCTAAAATTGATGCTGATAATTCTAATGCAATTAAAGTGAGTTGAATTGTTTCAATAATGCTAATTGCAGGCTAAAGCCCCTGGGCACACTATACTCCCTGCTTGTGTGCGTTCCTCAGCCGCTTAACTCTTACAGCAGCTACAGCTGGGTTAACATGGTGAACGTTTCAGGCTGGGATAGTTCTGAGGAGAGACACTGCAGATGTGTAATTCAAAATGTTTGCTGCGGTGCTGGTGCACCTGAATAGGAATGCATTGTGGAAATGTAGCAAGGAACACGCACCTTCAAGCTGTGGACAGTTTATATTGAGAAACTTTCCAAAGTTTTTTGTCCTGAGGTTGGAACAGCTGTTTCTTCTGCTCCTAAAATAGGAGTAAACGTGGAACCACTTACTACTTTCAGGTAGCTCTGAACCAGAGTTAGAGCTGTATGCTACTTAAAGCTTTAAATTGGATGTAAAAATGTGTTTTCCCGCTGCTGGTTTGCTTAACATTATTCAGGTTTCCTGTTAAAAAAGGGACACAGTAGGGAGCTGAAGACACACTTGGGGAGAGAAGCTCAAGTGCATAAATGGGCTTATGCAAATAGTGTTTTTCAGTAGAACCAAATTTGTTTGATACTATTTGATAGCAGATCTGCATTACTTGACTTGCTCAGATGTGAAGGAAAAAAAAAAAGAGAGATGTGGGATGTGAGTAAAATCTAAATCCCTAAACAACTCTCTTATAGTAATCTTCACCAAATTATTTTGATATAAGGCCTCCTCCCACACAGACTTCACTATTTATGTTACAGGAAATACTGCAATCCCAAGTTCTTCTGGGAATCCTTTTTATTCTAAACAAAGTAGATATGTTCTGGGCCATCTATTTAATTTCTAAATCTGATTACAATAAAGCTCATTAAAGCTGCTCCCTTTTGGGGTTTTCTGCTTACTTCATCAAAAAGAAAATATTGAAACAAGAGTTTGGGCATCAAAGCTTCACCCTTTTACTGTATTTAAATTTCATTAAATTATGTAAAGCCATTTAAAAAGCTGGCAAGGAATGTGCTGAATCATTTTGTGTGTGCACATTTTTCTGCAGACTCCTAGCAGTCTAAAGGCTGTTCATATACAATCATTTATTTTGTGTCTTTATGACCAGGGTATATCAAACTAATATGACATCTGCTAAAAGGCTGCAGTTTAATTTTTGCACAAATATATATTCTTCTTTGGAAAACAAAACCCCACATTTCTGTTTGGTAAACAGTGAAAAGCTGAAACACGGAAAATAAATGAAGTCATATGCTGACCAGTGGTATTTTCCTTTAGAATTATTACTTTTTTCTGTTCATTTTCTTTGACTTATTTTAGGCCTAAAAGTTCCCACCTCTCCTGGTGTGTTAGAGGATTATAATGAAATAATTCCAATCTGTATTGCAAACGTATTTTTCCTTGCCATGAAATTTACTGATCAATGCAAGAAGACATCGAGTGGAGAGATTGCTATTAGATGGAATTTAAAAATATTATGCAGTAGATGAGCTTAACAAACATGGTGGGCAAGATTTGTTCAGTTTCAGAGATGGATCCAACACCATGAACCCTTACCAAGTTGAACTTCTAGGGTGTTTGGTACAAGGCTAGCTCCCAAGGTTTTAATCTGAGTGGGGTAGAAATCCCTCTGAGAGGAAGATGAATGGAACACAGAGTTTGGAAAACTTTGTCATTCCTTCTCTTTTCTACTTTTTTCTTTCTATCTTTTCTCCCCTTTCTATAATCAAGGCCTGACATTTTCCCTCTGCTCTTTTCCTTTATGAAGCTGTCCATGGAGTCCAATTTCCCCTTTCCTCTCATTTTTTCTGCAGTAGCTGTGGACCTAAAACATGGTAAAATTTTGCTTTTGTCTCTTCGGTAACAATTTTTTGGGCTGATTTTGACTATCTGGGCAAAGTCTTTGTTCTTAAATAGATATTTAGAATAACTCTATAATTAAAAAATAAATCTATTTTTCATAAATGCCAAAGCTATTTTCATGTGATCGAGTAGAAAATTAGAATTTTTTGAAATGTATTTTGCAAGCTTAAAGAGAAGTGATGAACATTACAGCTATGAGACCAACGCTGGGAGGTGTCTTCTGAGGATACCCTGAATCAGTCACTGAATCTAAAATTTTCTGGGCTTAGAATTATGGTGTTTTTTATAATTTTAAAAAATGTCAATGGATCTGAAAACCAATTTTGCATACGAACAGTTACTAGAGGAAGAATGTTTCACAGAACAGTTCTGTGGTCTCTTCCCCTTGATCCTTAAAGGCTGAACATCATCCAAAAACAAGCCTAGGACCTGACATTCATGATTCTGCTGAACCCTAAATTTTGTGACACTGTATAATCTTCACCTAATGCCTTTTGTCTGTCTCATGGAGTATGCCTTTTAGGAGTTAAGTGACCATGGCATGACCTCTCTATGCTAACATTCCTCTTATCCAGTGTGTCCAAATTGTTTTTCTCCTAGGTGGTTTAACTGTGACTCAAGTGAAACCAAGAGGAATTATGCTCAAATTGTATTTGGTTTTGGACTTTGCTGCTTCTGTTTCAGACTTGGAGAGCTTATGTGCCCAAAAGCTTTTCTGCCCTATCCAAATATGCTATCTAACTTAAAAATCTAACAAAGAAAACCCAAATACATAATACTACTTCTACTTGCAAATCTAGCCTTGCAGAAACAACAAATATTTAGGTGGATTAATATATAATATTTCTTTTACTTTGTTTCTTTATAGGTTTGGAAGGAAGTGAGTAAATACTTTTGTTCTGTTTGTTGAAACAGGTTTGTCAGGACACTGGACCAATGAATGAATTGTGTATTAAATTTAGAAACAACAGTCATTCTCTGTGTTGTCAGTGCTGGGTATCCTTAAGAAGACAAACATGTCTTGTATTTAATAGTGTTTGGAACAATTGTGCCTGAAGTGTTGTTAATATGCTGTCATACATGCCAGATTTCAAAAGTTCTTCCCTGTTTTGGAGGATATTTAAAATATTAGGCACTCGAAATATACTTTGGAGTTTAAGTGCTGATTGACTTTGTCAAAAGTAGTATTAGAGGTCTTTTTGAAATCTAATCCTTATGTGTCAGTTATGAAGGCAACTGAAAGCTGGGTTACTAAGTGAAGTTTACAAATCTTTCATCTCAATCATAGGTTGAAATATAAAATCTGAGAAAAGCCTGTTGGTCATCACACACCTGTCACAGATAAAAGGAATTTTGATCCTGCAAAACAATTACTGACTTGTATAGATTTTAAATACCTAATTCACCTGTAAATACTCACTTTGTTTTCACATACCTTCATAATAATTCCATGCAAATGACTGTTTTGCATATATTATCTGAATAGTAGTTTGCATATGTTGTTATGAAAATAAATTGAAAGAGGCATGAACATGTGGATTTAGTGTAAATCATTTTTGAAGATGAGATTGGGTTTCTATCACCACAGAATGTTATGAGGTATGATGCACAGTATGCCTGTGATTCTAATCCTTGGGTGAGCATTTTGGCTCCCTTCCGATTTCTGGAATAAAATCCATGTAAGGGTTATTACTGTGCATTGCCTTTTAGAAAAAAAAACACAGTATATTCAAATAAGGAAAGAGCTTTTCATTTTCTGTGGGCTTTTTGGTTTTTTTTTTTGGTTGGGTTTTTTTGGTTTTGTTTGGTTGGTTTTGGTTTTTTTGGTGGCAATTAGAAGACTTTTTAGTTGTCTGATACAGAGAAGAAAAAAACCTAATGATCACCTCTTCGGCAACATATCTGATATTTATTTGTAAATAACATTGAAAGTATGTGACTCTGAGTAAGCTCCTCTGTTGCTTGAGGTTCTAATATCCTGATGCCAGCTCATTATTCATCAAATTGAGCCAGCAGTTAGCAGTGTGTGTTGGCATGACTTGTTTTGTGTAACTAAGCATGCATATTCTGATGTTCCAAGTTTATATATGCAACAGATTTACATATCTGTAAGCACCATTATGTGAATCCATAACACAGGAGGAATCTTAGAATGCAACAAGAATGTTAAAGAAAAGACAGTAAAAAAAATTAAATTATTGTTATTTTAAATCAATATTTTATCCCAAATTTTAAGTAATAGCTGGGCTGTTTTACTTGCATTTATATTGGTTTTACCGCTCTTATTTTAGAAACAATATTTTGTAGTGACATTTATGATAAGCTAATAAATTTAGACCCTATATATAATAAAACTGTAGTTTTCACAAGGGAGTTATTAGAAACTGCTTATGACAACAGGTGATGGCACTTAACATAAAAGAAAATGCACCAGTACAATGACAGTAGCAGAAGTTGAATATGCAGTGCTGTGTGGAGGAAATGGTTCCTTTGGAGAACAGCTCACAAAACAGAATGGCTTAAATGATGGTAATAAACAAAAGACAAATGGGATAAATATTATTCCCTAAAAGCACTGCTTTGCAATCAGAGCTTTTGTTGCTGACCTTGCATTCAGTCTGCAAACTGTTCTCCTGGGTCTTGCTGTGCCTTGCTTGGAGGTGAATTGCTGGGAACAGAAGCGTGTGGAGTATAAGTAGTTCTGTGACAGAGAAATAAATAAAGAAAAGCAGACAGCAAACGCGTAAGATCTGTTGCAGTCAAATGTCTATTTTCTTTGCTGGTGGATATGGAAAAAAAAAATCCAAGTGAACCTCATTGTAATTTCTGCAGAGACATATTATGTTATTATGTAGTTTATAGTAGCATGATTTGTGGTTCTCATGAGCTGCTTTGGACCCAAAGATTCTGAGAGCCTGTCCTTGGACATCCAGACCCGTTGTATTGGGTATGTAACAAAGATGCTCTGAGAACTCCCCTTTGGAAAGGAAAATACTTGATCAAGCCTGTATGAATCAAAAAATACAAAACAAAGGATAGATGTCTGACTAGGAGAAAAGCACGGTAACAGTGCCAGAATAATAACAGTATTGAATAATAATAAAGAAAGAAATTGAACAGCTTTTGTGACCTTGATGCTCTGTCATTACAGGGTGTGTCGGCATTGCTTCCTGAGAGCTGCCCCTGGCAGGTCAGCCTGCAAACAGGTATGCACCCCAGCATCTATACTGTAGGATTTGTGGAAAAGCAGTATGGCTTCTTGCCTGCTTGCTCTTTTTCTGTAGAAAAAAACAACGCATATGATATGATTGTCTTTATGTCAGCTGAAATATCTAGCTAGAGACAAGGACTGCATGGGAGGCTGTGGTACATCATCCCATAACATATGTCGCATTGTATGTCTGTCTGTAATGTAGGCATAGGTGTGGTGGTCAGGGGTGGATTTTGCTTTTGGCATCTGAGTCTAGGAAGTCTTTTTTTTTTTTCTTTCTTTTTCTTTTCTTTTTTTTTCCCCCCTCCTTTTCTTCTCCAGTGCTGGGAAGATACAGTCTACCATAGTTATTACCTTGTATTCTCAAAAAAATAGTTTGTGCTTTATACACAGATCTGCAGTATTGGAAGAGGTAACCCAAGGATGAATTCAAGAAAGGTTTCCACAAAGTAATGGGGATTCTTTCCTTTAGGCACTCCACAGGAAATTCTTTAGGCACTTTGTTACCCCATACATTTGTTTAGTCTACGGTAGTGCTTATGATTTTACTAATATTTATTTCAACACTAGGAAGAATGTTTTATCAGCTATATCTGCTTGTAAATGTTGGCTTTGTCAGGGTGTGTGTGTGTGTTGTGGTGGGTAATGATTGGGGATGGAGAGAGATTCAAACAACCCAAAAGTCATGGTGTGCCAAATGCTTTACAAACATGGTAGATATAAGATGATGTCTGTTTTCAGAAACAGAGTATTTGATATTTGGGTTCCTTCTATTTGCTCAGTCACAGCGTTTGGATAAGGGTGTTATTGAGTGTTTTTTATTTCAGGAAAATAAAAGACCCTTCATCTCTGAAACGCTCTGTGAGTTGTCAGATAGTAACAGGATCAAATATAGGTCCTCCTCTAGGGTAAATGCCATCATTGCAGAGCTTGTATTTTTACTACATAAATTTAATTTGAAATACTTGCTGCCTGATTTCTTAACTTTGTCCCTCAAACCTCAATTTGGCTTCTTGATTAAAGGGCAGCATTGGAATCAAAGTAAATGCAGGCTTGAGAGCTACTGGCCTGTAAGAAATTAGCCTTGACATTGTAACAGCAGCAACAATTATAAAAATCCACGCAATAAATATGTAGTGATATAATGCTATTTAAAAATTTTTGCTTTACTTTTTTTGCAGAGTAGAAGCAGGATTTTAGCACAGTTCTGAATAAATTTATGGTTTGTGGTGATGGCAAGACAATACTTTATGTTACTGTAAAGGGGTCTACAAAACATGTCATGTTTTCTAAGTTAAGCTTTTGTTGGAAAACAGAAAAGAAGCATGCAGATGAACTTGCAATTTACCTACTTGACCTCAGACTTCACTTGGTATATTCTACTCATGTGAATCTATGTAATGCTTGTTCAAAGACCGATAGACAACTATTACTAGAGCCTCAGGCAGTAAAAATTATAAGATTCCTTTAGATTGGATCATTACAGACACTATTTTTACTTGAGAGCTAATGCTTTGTGTATCCAGTCAGTCAGGAGACCTGAAGAGTCAGGGACCCATTAAACTCGCTGGTATATCCTAGTGTGGTACTGCAGTACTGTTTGAGGCAAAAAGAAATCTGGGATTACTGTTACAGGTAACAAATAGAGGATAGCTGCAAGGTTTAAAAATGAATATACTAGAGACTTGCACGGCATGAAGGTTAAAAGGGTGGGAAAGCAGGCTAGCCAGGTAAGTTGTTATGCTCCTATTAACATAAATTTTTGCAGTTAAAGTATAAATTTCTGTGCACTTGGTGTGTTACTAAAAAGACATATTTCCATCCATCTGAGCTTTAGACTACCACTTTAATGAGTATGGGCATCACTGGGAGTACATACTGAGCGGCTCTGTGTGCAGATCTGAGAGTAGTTGTTTATTAGGGAGGAAAGGGTATGGGAAGTGGAGAGAGGGTTAGAGCCAGGGTACAAACAAAGATGAGGGTAAATTATTGTGTTAAGAGTGGGTCAATCACTAAAATGGAGCCTAGTCAGTAGTCCTAAGCCTTTCTCAAAAAAATAATCACAAGAAAAACTTCTTTTAAATGGAAAAGAAAAATAAATAAATTCAAACATTTTTACCAGTCGAGCAATAGAAGCTCAAAGGGGGGAAGAAAGTCTGATTGGAATATTTATGGTCCAAACAAAGCAAAGAATATGGAAGAAATCTCAGATGATATCATGTTCTTCTTAGATATCCATTTAGTTGAGTCTACTCAGGAGGCATTGTAGGTTAAAATTTTTTAACGTTCAAATTGTCTTAACTTTGCCACATCACTGTGACCAATCATAACTTTTACTATTAAGGTTTTTTGTACTACCTCTGTCTGGGAAATCAGCTTAACAAGCCTGAATGAACAAAATGCCTCAGCAATCAGGTATTTGTGTACTTGATGTAGGTTAGTGCACAGAGACTGAGGCACAGGTAGTTTGCTTGACTTGAACAAGATTAACAGCCAGTGGGTTACACAGAAAGAGAACTCAAGATTTTCAGTTTTATGGGTGCATTGTTTAAATTAGTCATGGGATTACTAAGAATTCATGCATTCATGATAGATGGTTTTATTTTTGTGTTGCTGCAGTTATTCACCGAAAAAGACAGTTTTCTACGCAGAACTATAAATCTCTGCTTGAAATGCAGAATTAATGTTTTCAACAGCTGACCTTCCCTGTGTTTTTTGGGTAGGGAAAGCCCTAATCTGTAAAAACCTTTATACTAATAGGCCTGAATCCTTAAAACAAAGCATCATTGTAAGTTAAAAACATTGGTCAAGCCTTTGCATCCCAGATGATACTCCGTGTTCGGTTCCCATGGTTACGGTGAAGGAAGTGCTTGTGTAGCATCCATCTCAGAGTAAGATGAACCCCAGGAAGAGGCAAAAAGGGACTCACAGTGTCGGAAAGAGCCAGACTGTAACAAGCACGATTGGTCTTACATTCGTAATGCCTGGAGATCTTCCAATAGTGCTGTTTCTTAATGGTACTGAACCAATTAATAGGTGGTGTGATAGTGATAAAGATAAAGATGCCTTTCAGGACAGAGGAGAGTTGATTTAAGAACTGTTGGAGGCACCTTGTCATCTGCTATGATACAGGAGATGTGAAATAGTTTTCACCCATTACTCACTGTATAACTTCACTATTTTACTTAATACAGGAGATTGATTCTACTGCAAGTAAAATGAGAATTTAACCGGAAAGCACAAATAGGGCTTCTTAACCCCCTTTCTATTTCTTGGCTAGGACAAAATTTATAGAACAAGAGATGACCAAAGGCAATGAGTTAAACTGTTAAAACTGCAAAATAGATGGATGAATATTAAGTCAAATGGACAGTCCCCTTTTTTTGTTGACAGCTGGGCACCGGTGTGAAGGAGCATTAGAAGAGGTCAAGTTCATCAAGATAGTGATGACGGGACTATCCTGAGAATACAGCTGATGTAGCTGAGCTTGACCTGATGAAGCATGAGAGCAACCTTACCTTAAACAAACTTAGACACCTTCCCCTCCCACTTCAGTAACTGAAGAAAAGCTTCCCCCCAGAAGCAGTGGAAGCATTTACCTAAGAGGACAGGCACTTGATAGCTCCACTCACAGGAAAATCTAGGCTTTCTCTTTGCCTTAAACCACATTCTAAAAATAACCCTACAAAAATCTACAGAGCCCTGGAGGCATGGCCCCGATGCAAACTTTCTCTCAGGACTTTCTCCCTTTGCAACTTGCTCTTTGCCTGAGCAGCTGCTTCCCAGTCCCACTGCACCTGCAGACCTAACCTTTTTCTTCTTCTCTTCCCTAACAGTAACCATGAATTTTCTTCTAGAAAAAAAGTTTCTGCACTCACACTAGGTTTTGGCAGGCCCTTGCTGTGGCTGCTGCAGCTGGAGATCCTGGCTGTCTTCTGCTCTCTAGTGTAATCCTCACTCTATTATTTCTGTTAAACCCTGCAAAGGAACGAAAACATTCCCCAAATGCAAAATTTCTCCCAGGCATGGGAGAATTACAAATGTTTTCTTAAAAAAAGTAAGTATATTTGACTTTTAAAAAAGTTTTATTTTTTAAATAATAATAACTTCAGATTGTAATAGTAAATCTTAAATAAAATGACATAGAGTTACTTTTATAGTTGAAGTGACCGGGGTAGCCCCTTAAAACATTCAGCTAACTGTTATCTTGTGAATTCAATTTTTAAAACCTATTTTTTTAATCGCTGATAATTTTTTTAGAAGGTATAGTGAAAAGCCCAATTTTTTTTAAGTAAAAAGAGAACAACTCTGGCAAGGAAATAAAAAGATATGATATGGATAAAAATATATTTAAAGTCAGCTGTAATATTGAACATGAGTATTGTGAGCTATGAAACTAAAGTTTTCTTTTTTTTTTTTTTCAATTGTAGCAGTATTATGTTCATGGCTTTTGAATCTGGCACTAAATTTAGCTAGTATCCAAGTGCTTTACCTCCCCCTCCCCTCCTGCCTATGCCAAATATAATAGAATCATCATTTCTGCATCAAAGATGAAAAGACTCTGATTTTTACAGTTCTGCATATCCATTACAAATTCTTCATATCCACTGACCTGTTATTTTTACTTTTCTGCTGAATTTTACCTAGCATATGATTTGGAGTTTTGATATAATGAAGATTTCTTAGACTATGTATGCTGTAATCTTAAGTACTGTCTAAAGAGTTGGGAGAAGGAGAGAGCTGAGAGAATGGATTACATTTGGGCTTTGTAAAGGAAATAGCCAAAAATCCCACTTGTATATTAGTGACTTTAACTCACTTTTAGTAAATATTTTTTATGTAGTTATAATTCATTAACTGAGACCTTCACACATGTCAGAGAGCTTTCATTGTTCCTATGTGACATGTCAAACTGTTTCTTCTGTGAATACATCTTTAGTATCGCCATGGGAGAGGAAGGAGCTGGTTCTAAAATGGAAATAAAACCAATAATGAATCTTTTTGAAATGACACAGTCTTCATTCAAATACAGCTTTAATATATAATAGTTGCAAACTTTTATGCTGAATTTGATCATGTTCCCAGTGGCTCAGGGTAAGAGGTGGTTTCTGAGTACTCACCACACAGCTGTCCTTCTCATAGTAAATACATCTTGACCAGATCCTGAATTTTTAGGTGGCAGAACAGGGCGAATCCCACCCTGGGTGGAAGCCTCCAGTAAATGCAGTCATGAGATGAATATACGGTACCTGTCTTCTTAACAGACATGTGTTTAGGGTATGTTTAGTATGAAAAGTGGAAGAAGTTCCTCTGAAATTGGGGGTTTTGTTCATGTCAGTGTTTAGCAGCTCCCAGGAATTTGTGTCTAAGTCCCCAAAGGTATTTGGTAGCTGTGTGTTTTTTCAGTTACAGGTACCTGTATGCTGACAGCAAAATGTACACACAACAAACGTGCAACTGCACTACAGAGTCCCCTTAAATCCCTAATGGTTGCTGTGCTAGTAAATTATGCAAGTTGATCTCTGAACCCAAAATTACATATGAAAGAAAAATGAAACAGGTTTTCATTCTTACTGCCAGTTAATCTTATAGTGCTTTCAAGTTTCAGCCGTTTCCATTGTTTTTATATTATGGTTACAATCTCTTATTTCTAGACCCAAATACATGACAAAAATCTAAGCCCAGAAAAGCAAGTGAAAATGCAGTTTCTGTGAGAGGTGGTGATGATGTATTTAGTCTCGTGTAGTTCTCTGAGATTTGGCTTGCTATTGTCTTTGTGTTGACATTCTAATATATTTCAAACAAGTGAGCATTCACACTTAAACTCATGTTATAAGATTTAAAAAAAAATAATTATCAAAGGACTGTGATATGAGTGACTTGAGGATTGTATGAAACTGTCCTTATCCCAAAATACTGATGAAGTAAGTTTGATAGTTTCTTTCCCACTTAGGTACTGCTTTAGTTCTGTATTCATCAGCAAAATAGCATGTTAAAAGGGGCAATTTATTGTTTGTATCCATTTTCAGATTTTTTGAGGTGACTTTCTTTTCCCTATACAGTCAGGTGATAAAAGCCATTATTCACAAGATCTTAAATAGCAAGGAGAATGGTATGCCAGAAGATCAGCTGTAACTTGTTCTGATACCCTGACCACATGAGGACAGGAAAACCCCTGCTCTTCACAGCTAGCTCTTCACACCTAGCCTGAATTTGGTACTTCAAGTACTTTTTAGTGTGAGTGGAATGCGAACACAAGTCAGGTGCCTCTCAGTTGATAATGGTAGTCACGGGAAATGGACATGAAATGCAACAAAATCTTGCCTCAAGCTCTAGAAGTTGTAAGGATTGGCATCTAGCTGGGAGGTAGATATAGGCAGGATATCTATATTACCTGTTGTTGCAGGCAAAAATAGCTCAGCATAGAATTTTACTTAATTTTGCTAATTACTGCTCATTAACACAAACTTTTCATCACTGAGTCAGGTTATAAGACGCAGGAAATAATCAAACACCTTGGTAAAGAAATCCCCCTCTCCCTAGCTTAATTTGATTCCAACACCTCTCCTCCCCCATAGTGGTCTTACCTCCCGTTTTGCTGGGTGTTACACTTGATGCCCCCCAGTCCCTCAGGTGAGGTGGTGCAGGAGGTTGGGATCCACGTGTAACCCTTTCTCTCTGTTACTCTGCCCTTCTTACTGGTCCCAGCATGCACCACCCATGGCTGCAGTCTCTCGGTCCTTGTCTCCCTGCCCCAGTGTGGGTTACCCATGGCCAAGGTCCCTCAGAGGTGGGGAAAAAACTTGTATTTGATATCTAGTATCCGACAGCACTGTTTGCCATCCTGCACTTTTTTATTCTTGATTGATAAGTTTTTATTTAAAAGAACACATCTGAAAACAGAGCTCCCCAGCGCTGCTGAGACAAGTTGAGTTTACTGCAGCATTTGGTCTGATTTCCAAAGCCAGTACGTTTGCAAAAATTTCTTACACCGGATGTTTACTTTTATGTTAAGCTATACTATGGACTATTAGCTATAATATTGCCCAGAGAGGCAACATTTGCACTGAAGGTGTGCAGGCAAATTGCTAATTCTTCCATTCTGTCTCTAACAACAGTTCAGTTGTTATTCAGGTATTATTACACAATATAATTATACAATATATAATAACATACNAACAGTAACCTGTTATTCAGCTCATTGTTCAGGTACAAGCAGCAATGGATTAAATTACTACCTGTTGCTGAGAGACTGAATGGTGAAATCAACAACCTTGTTCAGCAGGACCAATGGCAAACACAATACTCTACAGAAACCTTAGTATTTCTATATAATTTTTAATAATATGCCTATGATTAAATGAATGACAATTAAAAAAAAAAGCGACAAGAATGGAGGAGAGATGAAAAAAACCACCAAGTTAAACAAATCGTCTTTCTTATCATTCCCTTAAGGTGATGTTGATCATAAGCAAGTCTAGCAGCTAATTATTCTTGTATTATAAATGTGTGAATGTATCTCTCTGAATATAAGGTGATAACAGGTGATAATGACAGGAACCTTTATTGGTTTTGATACAAAACTCATTAAAATTACTAAAAGACTTTCCACTGACTGATGGGAGCTTGTTTAATGTTTAGTGGGTGCTAAAGTATTTTGAAGTCTAGAGAAGGAATGGCATTTTATTTTAGTTTATTGCAAAAAGAGAAATCTTTTGTGTGCATGTTTTTAACAAGTTTTCTCCAAGGCTACTGGGAGGAAATAATACAAAACCCTGAGCCCAGTATCAGGGCATACTCTCATGGTGAGCTGGTTTTCATCTGTAAAGTCTTCCCCTTTTCCCACAGGTTTGTTCCCTTGCTGTGGCTCACTGTATTTTCAGCTGTGCAGATGCACTGTGTGGACTCCACCAGTAAACAGGATCACTGATACAATCCTGAGTTAAAGAAATCCTAACACTTCTCCCTATGGCAAACATGTGTCCTACGTAGAATCATAGAATAGTTTGGGTTGGAAGGGACCTTTAAAGGTCATCTAGTTCCAACGCTCCTGCAATGGGCAGGGACATCTTCAACTCGGTCAGGTTGCTCAGAGCCCCATCCAACCTGACCTTGAATGTTTCCAGGGATGGGGCATCTACTGCCTCTCTGAGAAACCTGTGCCAGTGCTTCACCACCCTCATTCTAAAAAAATTCTTCCTTATATCTAGTCTAAATTTTCCATATTTTAGTTTAAAGCCATTACCCTTTGTCCTATTGCAACAGGCCCTGCTAAAATATTTGTCCCCATATTTCTTATAAGTCCCTCTTTAAGTATTGATAGGCTGCTATGAGGTCTCCCTGGAGCCTCCTCTTCTCCAGGCTGAACAACCTCCACACTCTCAGTCTTTCTTCATAGGAGAGATGCTCCATCCCTCTGATTATTTTTCTGGCCATGTCTTCAACGGGTCCATGTCTTTCCTGTGCTGAGGAATCCAGAGCTGGATGCAGTATTCCAGGTGGGGTCTCATGAGAGCAGAGTAGAGGGGCAGAAATGCCTCCCTCCACCTTCTGGCCATGCTTCTTTTGATGCTTCCCAGGATATGGTTGTCCTGTGTTGGTTCCATACTCTAGAGGTATCTAAATTGCAATAATGAAGAGTTTTATTTAATTTGTTGCAGCTTAAGTTGAAAACCTGGGCCTGTGGATAGGGCAAGAATTTTGTGAATGATGATTTCATCTAAGATGCACGTCTTTAAAATAGTAGAGTAGTTTAATACTTGGCTGAATGTCACTGTGTAGAATTTTTTTAAAAGGAAATACATTCATGTTTCAAAATATTAAAGCTAACCCCACCCACTTAATTCTGAAAATTCAAATACTGTGTCTTCGTGGTGGTGGAGGCATTAATGGGAAAGATGATTTAGAAATATTCATTGTATCATCACACTTCAATGTGGTTGTTGGAGAGTATGTCTTCCTGAGCCTTCTCTTTGCTGGTGATCCCTAGGTGGAGTGGGCTAAAGCAGGATAACAATTTCTGTTCCATGGGTATGGATATAGATATATAAAGGAAACGAATTACATTTAAATACTCCCAGACTGTTACTCCCAGACTGAAGTTATGCTGCTAGGCTCAATCTTTGGAACATGGAGAAAAGCGTTAATATCGCAAAACTTGTGAACACAAAAAGAAGAAAGGGTATCATTGATTTTTTTTTTTATTTTTTTTTTTTTTCCTGCCCAGGTGGGAATGAAAAAGGTAAAGCCCATGTGGAAAAAAAAGCCCACGTGACAGCAGTTGTCTTCTATCCAGTGGAGGATATTTTGCTTTACTTTGAGGTACAGGAAGCATGTGTAAAAAATAAAATGCAGAAACATTATAATACATTGTACTTTGTTAAAGGTGTTGCATTACATAGACAGGGGTATGTTATTGCGAGTGCAACAGTGCAATTCATTGTGCTACAGAGCAGCTCCAAAAAGCTCCAAATTTTCTGAGGCAAGATTTCTGTGTTTTCTCTAGAAAATCAGTTATGATAGAATATACTAACGCATATTCTGTGGAAAAAACTATCAAAGCTTCAGTCTAGTCTCTCTCTATATGTGAGATAGGCTTTATGTTAGCTGACTTAGAGACTGCCAACAATCTAGATTCAGCAGCGAGGAGCTCAGCACTGTTTGTGGAACTGGTTTGGTAACTAGAAAAAAACCAGCAGACTCAGACTGTGCTGAAGTAGCTCCATGCTGCTCTACCTGAGCTCCTCCAAACCTGCAGTCTTCTTGTGCTCTATGGTCTGGAGATCAGATAAGGCATTTTTTAGTACTAATCCTTCCCTGTCTGGTTTCTGAAGGGTTGTATTTTTAGTTTCAGTTTCCAGAAATTGCATTAGAGCATCTGGTTCAGCTGCTTCACTGCCAAAGCTGGCTGTCATTTTGACCATGTTGGCATAAATACAGGTGGTTTTCAGTAAGCTGTTCACAAGCTGAAGAGTGGAAAATGCACAGGCACAGTGCACCAACTTCAGAGATTCATTCTAGCTGGGGATCAAGATGTAATTTGGAAAAAGAAAAAAATTAACTGTAGTCAAGCTAGAAAACTCATGAACTGGAAATTTCCAGTATCTCTTGCTTTTGTTTGTGGCATTTTCAGCCCTTCTTTGATTAAATTCCAGGAAGAGTTCTGTGACACCAGGTGGTTATATTTTACTATATTTCCACTGAGAGCAAAATAGTATTAGGCCTTTGACCTGGTTTTGGTTTATCTGACTTGTTTGCTTTATATGCCACTTGATCCAAGTATTTTTAAAAGTATAAATAAACTCAAGCTAGGGAAAAGAGTGTATGTAATGCAAGTCTGACATTTTGAAGTGTCAGTTTTAAGAGTAAATGAACTAAGATTTGCCAGTTTAGCATGTTGAATGAAAATTTGATATTATTTTATGACTCTGATGTTTGGTCTCACAAGTTTAAGAATGAAAAGGACCAAAAAGATATGATCTTATGATACACTAGTGTTATGATACATTATTAAATAAGGAACTGGCAGAAATCTCTTGCACCTTGCCACCTTAATGGGGTGAGGAAAAGAAAATGGGCTCCCCACGTGGCACAGGCTGAACACCAAGCCGCATATCTATAAGATGGGTTTTGACAATACCAAAAAGGTTTTCTGTATCTACACCTGAGTTTTTAATTTATTCCCTAGGAAGGTGGCTGGGCACTGGAGAGCATCACTCTGAAACAGTGCCAGGGCATGAATAGTTGAAAATGTGTCAGGGCGCACTCCCGACAGCTGTTAGCATAGAACTAGTTTAGGTCAGAGGCTAAAAGATTTCATAAGCATAAATGCAGGCTGATCCTTGTCAGCTGGCTTCAAGGATCGGCATGTCCCTGGCAGTTTTAATTTAGTAGGCTAGACATAGCCTGGAAGTTCAGTTAAGATTCTGCTTGCAATCCCTTAGGAAACAGCTGTAGCGGTTTAAGGCTTCTTTGTCCCCACCAATGAATGGTTACTATCTTCTATCTTGAAGATACTGCTATCACTGCAAAGTCAACAGAACAAAACGCATTTGTACCTCAGCAGCTTCTGGGTAAAGACCAGGACTGAGTGAATCCTGCTGGTAAAAGTATTCTTAAGCAAGGTGCTAAACTTTGTATTGAAAGAGGTGGTGTGCTGCTTTCACCCTGTGGTTGTGCCACAAGACCTGTAACTGGCAGAAAGCCGGGGAAGATGTTCGCTGACAGAAGTGTGAAATTACAGCTGTCAGTGGCATTGGTAGGAACACTGCAAGGTTATACAAGTCTTTCTCTTCCCCATTTATCTCCAAGTGCAGCTGCAGAACCATTTCTGCATCTCCACAACAGTGAGTACTTGGTACCAGTGAATTCCAGTCTGCTGCAGCAGAGATTTTAGGGACTGGAAATTTGGAGGGTTACAAGAGCATGTCAAATTTGATGGTTTTAATTGATAGTATAGTTAACCCCTGCTTCCTAAGATTCTGATTGCTCTGTTCTCACGAAAGCAGAGCCCAATACTTTTGTTGGGGCTGCCTGGCATCACAAATCATCACCATTTATAACAGCATGTGATGGAAGACCCAATTCCCCAGGTTATGTCAGGGCTGTGAGGCTATTGACTGCTGGAGAGTCTTTTGTGTACTTTTTGGTTTGCTCTAAAAGTCCATCGACTTAAACTCACTGAAGCTTATTAATTTGTCAGAATATGAGGCTGAGTATTAACCTCTTGGCTTTACAAAACATGGACTTCTTTTCTCAATATAGATGGCTGTGCATGTTTGTGTACAACAATCTCAGCTTAAGTTGCTGGCTGTTGCTGGAATTGTATGCAAACAGGAATATTTCATTGTGTATGTACTTCTGAATGCCACAGGAAGGCCATGATGCTTTCTGCCTATTCAAACGCCTGTCTACATATTAGCAACAAAGTAATATCTTGATTCAGCAAAACATTGCTTTTTCTGAGCTGCTAAATTAATAGCACTGCTTAATTAATAAGTTTATCTTGACTTCCCGCAGCCACTTGGCATTTCTGTGAATGATTGCATCTTCAGTGATTGTCTTTGCTCTGGATTTCACATTTTAACCTTCTTTACATCTAGTGCTCTTTATTGTTTATTTTACAGATTAGCTTGAAGAATATAACCGTTGTACCAAGTCAAAACAATTTCAGTAAGGGTGAAGATTATTGCCTTTTTCATTAAATTACTATTAATCATTCCTAGTTTTAATTAGTTCAGGGTATGAGAAATGCAAGGAGGAGGAAGATAGAGCTAGTTACTATGAAGTGTTTAAACTATCAGTAGCTTTTAACAGAATGCACCTTGCAAAACATCTGTGCTCACTGAGGTCAATACAAAGCCATTAATTAACATCGGATGATGGCAGAGTGTTTCATTGGTTTTGACTCTAAGGAAAAACTCTTCAGATTTTGAAAGAAAACTAGGACATTTGGCTGTATTTTAAATGTAATTAACGTAAGAGTGTCAGTTTTTTATTTTTGTATAGGTTGTTCTCACTGTTGTATTGAAATCTGACTAAGCTACATTTTTTTTTAATGTTTATCTGATCTTTTCTGTTATAATTTGTGGAGAAATACTTTTAAGCAACTGTATCATTTGTTTTTTCTCCTCTTGTTCATAGAGTACATGAGACTATTGGGTTTTAGGTCTGTTTTGCATTTATCGAGTGTTGGACTTTTGTAATGCATACAATCAAAACTATTTTCCATACAGAAATGTGACCTTACTACAACTGAAGAATGCGTAATTGTAGAGTAAGATGGGAAGAATCCCAGTCTAGAACATCTTATCAGTCATCAGGAAACAGTTTGAGCAAAGGTAGGAAAAAAACAAGATTTTATGTATTTGTGGAAATAGCTTAGAATAAGCCGATACAGTCTGTTTTGGAAAACACATATTACTCTGTCCTTTCTTGAATGAGTGAGTCTGGGCTGGATATGAAAGTGCATAGTTTATTTTAAAGCAGACCATTGTTAGTGGGTAGATACTTTGACAAGTTTATACTGCAATTAAGGCTGAAATTATTTTCTTGATATAGAATAAATTACTGTGATAATATAGAGTTGTTCATACCAGTTTGCCTGTTTTTCTTATGCCACATTCATAGGTAGTATGATCCTAGATTCCATTTGAAATAGCATGTAAAATAGTTAATTTAGGAGCAAAGAGTTTTTTCCTCCAAATTGCATAAATGAAAGGGGCATCCTGTTTCTTCTATGGGAGGGGTGAGGTGGGGTGGGGTGGGTGGTGAGTGTAGCAGTGGGAGGCAAAATCATGCTTTTTGAGGTACGAAATAAAATCATGACTAGTCTAACAAGGATGTGGTATTTTGCAGTTATACTAATGAAAAAGTAAATACTTTGCAATAATTTTTTTAAACTTTCATATTTACATGAATGTTGAAAATTAGTAGTTTTATATAAATAATGAAGAAAAAAAATCTGTTGTATGGCTCCCGTTTCTTTTGTGTTTTTCCCTTTCTTTCCATTTGAAAAAAGTTTGTAGAATTAAAGATAAGATCTGATGGCCTTTCAGAGATCACCTAGGTAATCTCCTTTCATGATGGAACAAGCATATATAAATAAATAAAAATTTTGACAGGTGTTTGTTTATTGTATCTTTAAAGGTCTCCAGTGACGGAAGACATCTCCTCAGAGAATATGTTTTGGTGTTCCATCTTCTTCGCCACTAGAAAGTTTTCCTAAATGTCTAATTTAGTTATTTCTTGCTGCATTTTCACCCCATTACTTTTATGTACTTTTTTTCTTCTTTGTAACATCCATTGATACATTTGAGGACAGTTACTATGTTTCTCCTCAGCCTTCCTAGTTGCCTTTTCTCATAGAATATATTTCTGAGATCTCTGCTCATTCTCTGGATTGTTTGCAGTTGATTGTGCTCTTCCTGAACTGTGGAACCCCAAACTGGGCAAGATCTTATGATTGGAGGCTTAACAGTGTGGACTGAAGAATATGCATTACCTGTCTATTATGTTCCTGTTTATTCATTCAGCATGGTATTCTCCAGTTTTTTTACAGCACTATGTTGACTGTTTTCAGGTCATGATTCACTATGTACTAAATTTAGAGGTCAGTTTTACCATTCTCTATTTGTGTAAATTGGATTGTTCCCATAAACATGTATCTTCAATAACTTTTGTTTTCCTTGGGTTTTTTAGATCATTTTTCTAATTTATTTGGAGTTATAATCTTTCCCTCAGTGTATTTACAGCCTGTTCCAGCTTCATATCTTTCTCCAATCTCATAAACCTATTACCTTTATCATAGTCTGCTGACAGTACTAAATAGTACCAGATCCTGGAGAGACCCCTGTAACCTAATACATCCTTCAACATGTTTTTACGATGAACCACTAGTACTCTGTAAATCATTTTTTTTCTTTCTTTTGCACCCACCTAACAGCAATTTCAGCTAGACTTATTTGCTGTAGCTTACTTTGAAAATGTCACAAGAAACAGTGCCAAAGGCCAAGCTGTATAACACCTACAGCATCTTCTCTGTTTGTTAGGCCTGTTACCCTGACATAGAGGCATTTAGATGGGTTTGTTCCTGACAAAGCCATGTTAGTTGATGCTCTCGTCTTTTTAAATTTAAAAAATGGTTTTGTATTTGTTCTCCTGTATTCTTATCAAGGTCAAACTAGGATTTGTCCTAGGAAAAATAGTACCTTTTTCCTCTGAAAGTATAAAGAAATTGAAAAACAAAAAAAACCAACACTCCCATCTCCTAATAACTTCTAATCAAAATTTAAAAAGCGAGAATCAACATTCAAAAAGAGGTAAACAGAACCTCAAATTCAGTCTCATGCTTTGGAACCTAAACTGTATTCAAATATATATTATTTTTCCAGATACCTTGAAACTTTATAATTAGAAGATGTGAATTTAAATTAAAAAAATGTTTTTGATTGGTAACCTAATAATCCTCAGGTAGATTAAAACTTATAATGATCATCAATAGCTATTTTAAAAACTCCCATGAATATTTGCTTCAACATTTTTCTAAAGAGAGCTGCCCTCATAAATCATGATGCCACTCTGTGGAGATGTAGCTACAGTAGCTGGGAGTTCACTGATCAATTTCTTAGCAAATATTGGGTGTATTTTATACCATTCCTTTTAAAAACAGGAAGCCAAATGAAATGACATGAAACCAAAGCTGATGTTATCTGTTGGGTCCTACTGTGCAGAACTCAAGGACGTTGTCATCTACTTCTCTTAATAGCTTTACAAATGTTCTTACGTCCTTCTCACCTTCTGGTTTTCATGATTTAAAGAGTTTTTAGAAGGCAGAACGTAGCGGGACTTTGCCATGGCATTACATGTCTGTAAGAAAAAAATGTTTGTATCTTCCAATCACATAGCATTTGAAACAAGTACCCTTCTGAAAAGGGATCTGGAGGTAATCTGCTGAGTGTAAGTCAGAATGAACACTGGGAGAAAGAGCTGGGGCTTTTCAGTGGCTTCATATGTATAGCCTGTGTGGAAATGAGTGGCTTGAAGTACATCAGGAAACTGAAGGAGAAGAATCACAGCTGCATGTTTCCTGCCTTTTGAGTATTATATTATGTAATATGTTTTATATCTTCCCACATTAAAATTGTTCCTACAAAGGCTTTTGATTTCAGCATATTGGTGGTTTTTTGTCTTACAGCTTTTACGTGAGGCTTTTGGTGATTTATTATTTTTTTTCAGGTCTTCCCTCTTTTGTTATCATCTTTCACTGCGTTTGTCTGATTTTTGTTTTCTCTCTATCTGCTGAAGAGAGTGGCTCATTTAGAGCTATATTTAACAATACTTTTCACCAGCTCTGTCGTCATTCCTGGAAATAAGGTAACATTTATATAATCAAGTCATGCTCTAGCCACTGCTTTCCGGTACTTGCAAGGTAAAATGAAAATTCTATTTGTGATTCATCAGGATAATTATAGCATTTGCCAGAGTACATGTGGGCAGATAAGTACACACACAAGTTAGATAATTGGGTCAATAGTGAACAATTTATGCTTAACAGGACTTGATTTAATAAAACTAGGTTTAATATAAAAGCAGATGCCATTTGATGGAGAAGTTTCCACAGAACTTAGAAGTTCAAAAACATCTTGCCCATATTTAAAGAAGGAAAAAAAAAAAAAAAAGAAATAATGTACGTATGCCCTGTATCTTGGTCCTATACATATAAATGCCGTTTTTTATGATCAAGTCAGATATCTGAGCGTTTGCCTAACTGATAAGTGCTGATAATCATTTGGGATTCTACTTTGGATATGCAACATTGCATCTCCTAATTTGTGAGCTTTTGGATATCTGACTGTGAATAAATAGCACATATTTTTTTCTTTCCACTTTTTCGTTCAGTGTAAACCTCCTTTCAAGGTGAAGAATAAGAAAGAAGTTGTGGAAATACACATAAATTTTAAACTTTTTTGTTTTCCCTAAAAAAGAAAGGCCTTTTGCTTCGCTGCTTGACAACTGTAATAACGAGCCTGGCATGTTGGGGAGCTGGCACAGACTGACAAGACAAAGTAGTCATGGTTCTCTTGCTACCGTCTGCAGTGTCCTGCCTTAGGCAGCTACTGACTTCATCTGTGTCTAGAGCTGTCCTTGACAACATTCAGATACTCAGAGCAAGGCTGCATAAAAGATGGCTACACATTTCCAGAAAAACTTGCAGGGTTTCTCTAAGCTTTGGTCTGAAGGGCTTTTTTTTTTTTTCCTTCATTCCAAGCTTTCAGATTTTTTCCCCAAATCAGAGCTTGCTGATGTGAAAGACAGAAAAGCAGAGTCCTGATAGCCAGAGTCACAGTAAGGAGTGGTGAGAAATCTCCGCTCAGATCTCTTCTCTGTGTAACTCAATTTTCCTCTCAGGCTGCTCTGATGCAAAGCTGAATCTCTAATGTCACAAAGTGATTCTCTGGACTATCATGAAAAACAAAAGACTACTCCACTGCTTCACAGCTCAAGGTAATGACCGCATCCTCAGAATTAAAATGTTTTAGCTTGTGTAAACATGGTCTTTGATTGTCTGCTAATCATATGCAATCCTTGCATGATGTTTCAAGGTAAGTTGTTATCATCTACTGAATTGGAATTAAAAATCAGAATTTCTTGCTATACTCCTACTAGTGGTAGTGGTCATGGCTCAATATCCAGATGGAGACTGGTGATAAATGGTGTCCCTTGGGAGTCGGTATTGGTACCAGTAGTGTTTAATATCTTCATTAATGACCTAAATGGTCTACAAGAGAGACAGGGAGGGACTCTTTATTAGGGAGTGGAGTGATAGGATGAGGGTTAACGGCTTTAAACTAAAAGAGGGTAGATTCATTCTAGATATAAGGAAGCAATATTTTACAAAGAGGGTGGTGAAACACCGGAACAGGTTGCCCAGAGAGGTGGTAGATATGCCACCTCCAGAAACATCCAAGATCAGGTTGGATGGGGTTCTGAGCAACCTGACCGAGTTGAAGATGTCCCTGCTTATTGCAGGGGGGTTGGACTAGATGACCTCTAAAGGTCCCTTCCAACCCAAACTATTCTATGATTCTATAATACTTAATAATTGGTGCCAGTCACAACCTCTCTCTCCATTTCCAACCTTTAAAATGTAAATCACACTGGCAGAAAGAACTTAAACCACCAAACGTTTTTGCTCCAAATTTGCATGTGACTATTTTCAGATCTCCTGCACTTTCTATAAATGTCTTAAAGAGATAATTGTTCTGAACGGAATCCTTAACATTTTGGCTATCATTCATATGTTAGACTCCAACTCACTCTGTATGTCAGTGTATAAATTTGTGTGTTTTATGTCATGAAGTGGATGTAAGAGATTGCATTTGAAAACTGAAATTACACTCTAGCATATTTGAAAATTGAATCTCCCATTGATTCATTAATTTTCTCCAACTTATTAGGCGAAGCACGTTCCCAAAGTTACTGACATCAGAAAGATCTCGTCAGGAAATGTTGAACTGTCTCTCAGGGTGTTGCAGTTTTGCTCTTTCCTTCATAGACTTTGACAAACATTTAGGCTACTGGCATAGTATAATGCATGCACCTTTTCCTAAACAAAAAATGAAAAAATTATTAATGTTTGTCACAAGGTCATTCTTCAAGTAAAGGATTAACATTACAAACTATTAACACTGATTTCCTCTTTCCATAATTAAAAAGTTTAGAATGTTGCATCACCTAACAACTGAAAAAAGCTATGTGCAATATTAATATTCCATGAAAATGGTTCATTACATGACATTGATTCAAAATGTGACGGAGAGGAAGTGACCTTGCTTCAAAAAATGAATCCATTTCCAGAGCTTCAGTTCATAAGTTTGTTTTCATCCAAACCCACCTTTTCTCATTTCTAGATGTGGTCATTTTCTCCCCTTCTGCTTTTGCACTAATTTTAACTTTTTGTCAGCTAGGTTAAATAGCATTTAAATGATTTTTACTTAAAAAGAAATACAAAATGAATAGAAGTGCAAAACTGCTGTAACACTTTTGATTACAATTCCCCCTTTCCCTCCTACACCCTGATAAGAAGTGGAAATAGCTGTAGAATCATAGAATAGTTTGGGGTGGAAGGGACCTTTAATAGTCAACTAGTCCAACCTGCCCTGCACTGAGCAGGGACATCCTCAACTTGATCAGGTTGCTCAGAGCGCTGTACTTCAAACTAAGTTTCAGTGAGGGACTTCATAGAAGTAAAGAGACCACAGACCAAGAGTAATTCAGAAAATAAAGTTATCAAATAGTTTGTAGCCAAAGACTTCTGTTTGCAGTGCTTATTATTACCAATTTTAGATAAAATGTAAAATTATTTTACTATAAAATGTAAAATTATAAAAGCTAGGTACCTTCAACAGGATTCCACTGTACTGTTAAGATTTCAAATGAGTAAAAACAATGCACCGTAATCTCTGTCAAGGTGCTGCTTGGGCTGTGGGGTCCCTAGGGACTGGGAGGAGCAGTGACTGCCTGGGGCCTTCATGGCAGTGTACTGGAAGTGGGGCTTTTTGGTAACTCAGGAGCACCATAACCCCAAGTCATGGATCAGGACTCACTTTCTTGTAGATGGTGTAAAAACACAGGACAAAGAGACAATATCCACTCCTAAAAGCACAGGGAAATTGAGGATAATAAAACAAAACAACATGATACTGGTTGGCATAACACTGGTTTCTGGGCACACCACTTCTGGATGCAGCTGAGTTTTTTGTAGGCATCTGAAGAAGGAGGGTTTTGGGAGAAGGATAATCAATTCGCTTTGCAGATGTTCACTGGGAATTCTCTCAGGCGTGAGTGATGGGGGAAACACAAAGGTCGTACAACCTCATTATTCATTTTTCAGGTGTAAGTGACCATTGCAAGGCCCTGGGAACTAAGTGCAGCATTTATACACATAAACCCCCTGCTTCTTTCCCCAAAGAGTTCATAACCTGAAGAAAGTGTAGACAAAAGAGATTTATGGAGGGATTCAATTAGATGGTTTTAAAATTACACAAAAAGTCTCCCGTGAACTTGGTTGAACTGTGTCCTGAATTCCAGCTCAGTGACTTAAATACTAAATCGTGTTTTCTAACTTCTAAAGTTTTTTTTTTTACCCCAGTATTTCTACTAAATTAAAATTTTAAAATTAAGCAACTGGCAACATAGAGGATATTTATGTTTTGACTATACATAGCAAAGTAATAATTCTATTGCAAGTTTCTAATGGTGTCAATATAATTTTTTTAAACCTACCCTGAGATTTTACATTGCATATATATTAACACTTATCCAGGCAGCCTCACAGAACTGTTTCCTGCTTGGGTGTGTAACTGTAGCTTGCCTCCGTACCTCTCACTCTTTT
The DNA here is from genome assembly GCA_013399435.1 of Arenaria interpres. Taxonomy (NCBI): domain Eukaryota; kingdom Metazoa; phylum Chordata; class Aves; order Charadriiformes; family Scolopacidae; genus Arenaria; species Arenaria interpres. The sequence goes on from VXAK01019392.1 coordinate 158,654, forward strand.
CTGATGGCACAGATGGGAAAAGGATAGAGGGAGGAAATGCAGCTATACAGCTATACCAACATGCATTAATTAAAAGCCTGTGTGCGTGTGAGAGAGATAATGGTATGTGCATTTGAGGACAACATCTCAACCTGTAAAATCTTCATTACCTTCATGACCTTAGACATAAAACTAGCTATGCAACAGAGCTACAAGGTCATTCGTTTACACGCTTTGTGAGTCACATATGTGATAAACTGATTTGCAGTTGCAGTTTTGATGGGGACATCTATTTGTAAATGCAGGGAAGTGGCATACGTTTCAAAACAGGTCCTCCCTTTTAGTTCTTTTTTTTTTTTTTCTTTTGTGCTGTGCATCAGCAGAGGAATTTGATTTTGGTCTTCCAATCATGTCTACTTTAATAGTAAAAAATGTCAAATGACATATGAACGGCTACATAATATCTTTATTGTGTACTTTTAATGATCATTAATGTAACACAAATCTGGAAAGTCCTATGATGTAAACCATTTTTTATATCTACAGGCTTTCGCATATCTCATAATACTATATATAAATGTTCTATGATGAACCAATTTCATTTTCAAAATATGCAAATTATAACAGCAGGCTTTTTTAACATTTTAAATGGTCTTTGTCTAATAAAATGAGTCATTTTTCACTTATCAAATTCAGAAATAAAATTGCATACAGCTATTCTTGTTCTTCTAAATGAGAGGAGGAACAATATTTCTTTTATTGCCTGTCAGTTCTGAATTACTTTAAGTGCACTGTGGGTGGACTGTGCTCCTATCCTTTCTTTTCAGCATAGCATCCAGAAATCAATCAGGGTCTAAAACTCACCCTTCTGACTGGTGATTCAAAAGGATAATGCAACTATAGCCTATGATTTTTCTTCAAGCAAAGTGGTATTTTTTTCCAACTAATGCCCCAGTTCTACTCAAAGTAGAGCATGCTACCTTCTTTCCAAGCTGGTGCTTGCAAACTTGTTACTAACTAGGAATAGCTATGCTCACTATTAACACACCAGAGTGTGAGGTTGCCCAAGAGGGTTTTTTTCCTTCTCTGTGATCTTGTGTTTCTAAAAAATTGTAAAGGGTAGAGAGGAACTTCTAAAATATATTTTTTGTTTCTTAAGTGAAAATAAAAACAAATTTCTAACATACTGTATGTCCACAGTATTCAGATCACTGTTTTTACTGGAGGCAAATTCAGCTCCAAGATTTTATTTATTAGTAGAGCTTCTTCTCAGATATACTGTAGAAAAAAAGGCATAGAATATGATTCTTAAAAACATACCCTTATGTTGGCTGCCTTGAGGTGTACTACCATTGACACTGAAAGGTGAATAAAGCGGATATTAAGCTCTTCTAAAAGTCTGGTTCAGAAGCTGTTGTGAGACATCTTTCTATTTTCTTGCTTAGTCCATGTCAACCTGTAATAGGTGGACTTCATTTTTTTTTTTTAAACATGTGTAAACAATAGTAATGTAACCTATGTAATATATGCTGATCAGTTTGTTATTAGACATTTGCTCCATGTGTTAATCTAACAAAATAAAAATGGTAATGCTTTGCATTACTTGAGATGTACTGTAATTGTCTTGCTAGATCTTTCTTATACTTGAAATACAATACTTCTTGAAAGGTTATGGTAGAAATACCTCTCTGATACCTGGGTGTAAAGTCCATCCTTCAGAAATCATATGAAGAAATGTTCAAATGTTATTTTTTGTTCTTATTTCAAAATACTCCCTAGATGAAACTATGGTGTATAGAAGTTAATGTAATAGGACACAAAATAGAGGCACTCCTGAGGGTTATTCTGAGGATAAACATCATCACTGCTCAGGTTCCAAAGTCTGCTTGAATCCCATATAGGTATGTATACCTCGGTTGGCTTTAAATGAGATAATTTGGTACTGCTCGTGCTGTGGAGCATTGTGGTCTGTGGGAGCCATTTTCACTGAGGCCTCCTGACAAATTTGGCTGGCTTTGTGAAACCCAAGATGACCTTTCAAACAGATGCCAAGGTAATATATGTCCACAATAACTGGAATTACACCTCTGGAATAAAGTAGAGATGTACCATGAGGATAGTCAAACACAGCTCCGGTGCTAGAATCAGCCAGACCTTACAGGCTTGTGGAATCAAAGGACATTTTTTATTAGGAAAAAAGACACAGTACTGAGAAATTCAGTGAGATTTAAGTAATCAGTCCATGGGAAGATAATTTTGAAGGGTTGTATTGATGATATACCAATAGGGAATGCCCATCACCATATCTTGAGTGCTGACTGTGAACTTGACAATATGGCTAACGCTCAGCAATTCTGCTGCTCTTAGACTCAGGTACTACAGTTTAGGTTTTCCAACAGCAGATTCTTGGATAAATGCTTGATGCATTATCTCTTCAGTCAACAAAAGTTATGATCTAAGAACCCTATCTTTTAGAGTTAGAATGGTAATTACTGAAGAACTATGCAAAGGTGAATGTAAAAATCATTAGAGAGACTTCATTCCTGCTTATGCTTTCTGAGAAGAAATCATTCCATTTTCAACAACAGGTGAAGACCCTGAATGTCTCTTGGTATGCTTAAAGAGTGAACCTGTCCCAGGATCCTGCTACCAGTGTCTCATATTGTAGACTCTTGCTTGTATCCTCCCTGGTCAAGATGATCTATTTTCTAACAAATTTTCTCTTTATTTGTTCTGTTCTATTTCGTCCATTCCTCAGTGAAATACATGGGGAAGAATTAAGGAATTTCATTTGTTGCTTGTGACAGAAGATGAACGGAAGAAAGCGAAACATTGAAATTGTTTTCCAGTTCTTCCTGTTCTTCAAAAAACATGAACTTCAGTTCCCTCACTGTACATAGCTAACCTTACTAGCCTGGCCCTGTCTGAAACCTTTAAATGAAATTGATTAATCTTCTGTCTCTCCATTTGAAGGTGAATGTATGTTCTCTAACTTACACAGGGTACTCTTATATAGTGGCAGATGAAATCTCAGCAATGGATACTATGACTTTCGTTTTTTGTGGAAAAGAAACAGCCTACTGTCCAACTAAATACTGAGCCATGAACAGTCACAAGAGTAGCCTTGTTGTGTGACTGTTCATACAGAAAACACAAAATTTTTTGCTTTTTTTGAGTTTGTCTGCATTGTCAGCACTTTATATAGTTGGCATTCAGGGTACCTGCATTGGTACCTTCATTCACTGTTGAGCTGTCGCTGTTGTGGTTTGCTGAATTTTAATGGTCAGTGATATTGATGTGCCCAGGGGAATTGTGAACATACCTTCAGGCACTCCTATGCTGGAATATGAGTGTTATTGTGGAGTAATGATCTAAGCATCTAGGTAAGGCAAAGTCTTGGGTCGCACACTTGAAAGTCTCTCTGTTGGGTGTTTCTTTTTGGGGGTGTGTGTGTGTTTATTTTTTTTTTTTTTTTTCCCCTGACTAGTTGACTATATGGGGCATATTACCTCGTGTCTTGCTTATAAGGGAAACCGGAGTATAGTATAGTATAGAAATACTTAAACTCATTGTGGTGGTATTATTAATGACAGTGTGACAGTGTTCAGGCTAATTTGTCCTGCAGAGTGTGTTTCTGAGTACTGGGGCAGGTGACAGAACCTTATTACCTGGTGCTTTTCTGTATAGAGGTTATGTGCAACAACATAATTTTTGTAGACGGCTCCTAGCTGTCTGCAAGCTGGTATAAAGGTGTGTGTAATATTACACTAGGGTATTTTGTGTAGATATATTGCAGGACATATTTGATATTCAGGTATTTTGCTGTATCAGTCCCCAAAGCCCCCAGCAGCTTGCCGAGTGAAGTCCCTGACAAAGTGAGGCACCACAGCAATCCTGGGAAGATAATCTATTTCAGAGTGCTATCACATCTGCTATCATTCCTCTTTCCTGATCCCACCCCCTGCCAAACCACCCCTCTCAACCATACTATGGGCACATTTCATCATGTCGGTTTAGCTGTCACTCTATAGCAACACGAAAAAATGCCACTGTGTTTACAAAACTGAAAAAAATACTGATTTATACTGATTTGGGGATCTCTTTCTTAAACACAAGACCAAATAAAGGCCTTTAAGACTGTCCACCCCTCCTTATTTCTTTGCATATACTACCTGATACTGCTGTGAGGTGTATGGTATTTTCTACCCTTATTAGGAATACTTAGAATATCACAAAAAATTGTAGCAGTTTTAATAATTTGTAAATACAAATATAAGGATAACTAACTGATACTGTACCTTCTCCCTCTCCAAATTATGGAGCTTAGGCAAAACAATAAACAAACTCAGCCCCAAAGGAGTTTATTTCAGAAAAAAATACCATAAATTGCTAAAATTGGTGCTTTAATCAGAATAGGTCTTGCAGCCTTTATTCTCAAGACACTCTAATTAGATCAATTTAGAACATACTCACTATAAGTCTAGCAAATTATTATCTCTGAAATAGGTTTAGCAGACAGCTCAGTTTTAAAGTAAGGGGAATTAAGCTGATTTTAGTGGCTTCTGTAGGCGCAGTAAGTATAGAAAACAAAATAGGATCTAATGAAAAAAGTTAACTTTTATCATGGCAAAGCAGTAAGTATATGACTAAATACTCATGGATTAAATTCTCAGAAGTTGGTTATGAGATAATCTGCAGGTATTTTTATGCAAAATAATCTGTTGAACCTTTTCAGGACAGAGCTTAATAGGAGAATATTGGTAGAACTGAATTTCTCAGAAGGAATTCAACCTCTAGTGGAAGTTAGGTGGAACTTAAAATGAGAGGATTGCTGCTGATGTATGCCTTTCACTTACCGTGTTTTATCTCAGCTTTCAGAACCCAATGTCTTTTATTGACTTTGGGATGTTGCAGTAGTGGAAGAGTAATTATTCTTCTTATTTTAGTTAGAAATGAACATATTATATGTTCAGTTTATGTTGCTCATATAGTGTTAGCTGACTAATTATTACCTCCAAAAGTGATAATGGTTGACATTAAAAACATTTGACAATGGAAATTTTCTCATCTAAGCCTAGTGAAGAATAGTAATCATACAGTACTAGAAGTTAGCTTTTGGCACATACAGTTCTTAATGTTGATCTCTCTTCTGCTATTTTAAGTCTTTCTCAACAAGAACACAACTGATCTCTTGAGGGGTATTATCATCTGCTTTTCTGCTAAAGTAGTGAAGTGATGGTAGTAATCCAAAGAGAAAATGAACAATTTCTTCCAGAACAGTATTTCTAGCATTAACATTTAGGTACTGAATTGTTGAACTGCTGATACTGAGATCCCATTTTCATAAGCGTTAACTTCTCTAGTTCTTATTGATCTATAGCAACTGTCTCCATCAGTGACTTTTTGATGTACTTCCTAACCTGCTCGTAACCAGAGACAAAGCATGATTATTTTTTTTTTATGAAGCTATTTCCTTTCTTAAGATATAAAAATGAAAATGTGGGAAATCCAATGGTAATTCTGAATTCTATATAAAAATGTACCACAGGCAGTCCCATGACAATCACTGAAGTCTTTTTCATTGCTACCTGAGTACATAAAGTGGTCTTGCTATTTGATTATCAAATAATTTATTGGTGATAAACTCTTATGACTTTTCTGTTTTCATTTTCTAAAATGCAGGGCAACACTGGTTTGGTTTACCTAAGTATCAAATAGCTGAATCAGAACAGCTGTCCAGAAAATTAGTACTTGTGGAAATTACATACCACCAATTCAGAAGTTTATTATATCATCTTAAATATTAGAAATACTATTTTGGAAGATGATAATTATATTATTATTATTATTTTTTGTGATAAGCATTGTATAAGTAGTATATATACTACTGTATGAGTGAGGACTTGTAAGGTGAATTATTTTCAGAGTGAAGAAGAACAACAAAAAAAAATAAAGCACTTCAGGTTCTCTTACAGTTGAGGGTTTTCTCATTTGCTTCTCATATGTTTTTGTTATGCTTGTTTGTCACCAGTTCACTCAGAAATATTTTGGTGCCTGTCTTCTCTTTCAGTAAGCAATTAATTGGATATCTGGAGATGGATTGGGGATTTTTTCTTCTCCAGACTTTGTGATTGATCAGGTCCACGTAATTAAGACTGAGTCCTTTGGTCACATTTTCCTCATGTAACTTTTGCTGCGATTTCAATTAGGCATGGAGTCCTTGGAGAAAAAGAGGCATCTTTGGGCAAGAGTGTGTAATGAACAGAACAAATCATTCTCAAGGTATATGTTTCAATGTTGTTACAGGGGTGAATTGTGACATGTTCTGGTGTTCTTATGTTGTCAAAAAAATATTAGGAAGACAATACAATTTTCTGCTACTGACACCTTCTTAAGCAGAGATTGAGATGTTCATTCTTCATCTTTGAAGGAACTGTAAATTTAACTTTTCAAAAATGGCTGTGTTCTTCCAGTATTTTCAAGGGATCTGAATTTACATGCTTCTCTCAATAATGATGATAAACACTACTCTCCAGCTTCTTCCAAGAGCAAAGCGATATCTGCATTGAATAAACACCAATCACATAAGGATTCTGGACTTCCTGTCTTCGCAGACTGTCTCTCTCGTCCATCCAGTAGTGGTAGTGGCCTGAAAGAAATACGCAAAGAGGAAGCTTGGCACATGATCTGGTGTGTGGCATAAAGTGTGGCTGGAAAGCTGATGTGCTTAAGGAGGCAAGGGTGGAGCTTCTTGATTATCTGGTAGCTACAAGATGGAGAAATTAAACTTGTGTCTCAGAGGCAAAATAAAGGCTTTATTTGTAACCTTGCAACTTTTGAGCATTTGAAAATGCTGAATCCTCAAGTCACATAATAGTCATTAAAATCTTAAGCTGCTCGTTTGAGTAAGATGCATTCTGACTTTCACCTCTTAAGGTATACTCCTGTAGTAATTTGAAGTGGGTTTTTTCAGTTATGAAGGCAGAGACTGTAGAAATTAAGGAGGTTTTATGTTCTCATATAGTTAACTCCTAGTAGATTTGGTCTCAGAGGAAGGGGTATGAAAGCATGCAGGGGAATGATTACACTACAAGGCAGTGACACTGTTGGGCTTGCCATTTTCATTGCCTTGATTTAATGACTTTATACAAAGGTCTTGTGTATGTAGCAACTTTAACTTTTCATTCTGTTCTTTTGTTTCTGTTTCTGGAGCAGTGAGCTCATTGTGTCACAGGTGACTACATTTAGATGTTGTGGGAGGAATGCAATGAAGCCTTGCTGGAGATGAATTGAATTCAGGAAACACATAGGCCCAAGACTGACCTAGTCTAGTTCTGTTACATGGAAGCTATTCACATTCTTGCCACTCATTGCATATTGAAGAAGTTTTAATTGTAGATTCTGCTCCTGTGAGGGATTTTGGCACGGCAGACAAATGACAAAATTAAAAACGGATGCTGTAGTATCTAAAAGCATACAGCAATTAGCCAGCTGCTATAAGGAACTTTGGCATATGTCTAAATAATACTATGCATACCAAGTCTCATTGTTTTATTTATACATAGGAAGTGGTGGCCTTGTTAAGAAATATACCTAATTACTTGTGCAACCTTAGTACAACATTAAGCTGAGTTTCAAATATACATTCAATTTTGTATCAGGGAAGGATACATCTATCTGGAAAGCCTGCAGTTTTAAGGTTGCACCAAATAATTAGATACCTAATCTATTCCTAATTGTAGAATGTTTTATATTAATGGTGGATTCTTGTGAGAAAATAAGGAGAAAACATACTTTGATGCATTTTTTTTTTTATTTGTTTAGCCTAGGTCAAGTACACCAAAAAGTACATTTTTCTCTACTGAATTAAAGGGATTATAAATAAAGCAATCAATTATGTTGGGTTCCTGTTTTTACATGAACATGAGATATTGACATCTAGGAGCTACATGAATGATGGTAAAAATGATTAGAGACTGTACAATAGAGATGGTACATTGACCTTTACATTTTGTTACCCCAGCAGCACAGATACTAATTCTGGGGACAACAAACTGTTAAAATTCAGTTTCTTTTGTACCTTTCTTTTAGAAGGAAATGGGATACACTTTCTCACTGGGCAGAATCTGAATTTCCGCAGAAATTCTTTCTGTGGTCAAGGGCTGGGAAAACATTCAGGGAAAATATTCTTATATATTTGCTTGGTTTTTATATTTAGGTGCTTACTGTTGGTAATCATCAGAGACAGGAAAAGGTGGGCAAGATAGAGCTTGTTCTGGCCAAGCATAGCTCATCTGATATAGTGGAATTCTAGGCAAGTCCAGGTGTTGAACAGTGTGGGTCTCATGTGTGCATGATTTTTTCCAGGGTGTAAGGACCTTTTCTGTCCACAACTGATTCACACCCTTTGCAACATGACTAAGAAGTAGATTTAGTTGGAAGAGTAAAGGAAATTTTGCCTTTTAGTCTCCTAGTCCTCTGCCAGACCAGTGCCACTAACTTGAGGCTTTTCTCCATCTCCTGGGGCAAACTGCATTGGGAATGGCACAAGAAAGGGAGAGACAAGTTTGGTGGACCCAACGTGGCAGTGTGCTTGGAGAAATGACCAAGCAGAAAAGACGGTGTTCAGCTCTTGCTATTTGAATGGCTGAGAAGAGCACTTTATTGTTCTTTGCTTCATAAAAATGGGTCAAGCCCTACTTTCTAACCAACAGCAAAACTCTTTTGAGCGTAGGTTAGCAGGAGATAGCTGTCTTGTTCTATGAATCTTTGAAATTTTTAAGATTTAGAATAGAAAATAATAGAACAGTTCCAGTTGGAAGGGATTACAACGATCATCTAGTCCAACTGCCTGGCCACTTCAGGGCCGACCAGAATTTAAAGCATATTATAGGTTGTCCAAATGCCCCTTAAATACTGACATTGGGGCATTGGCCACCTCTCTAGGAAGCCTGTTCTAGTGTTTCACCAGTCTCTCAGTAAATAAATGTTTCCTAATGTCAAGTGTGAACATCCCCTGACGCAGCTTTGTGCCATTCCCACATCTCCTGTCACACTGGATCCCAGGGAGAAGAGATCAGCACCTCCCTCTCCTCATCCCCTTCCCCAGGAGCCATGACCAATAATGAGATCACCCCTCAGCCTCCTTTACTCCAAACCAGAAAAAGCCAATGTCCTTGGCCTGCCTGGATGTGCCTTCCAGCCCTTTCACCAGCTTTCTTGCCCTCCTCTGGATGCATTTTAATTGTGGGGCCCAGAACTGCATACAATACTCAAGGTGAGGCTGGACCAATGTTAAATAGAGCATTTCAAATACATTCTTGCCTTGCTGAGCATAAGGCATCTGTCTTTCAAGACAAAATACTTCCCAGCCACATACATCATTTTGACAGTATCATGGTAGATCTTTTATGTTCTACTACTTGTACTGTAATACTAATATTGTGTGGGGGGAAAAAATCATTTGGTATCTGTTATGACACAGTTTGTGCAACTGTAGCCTTCTTATTGGTTCATTGAAATACTAAATGTATTGTGGACTATTTGTTTTTGATTTTATGGGATTACCTACTTGCCCCTTCCAGTTCAAGCAGACTCGCATGGTTCATTTTTTGACGTTTCATGAAATACTGCTTCTCTGATCTTGGTATTCTATTTGATGTGAAAATCGCAAAAGTTTAGTTATATCTATATCCCTGAGACTAATGCAACCTCCCAGCCTTGTTAGAGACAGGTTAAGACATGGATAAAGAACCTCCAGACCATAAAATATTCAAATACAGTTGGAATAGCTCCTACCATTTGCATTCACAGGTCAAAAAGATTGAGCAACACAAGGCAAAATAAAAGGGAATGGAAAAAGATGTTATATTTAGGAGAAAAGTAAGGTTAATTGATTTAGCATGTAATTAAGTGATTGTAAACTTTCTGTGTTCTAGAAACTCTGGGTAAGTAACCAAAGACAAGAGCTACTTAGGGACTGGAGACCCAGACCTGTTATCAATTTATTAAATCCACTCAGAATATCTTTTCTGTCACTTTTTCACTTCAGGTACTTAAAAGGTAATTGCATCTTGAAAAGTTCAGAAACTATTGTATGTTTTAGATTAGGCTAATATTACAAATAAAATAATCTTGCCTTGAAATAGTACACAATAGTGCATGAAAAAGTTTCACGAGAATTTTCTTGAAACAAGTCATTCTTTGGATTACCTTCAATAAATACTGAGGAGTTCAATTTAAAAGTCTGTGATCTGAGTTCACCCTTGATGAAAATGAGTTGGCTTCAAAGGGGAAGCAGGGAACAATCTGTTCCAGAATGCATTTTTACCTTAACTGTGTCATAGGGTGACATAGCACCATGACTGCAGAGGACAGCCACTGCATGCAGAATAGGAATGAAATTGCTTATTAAACAGAAGTTAACCCCATGGGGGAACAATTGGCAAGGATGCAGGTATGTCAGTAATCAGTAGTCCCATCACATAACTTGGAAATCACACAGGCTGGCACTTTGCAAAGACCCAAAGTTATCATTCAAGAAAAAGGTACATTTAGAAAGGTTGTTCTAAAAACTACGTGTGTGTTTGAACAGAATGATGTCATCAGCTTTGTTTACTTTAAAAACCTCATCTGTGACTGAATTTCAAGGCTGCATATAGCAAATTAGTGACATCTCTGGCTATCTTGTATTATGTCCATATTGAGACTAAAGCAAAGGTTAGGTACCAGGCCATGACCTATGGAAAAGAAATAGTCTTTGTAGACAAAGATTATGTTATTCAAGAATTATAATTCAGATTTAGCCTGATTCAGTAACCTGAATCAGCATATTTCAAGTAAAAGAATTCTGAAGGTGAGCTCACACTTTGCCAAAAACGTGATATTGTTAAGATAGGATGTCAGAGTGTTTCTTCAGTCTTGATTAAAATGTTTGGGAAAAATTTAACAACAAAATTGGAAAGTATGTTTAACAAACCAGCTGCCTAAAAACATTTGAATTTTTTTTTTTTTTGAAACCTGAGGCTCCTTTAAATTGTGTTTCCTTAATTTCATTCTCTGTTGTTCTGTCACCTCCCCCACCTCCCTCCCCCACATCAAATCTTTTATGTCTGATTTTGCTTAGGAAAATATAAAGAAATATTGAAACAGCAGGAGAGTTTGTTGTCATATTTCAATCCTTGTTAAAAAAACATTTCTGGAAATGTCAACGGAGGCCTGATTCCTATGAGCTGTTCAGCTCATTAAGTTTGAAGGGATATAAGGCCCTTCAGATGTTTCTCTGAATTAAACCTTGAAACCTTTTGAGATTCACTGGTTATTACTTAACCCTGGGCAAACTGATAAGTAAAAAAGCCTCAAATTATGTGGAACTAGGAGGGGGGAAGGAGTGCTCGTCAGTCGCAGGTGATGACTCAGGACTGAGATGCCAGGGCAGGCAAAGTGCCTCAGACTTCTGCAAGGTGAGAGACTATCAGAATTTGATCCCGCTCTTTGGCTTCTTTTCTCCTTCAGGTGAACTTTTTAAGTATTTGAAGTAGTTATGCTCAGCCCCATCTCTGAGTAAGTTGCTGGGATTCAAGGGGGATGAAGTTGGATTTAAAAAAAGGTCATTTGCATGTAGAAATGTAAGTACATCCAATGATCTCTTTCACTGACTGATGAAAAAATTGATCTTTTCCTCCCCTTTTCTGCAGAAATATGAACACCCTCAGGAACGATGAACCTGGATGATTTCAGGCAGGAAATACCAGCCCTCACGCTTTTAAGAGTCTGTTTTACATTGATACTTCTTTTGAAACTGACGGAAAATACGTACTTCTCTTCATCCGCGCAGCATCCTTCGTCTTACTGCCATATGTTACAAACCTGTTTGCTACAAGAGTGCTAGAGCCACTTCACTATGGCTCCCCTTTCCTTTCCCTCTATCCAGCCCTCTTGCCACTGCTAATGATTGTCACTGCGTGATCTGCCTGGCACAGTGAGGTGGGTTGCTACTGTTAAGGGGGATGCAATTGAGGAGCTGGTGGTGGCAACCACTGCTTCTGAATCCTTGCTGTACCACTGGCTTTGGGGCAGGGCTGTGATAGCAGCCCCTTTCTCCTGGTTTGGCTTCTCATGCGGTGTCCTCTCGGGAACTGTGGCAGCCAGGAGCATCCTGTGGGCTTTGGTCCAGCTCCTGTGTCGCCAGCTGGCCAGCACTGTGCCAGTCTAGCAAGTGATTCAACGCCAACAATAGGGGATTCACTCCCTAGAGCTACAGTTGTAGCATTTTGCAGAAATCAGTTGCATTAAGATGTCAGACTGCAATATTCTACGTGTGAGCTGTATCTTCCTAATGTAATGAATGTTGAGCTGTCATTTTGGATAGCATTGGGGACCGTTCTGAATGAGAGAGCTGCTTTATTAAAAAGCTTTTCTTGTCTGATGTACAAAACTCCAGCTATGAGCAAAACTGCCTAGCTCTTTAGTATTCACATGTTGATGGTAATCAGCATCTTGGGACAGCTTTAAGCAGTAGTTTTCTGATTAGCTAGGTATAAATGCACTTTATCAAATGTATCTGTAATAAACTTTCCAAATCGTTCATTTGCAGTTGTTAATTATTCATTTCTGAAGCACGTGAATGTATTTCAGGATTGGTTTTTGTAGTATACCTCTTCAAACAGCTAAAATATGATGTTGCATTTCCTTAATTTTTCTTCAATAATTTTTCTGGAGCATCAGTGTTATATATAATTACTAATTAATGAAAAAAATAAAGCAATTTTTAGACAAAAGAAAAAAAATTAATTGTTCTTAATAGAGAAAGATAAAACTTCTTGGCCTGCAAAGCCAATTTGTGTAATTAATATATGCTCTTCAGAAGTTCACTATTTTCAAAAAAGGTTTTCAGGCATGTGATTTTGACTTTATGTTTCTAGTAACATCTGTAAACAGTTTGAGTGGGGGTAGTGTTTTCACTCTGAATGATGGGATTTATGCATAGAACTGAAGAGAAAAAAGACTCACTCAATTATTCGTGTCATGCATTAAGTGATACAAAACAAATCTCTCCTTGGCTTTTTCTTCTTTGAATGTGTAGTTAGATTTTCTTTTTTGCTGATGTGTATGCTGAATTGACAGGAAAAGAGGCCTGTCAATTGACAGGAAAAGAGGCCAGGGCAAAAAGTAGCAATATAACTTTCACCTTTCTGCTACAGCAGGAAAAGGGGAAAATATATTTCCTAGTTTGCTACAATGCACTTGACCCAAATATTTTCAGATAACCTGACAGAAATGGCTATTTTACAAACTAATACTCATATTAGTGGCAGAGGCAGTCTATATTTATTATGTGAGCGTTTTTGTCAGATTCTGACTTTAAAGATAAAATATTTCTATGTCCAGTAGTGCTAATAACAAGATAGGGAATTTTGCATTGCCATGAGAAGGAGAATAATATTCAGGAAGTGGAACAAAAAGGTCATCTCAAATGCATGCTGAAAAGAGTTGAAAACCTTGGTTTGCAGTTCCAGTGTGCATTTAAAATAACCCATTATCAAATTTAAGACATTATATGACTATAGCATTTTTACTGTCCTGATTCAATGCAGCTGCCAATAAACCTTCTACAGAATTTCACTGACTGAAAAATCATGCTTTTAACAAAATGTTGTAATTTAATCTGTCATGAAAAATAAATATGTTTTGGTTCTTACATATTATTTTATTTGAGAATTTTGTGGAAGCTTTAACTCCAATATGTTTTAGCTACTCACTGGGTCAGGATACTCAAATTTCAAGCAAGCTAGCTGGAGTTTTCATTTAGATTCTGGTGCTTTTTCCCTCTGGGCTTCTGAGGGTTCAGCTGTCATCCCTAGGTAAAAGGCATATGGTAAAATATCAACAGGATTTCTAACGCACAGGCTTAATATGAAATTTCTTATTTGGTTATCTGTCGAAAAGAAAAAAAAAAAGACATTGTTTCTGGTATGTGTTTTTAGACGTGGGCACTAAGAAGTGTAAAAGTTTGCAATCTGATATTAAAACTTGTTTATTTTAAACTAGAAGTTCAAGCATGTGTTTTAAAGTTGTGTGCTTTTTTTTTGCACATTTTAGCCAGGTGTTTGGCCAGAGAGGGTCGAAACAGTCAATGCTCCAAAGGAACTGGAAGTTTTGATTCAGAAACTAAGAAGCTGCATTAAAGACAGGTATGATCAGGCTAATATTCTCCATTTCTTTTATAGCTTTAGCAACGTGGTACTCTGCTACTAGAACATGGATTCTAAAGCAGAGCTTGGTTCTGCTTCACCCGTAGGAGAGTGTGTGTGAAGCAGATGTGTGCCTCAGTGCAAATGTTCTCCTGAACGTCCTAAAGCTTAGCTCTAGCGATTAAAAATGGTTTCCTCTCTTTCTGTGTGTGAGAGGAACTTGTCCCAGCTGTAGTCCAGGGTTCAGAGGGGGAGCAATCACAGGGGAAAAAATAGTAACTGTGTATAAAACCAAAAGTTTTTTACTTGGTTAATGATGTCTTGAATGTTTTGGGTTAATATTAATGTAAGAATTATGCATTTCTTGGGGGAGGGATGTGCAAATACATTTTGAGATTTTGTAAAATTTTTAGGAAGATCTTAAAATATATAGGTTTGATAAAATCTTCCTTCATTAAGTTTCTCTTATTTTCTTATAAAGATTTGAGCATCTAGGGCTGATAGAAAAACAGCTAGGGCTAAAAACAATGGTATATTTACTTTGAAATTGACCCAGTTTTTCTCTTTTGTAATGTTTTGAGAGTTTGGAGGAAGGGCAATGGTGGGCACGTGCTTGGAACAATTTTTAGGGGAAATTGCTAAAGATACCTAAAACCAAATTTGCCGTTAATAATAATGCATAGCTTTCTGTTGTACTTGGAAATGTGTTGTTTGGGTTTTTTTTGAAAATCAAATTACTGGCAGTTATACCAACACCGTTGTGGAATAGTTTCTCAGTAGGAAATAATAAAGACAGAACAAAAAACTCTTGTAAGGAGAGAGACTACAGGACAGATTTCCTCAGTCAGGGACGAAAAATTCTGTTTTTTGGTGTTCCCTCAATTTTTAAGCAGGTAAAAAATTGATAAATATAGCAGAGATCATGTAGAGGTAGTCCTGATGTCCCTCTTGGAGGTTGTACTTTTGGCTTTGGTTTTAAAGAAAGAGTCAGGAAAAAAAATGTGATGGGGCTACAGTAACTCCATTTTCAAGATCAAAATACACTGTCAACTGTCAAACTGAATCGCAGAAGAGAACTGTTTTCTAGATTAGCCTTTTTGCTCTATGCAGGCTAATAATATGCACAGTGTTTTAATGACTAATCTTGAATTCTGAAGGCAGAGAATACCTGTCTTTTAAAGATCTACTTAAGTAGATATAAAATAAATGCACGTATAATAAAATGCGTAAGCCAACAATAATGCAGTTAGATGAAATACTGCATTATTATTTTTCAAAGTTTGTCACTATAATTTCTAAGGTGAGACTGAAAGATGTAAAAAGGTACCTGTTTCCCATATTTTGATATCTTCAGAGTAATATACTGTAAATTGAGGCATGCAGAAGAACTCTTTCTATTTAAAAAGAAAGAGGTCTTAAAAGAGGTATTAAAAAGGAAGAGCCTCAGCAGAGCATGGTCATAAACTGCCAGATCTGTCTGCAGTAAAGAAGATATTGTCCAGTTGTGATTTTCCAGGCAGTAATAAGGAGCTAGGAATGCAGCAATGTTTTATAATTAAACTGTGTTTAAGGACAATGTATGTGTTGCTAATCTGAATTAGTGTAAGATGTTGAAATACAAGCCAAAATATTAATCTAAATATGCAAGATTTAGTTTATTATTATTAGGGGTTTGGGGTTTTTTGTGTTTGGTTGGCGTTTTGGGGTTTTTTTTGGAATTTATTTTTTTTTCACTGTAATTTGAAGGAATATAAAGCTGCTTACTGATTTTTTTGTGGAGGCTTTACTGTAACTTTACTGGGTATAAGCATGTGGATACCTTTTTTCTTTTTCTGTTTGATTGGCAACAAGGATGTTATCTGAATGGAATTCATATTAAGTGTCACCTAGGAGATATATAAAAGGAGCTTTCATACACTGACACTGTTTAGATATTTCAGGAGATAAGCAAACACCTTTTTGAGCCGTCAGCTATTAAAGGGAGTAAAAGCAGCTATTTTCTATTAAAACCACACAGTATTTTAAGCAGTTATAAGGTTTAGGCTTAGCCTTAGGGCAAGACTATGGATATACAAAATCCCATTCTAACCTCCAGTTTATTCATTTACTAAGGCACTAGTTTAGAGTGCACAAACACATATTTGCAAGATTTATTAGCTCACTGTTAAGAAATTTGCTACCATAATATCATAAAGGAATTTTTTCACCTTTTTTAAAAAGTCAGTTAATACGCAATGCAAATTCCTCACCTCTGTTTTGAGACCGTGTTCAGTTTAAGGGTGAGGTTACATTTTAAAACAATTTAATATTGCCCTAATTTTACCTCAATACAAATGTATTTGAACAAGAGTTGCATAAATATAATGGTTCAATCTGGGAGAAGCACATTTTAGTGACATTATTCAGTGACTTATACTGCACATAATGCAACACAGAACACACTGCAAAATTTTGCATATGCTTGGTTACCAGAGCCTTCTTATCATTCCACAATTTTCTTGAATATTTTTAGTTCAAATACTGAACAAATTTGTAGAATAAGGTAATGATCCTTCTTAGTTATATTGCTTGCATTGTGTACTTCCTTACTACTTTGTCTGCATTATAAATTCTAATCTATAATATAAATTACATGTATTTCATCGTATACTATAACAGTATAATGTGAGAAGGCTAGAAATAGAATGGTAATACTAACTTAAGTAAAATCATTGTCCTTATAGTCCTTCTTTGTTAGAGATATATGAGTAAGTTCAAAATATGCTTCATATACACAAATATTCCCATAACTGATATGGTACTCAACTTTTATGTGTCTGTCTACTGTTAGCTGTGAATCTCAAAATTTTCCTTACCTTTATTGCTTAATTTCCTTCTGTGTTTTATGCTGTCTATCTATGATCATATTCATTACATTGTATTGATGGTGCTGGTGAAAATTGATTTTACAATTATGATGCCTGAATGACAGACATTAAGAGCACAGATTTTGTCAATTAGAGTTGCTTGGATTACTGACAAAATACTGCTTTCCACTGATGGATGAAGTGAAAGGCACTAAAATTCCATATCAGTATTTGCAAGGAAGAAGCTTCACTGGTGACATTTAGACCTTTGAAAGTATGTTCATAACAGAGTGAAATGATTATTCAAGCTGTGAATGGGAAATAAATGTGGAATGGCAACGATTTCTTGCTGTTAAATATATATCATAGCTGTACTCAGGGACATAATATGCACACAGGGTACATGTACTAAGGCCACAGTGCAGACCTGGGACTGAGAATTCTGTCTCCTAAACTGGCTGTGGTGGGTTGACCCCGGCTTGTCAGATGCCCACACAGTCCCTCTCTAACTCCCCCCTCCTCAACACTACAGCAGGAGAAAATAAGATGGAACAGCTCGTGGGTTGAGATGAAGGCAGGAAGATCACTTACCAATTACTGTCACAGGCAAAACAGGCTCAACTTGGGGATACTTAATTTGCTGTCAATTAAAGCAGAATTGTACCAAATACAAATTAAACGAACGCCTCCAGCCCCCTGTCCTTTTTCCCAGGCTCAGCTTCACTCCTTCCTTGCCACTCTCCCTGGGTGGTGCAGGGCAACGGCTAATGGCGGTTGTGGTTTGAGCTCTTCTCTGCTGCTCCTCACACTTTTCCCCTGCTTCTGAATGGTGTCCCTCTCCAGAAATACAGTCCTTCACTAATTGTGCCAGTGTGGGTTCTTCCCACAGGCTGCAGTCCCTCAGGATAAATCTTTGTGGTCTCCATGGGCTGCAGGGCAGCCTCTCTTTGGGCTCCTGGAGCACCTACTCCCCTCTTTCTTCTCTCATTTTGGTGTCTACAGGGATGTTTCTTTCACATTTTTACTCACTCCTCTTTCGCATGGTTGCCATGAAGCATTTTGTCCTGTCTTAAATACCCCACCTTGGCTGTGGGGCTGGGCTGGGCCGTGCCCTGCAGTGGGTCCTCACAGAGGCCCCTGCAGCCCCCTGCCAGCACCTGGGGCACCTGCACCTGGTACATTCCACCCCACACCTCTTTGAAACACATATTTATGAATCATCATTAAAATGTAAGCTCATTATGCACTTTTCACAAACTGCTTGCATCAGCAACAAAAATTCCCCACCCCAAAGTAACACCATCACAACACTGACAAATGTGGACAGTATAGATACACTCCCATCCTACTGGCTCTTGGTGGAGCGGAGCTAGAGGGGTGTCCCCGATGGTGTGTGGGGACTGTTCAGCAATAGCCAAAACACTGGTCTGGGACCAACACTGCTATAGCCACAAATGCAAAGCCTGGTGGTATACAGGCTGCTGGGAAGAAAGTTAACTTCATCCCAGACAGAGCCAGTACAATATCATTCTTATATTACTAGATAAACTTGTAAATTCATGGTGTACCTTGCTTGTTGATCTCTGATTTAAGCTAATGACTAAATAAGAAATACAGTTGGAAAGGCTATGAAAAGAATAACAAATGGGGCCATGTAAATGCACTGACAGAAACAGTCATTCTCTCTGTACTCTTTGATGTACTTTATGAAGCAGATAACTAAGTCAAATTTTATTTTCCCTGTAGTATTCTTGCTGCCTTGTTAGTGTGTTAATGATTTCTTATGTCTGAGCATAATGGCACGCTCTTTGGGAGTTGTGAATTTAAAGTATGGGTATGCTGTAATATTTTAATAGTTTCATATCAACAAATACCAAACATTTGTCTACCAAGAACAAAATGCTGATAGATATAAATTAGTCTCCAGCTGGTGTTCAGAGAGTCTATTTTGCTTCTTAGCCCAAGTGAAAGACACAGTTGATACGAGTGATGTTTAGGTTTTATTCAGCGCTGGTATCTTCCTCTTATTTTTCCACTTTGTGATCATATGCCACACAGAATGCAAGCAAAGCTCCTGCAGGAAACCCAAGAGGTTTGTGGTACTTGACAGAGTATTAGGGGTTGGTTTTTTTGGGAACCGTTTAACATGTATGAAAAATTATTAATATTTTTGAGGTACTCATCAGAAGAATGAAAATATGATAGATGATCTGTAAAACAGTATTTCTAGTACAAACAAACCTGGAATAATATTATATTTTGAAATGCGTGTAGCTAGATGTGCTGTTTGTTTTCTGCAGCCTTCACCATCCCTTCATTGGTGAACTGCAAACCACACTTGGCCAATTTGGGGGTTTTCCTTCACAATGCAATTTCTGTGAGTTTTGCATTCTCTTGAAGTCTTTGGAATCTCAAGGTTAAAGGGGGTAAGAAGATTGCAGGTGGAATTAGCTACCTGATTGATAGAAGTATTTTTTTTTTTTTAGCCCAAGTATTTAAGAAATCAATGAATTCAAGTAGGTGGCCAGGCAGAAAGGATTGTAATCACAAGTAGGTAAGACAGATCATGCTAAAATTAAAGCTGATAGAGATTAGTAGACATTCTCAATCTTTTTATTACTAGAATTTCACTTGCTTGGTAAGTTACTGTAAGCAGTCATGTAAAATAAGAAATATATCTCTTATTGGAATAGAGAATCAGAAATCGTGGTTTTATACAGAAAGATAGTCAGATACGGCTTTTGTATGCTGTAAGAAACCCTTAGAGCTCTGAGGCAACAATTAGTATTTACTGCATAAACAATTTGGCAGAGCAAAGGGACAGTCAAGAGACTTTATAGCAGCAAAGGTTTCAAAGGATGTGGGTCACCTTCGTTAACAGACCTTCATGGAGCTGCTGTGTGGACTCTCTTCCTGAGAACGTTCCACTTCAGAAGGCATGAAACCTTGCACTTGGTGTCCCTTTTATGCATGAATGCTTCAGCTTTCTTCACAGTTACTGGCATTTCTCTATATGATTTAGGAAGATGGTAAGTGTTGGCTGGCTCAAGTCTTATGTCCATTATTATATTGTATTAATACTTCTATTTGATCCAAGACTTAATATTCTATAAACTAGAATAAAAAAAAAAATCTTATTTTCTCATCTTACAAATCAGATGAAAAACTAAATACAAAATCACACATACTGAAGCCAGGGATTAGAACAAATATATAAAACTTAATTTCTTTGCTACTCACATGTCAATAACTGTGAGAGTGTATTTTCCTTGCAGGGGCTGGAACAGACCATGGGACTGGGATTCAAAGTATTCTTTTCAAATTTTTTATTTTTCATTTTTCATATTAACAGTATTTGTAGTACTTTCTACTGGCTGCATGGAATATTATACTTAGAAACATAAAATCTATAGGAAAATTATGTTAAAGTGTTGAGATTAGGTATGGTTTTCAGTTTGTATCATCAAGGACCATGCAGGACATTGGGTAGTACTCCAAATGATCCAATTTGGGTAGCAGGAGACACGACGTGTTTCTAAGAAATATGAATGTAGCAAGAGGAATAAAATTTTCTAGTGCACAGGCCCTGAACTGTCCTCTTACAGAAATCTTTTCCCTTTAGCATTGCACTGAAAACTCCTTTGTGTACTCATTTCATATGCAACAACAGTAGATTGATGTATTAATAGACAAGAGGATTTAAGGGATTAAGGGACATGAAAACATTCCTACTAATACTGATGTCTGGCGAGATTACTAGGAGGTTGGTACAAGAGTGGTAAGGAGGTTAAGTATGGTGAACCAGAAGTGGAAATATTAATCTTGAGGGAAATTTGAAGCCTCACTACTACAGGAAATTAATGTCTTGATGATTTCAAATTTAATACCTTTCTAAGACTAAAGCCCCCAAACTTTAGGTAAAAACAAACAAAAATTAAAATTATACCATTTATTTAATGGTATAATAAGCAATAAAATGCATGCATTTGAAACTTTTGGATAAAAGTCTTGTCTTTTGATATTATTTCCATTCCCTTGAGAAACTTAAAAATCTTGGCATAACACTGATGGTAGTTGAAAGCTATATAAAAGAGAGGCCCAGCTTGTTTTAGAATTGCTGAGGTTGTAGAGCTCAAATTAAGATATTTTAGACTCAGCAACTTTTATTTCTCTAGATGAAGACAGCTAAGCATTTTTACTTTTGAGGCATTAGCAGCTTGGGTAAGACCTGGCATTTTATATTTTACATACAGTGACTTGTATTACAAGTCAGCTATAACATGGATCAGTGGCTATTGCAATTGAACTTACACTGATCAGTAAATGTGGTTTGCCTAAACATTATAATTTGGTATCTATCACCTTTGTTTCTAACAACCTATAGTAACTAATTATAACAATTCTTTGTCCTAAAGAGTAGAACGTCTTGAGATTTTGAATTGCACGTAGAAACTTTCTCAGCAGCCACCAAAAGCTGTGTAATAATAGCTGAGATGTGATTCTGACAAACAGAAAATAAGATAAATGCTCAATTTGAAATCTATTAATGAAAATAAATAGTAGGAAAATATTTGATAGCCTGATCAGTGTTAACATGAAGAGGGATTTCTTTATCACATCAGATTAAAAAAGCATAAATGTATGTGACTTGACCAAACTAGGATGATTTAAAATTCCATCTGTGCATATAAATCTGTTGGTTCACCTCTCCCTTAAAACTAAGATTGCCAATTTGGATGTACATTTTTCCATATGATCTTAAAATTTGATGTTTCTTGCAGTTATCGTCTCTCTTAGCCCCGGCCTGTCCTTTTTCTTTTGAAACTCTTGGATCTGCTTTTCTTGTCATGGACTCTCTCTGTGTGTGCATTTCATAAGTTTCCTCTTTGATTTGTGAAGACATTACCTAATTACATCTCTTCTCTGCTGTCTTGATCTGTGTGGCACACTTTACACAACTTTGCTTAAAGGGCAATGACAGCAAAATGTACCAGACCTGTTTTTTTGCGAAGTTTGTGGCAGAACATCATAAGAGGATGATAACTGGGGATACAGCTCATTGGTAACTGGTCCCCATCAGCACACTGGGTGGTCAGACACACATGATTGTATGTACTTGTCAGTTACCTGAGCTTTTCAAGACGTTTGTGGGCAGTGCAGGAGGCAGATCATCAGTCCTTCAGCAAATAAGCCTGTGGGAGCACAGATGAAGTAGCCACTTCTGTAAGCAATCCATGGGTTTAACAGGTCCATGTCCTTTAACCATGTTGGAACGAATTCAGAGGAGGACCACGAAAATGACCAGAGCACTGAAACACCTCTCCTGTGAAGACAGGCTGAGAGAGTTGGGGTTGTTCAGCCTGGAGAAGAGAAGGCTCTGAGGAGACCTTATAACAGCTTTCCAGTACCTGAAGGGGGCCTACAGGAGAGACGGGGAGGGACTCTTTATCGGGGAGTGTAGCGATAGGATGAGGGGTAATAGTTTTAAACTGAATGACGGGAGATTTAGACTACATACTAGAAAGAAATTCT
Organism: Arenaria interpres; assembly: GCA_013399435.1. Taxonomy (NCBI): domain Eukaryota; kingdom Metazoa; phylum Chordata; class Aves; order Charadriiformes; family Scolopacidae; genus Arenaria; species Arenaria interpres. The sequence continues at coordinate 181,203 of VXAK01019392.1, forward strand.
TTACTGTGAGACTGGTGAGGCACTGGAACAGGTTGCCCAGAGAAGTTGTGGATGCCCCATCCCTGGAAGTGTTCAAGGCCAGGCTGGATGGGGCTTTGAGCAACCTGGCCTAGTGGGAGGTGTCCCTGCCCATGGCAGGGGGGCTGGAACTCAGTGATCTTTAAGGTCCCTTCTAACTCTGTTTTATGATTTTGTGACTCACTCCAGTTCTGTTTGCATTACTAACTACTCCTGTAGTGGTGACTAGTTCTAGCAGTGGGAAGCGTGTGTTTCACTTAGAGGCTGTAAAGGCCTCTGCAATTAAATCTTTTAGGTACTCTATTCCCTTTTGGGGTGTCCCCTAACCAAGACAAGTCCTTGTCTAATTAAGAGAGGTCCTGTTTGCTTCCATGGTAACATGTTCAGCCCAAATTGAAGTCTCTGTTCATGTTCGAGCTCATTCTTTGTTCTCACAGTATTATTTTACATTGGAAAAGAGCAGGAAAGAAAAAAAAGATTTAAAATAAATCTCATACATACCACCGTTTTAAAGGAGAATCTGATGACCAGCTGAGGAAAAAGCCAGTCATAGATCTAATTTGGATGAGACAACAGTGGCTTACAAATTTTGCTGCATTAGTCCTACATTTAGTTTAGAAACATTTTCAAGAACAGTTTAAAATCTATTAGTATTGATACTGACAATAGTTTTGCCTTAATAATAAGGGAAGTAATCTGATAATTTTGCATTATGAAGGTATTCACTTGATTCAAGTGAACTACTTTTCTCTTGACTTCCTCTGCACCCAAAAGAAAACAGATAAGCAATTAAATAAAGTAGAATGGGCTTTCATTCTTCTTGATTCTCCTTCTACCCATTGCTGAACTTGAAAGATCCTAGTTCTGTGGAAAGCTCCCACAAGAGGAAGAAATTCTCAGATTCAGAATAAATATACATCAAAACTAGGAAAAAAATTGTAACTGTTTAATGACAGTGTTAGCCATCATGATTTCCCTCAGGAATCTTCTGGAGTTGCAGAAAAAGGAGCAAGACACTGGAGAACTTTGTCATCCTGAGGCTTTTTCTCAGACTTTTCCAGATACTGCTGTTTATTGAATAAAGGTCTAGAGACCAATTTTCAGACAGTGGCAAAAACTCCTCAGCAGTGCTGGGGGATTAAGTAGGCTAGTTTAAACAAAGATGGACCCCCTTTATGTCTCATAACTTGGTATCTTCTCATTCAGGTTGTATACTTGTCCTGTTGTGATGGGAATGGTAGGAGGTGAGAGATCCCCTTTCGTTTCATAGCTCTGGAAGATACAAGAGGGGAAATACCTTTGAAAAGATGGTATGTGAAGATACTTATGCTGGCTGCCTGTATCCTTCATTATGAAGAGCAGAGGGAGAAGTTGTGTGTTATCCATTAATGGGGAGATACCTTCAGTAGGGTTTTTTATTCATGCAGCATTAATGGATACAATAGAATTTTCAGGGGGATCCTTAGATACCAGTGTTTTAGCCAGTTGCCAGGTAGGACTAAGACCCTGGAAACCAAACTCATGCTAAACTGATTTTGGCATAGGTTAAATCTGGAGCTTTGGAGAATAAAATGTCTGGATATTCTCAGTAGAAGAAAAGTGCTATCTACTTTGACAAATACCTTGAAGACGTGAGAGCAGAATAAGAATAAATGGTAAATTGTCAATTTATGAGTTGATGATAGAGACAGGCTGGAAATCACTTTCATGTCAGTTGATGCTCTGCATCATGTCAGGCTTCCTTCTCTCTTTTACAAGCGTATGGATATTGGAAGGGAGTTTACCACTGCCTGTTTGCACCCAGTTGGATGTAAGAGAGATGTTACTATGCTGAGTTCAGCTAGTGAGGAGTATCTTATCTGGTCAACTCTATACCATGAGACATGCAAACATGTAACTGAACCAGACCATCCTATGGTGATCTTCAGAAACATCTCTGTCTTTCCATTGACTTTGCAATGACTGGTAGTAATTCCCAAAGTTTTAAAGGGTCCTTTAGGTAGAGTATCTGTTGAATATTAACTTGGCAGTTCCATTTAGATAAATTCTCTAATACCGTATCTTTAACTAGTAAATTAGTGCTGTGGTGTTGGCAAGAAGTAAGGTATCTTGTATATTACAACAATGTGACCTGAAAAAATTGAAGCTTAAATATGTCACCATTTAATATTTTTTTTTTTTGATCAGCTCATTAATCCTTTAGTGAGCTCCTCAAAAAAAAAAAAAAAAAGACATAGGTGATTTTGGGTCAGACCAAAAATAAGTATGTTCCTTGGTAAGACACATGACAATGCTCCAGGTGTCATTGTTATTTTAGACATAAGATGTGAACATCCATAATAAGAGAAACAACAGGTGAAACATTCCAAGCAGAAATCTCACAAATATTATGTGTGTGGTAACTTGCTGTCTACTCCCCAAAATTTTTTTTATATTGTAAAAATAGTAAAAGCAAACATTTCTTTCAATTTTAGAACAATTCTGTATGCAAAAATGGACTCTGTCAAGCCCTAAATGTGTCATCTTTTTACACACAAATTTTTGCCCTTTTCTCTCAAGTATGCATTTCCTGTGATACTGTTACAGCTATTTGTCTTGCTAATGATACCAATTTCTAAAAAGTAATGCTCTGTGAGATAAAGGAAGGAGCCAGTTTTTTAGAATGATATTTGACTGAACTGAAGTTAAAGGAGGCATTTCTAATGGTTTCTGTAGGGTTTGAATTTTACTAAAAATATTATTTTAAGGCAAGGTACGTAATAATTGCATTTCTGAAACATTTAAATTATGAAAAGTTAATTTCACAAAAGGAAAGCAAGTAATTAATTTGCATATTCTATTTCTTTTATCACTCTAGAATTCATATTAAAGATAATGAAGATAATCAGAATTCTTTAATAAGGGGAAAATGTCTGGATTTACACTGCTATATTTATTCATTAGAATAATTCAATTATAGAGTGTTTGTGGCACACTGATGGAATGATTAAGAAAGGAGAAGATTTTTCATTATAATGCTATTTTGATTCTCTTGAACAGTATCAAAAGAGAGGGATATATCTTCCTTTGATAAATATGTTCCTCTATAAATAACTGCAATATAGCCCAAAAAGCTCAGTTCTGCAAATTCTCCTGCACCTCCCATGACTCAAGGGACCTCTTCCTCATGCCAGCTTGCTGCTCCATCTGACCAAAGGGGACAAGACAGATCCTCTGGACTTATGTTTGCTTAAGCATTCCCTGATCTGATCCTCTTCCAATACAAAAGTGATTAGGCTTGTGCCAGAAGAAATGAAGTTAACACCTACTATTTTTAAGTATATATCATCCTTATCAGGAATACCTTAAAAAGAGCTATGCAGATTATATTGTTCTCCTAACCTCCTCTGGACCACTTCCTGAGGCCGGTGAGTGTAGTTTGGAAAGCAATTTGGGAAAGAACTGCTAAGCCTCTGTTTTCACTGTCCCTCTGTTGGCAGCCTTTGTACCCAGTCAGGGACACAATGTTGTTATTTACTACCCCTATCGTTGTCTTGGGTACAATGTGTGCATCTACACTTCTTTGCTTTAAGGCATAGATAGTAATCCTCGAAACATGCACTTTTGTAAACATACTAGAGAGATTGGGTAGTCCATGTTGGATATTAAGTGTAGGTGTATGCATGTTTTGAAATGAGGTGATACACACAGTTTCACTGGGGTGGGAATCCAAAAACAAAGGGAACCTGATAGCTCTACCTGTATGAAATTATTTTTTTTTAAGAGTTCAACAATGGAAATGCCTGCAGTTAAAAAATAATCTGGAGTTTCTCTGAGAATTTAAATTTTAGGCAATCCACATCTTTAACAGAACGTACAAGCTGCAAGAATGAAAACAACAAAAAATAATTCTGTTAAAGGGAATATAGATATTACCCTGAAACTTGGCTCCAGTAGTTATATAGAAAATCTCTTGCTGATTTAGAAGTTTCTTATCTGAAATAGAAATGCAGGGAGCACCGCAGCAGCAACCAGAGACTTTATCTCTTAAGTTTAGGGATATTTGTTGCAAGGAAAAGTGCTATTGGCAGGAATGACGCAGTGTGGGATCAGTTTAGCATGAAGCAGAACTAAAGGCAGTGAGGCAAGAATTCTAACATATCCCCCTGGATCTTTGAGAAGTCACTCAGGAGAACTAAATGACACTTTCATGGAAATGCTATTATCAACTAAACAATAGCTCTATGTTGACACTGACATTACAAAGCCTGTGCGCTGAAAACACCTGAACCAAAAATAACTGCTTGTTAATAACTTGTGACTAACCTTTCTAGGTGCTGTTGCTCTTTCCAGTCATTTGCCCCAAAATATGCTGAAAGCATGTTTGAAAAATACTATACAGAGGCTTTGAAATTTAACTTGTTTGTAAACACTTTGGTAGACAATAGATAGGCTTTGAAATCTTTATCTATTTTGTGGGAAAAGGGGAGACATTTTGACTTAAATCAAATTATTCTTATTTAACTTTACAAGACAATTAAAATCCCATTGTTTTAAGATGATAGGCAACAAACTATGGGGTTTTATAGCAGAAAATGTATGTTTTGCAATCTGACAGGTGCTGAGAGCTAAAAACATCTCGGTAAGAAACTTCTTTGGAAGCTGGGACACTTGGGCACTCTTCCTGCTGCCCTGAACTTGTAGGTCTTACAAAACGGATTAGCTTTTACAGCAAGAGATTGAGCTCATTCCCCCTTAGCCAATGGTCAAGACTTGGGTAGTCAAAAGTATAAGCTTTGAATCCTCCATCCCTCAGTCTGAGCAGTAAATAGGATCTTGATCTCCCATAACCTGATGTAGAGCTATAATTTCTGAGCCACTAATTAATACTTCATTTGGCAAAACAATGCTAAAAGGTACTTTTTTTTTCTTTTTTTTTTTCCCTGGCCTGAATCTTGTGATGTATCTGGGGTAAAATAATAGGCCATTCATTTCAAGTTGGCTGTACTTTTGACATATTCACAGTCTTGCTCCATACTATTCTATTTTTAGTGGGGGTGAGGAGGGAAGAGTTTGGGGTCTTTTTTGCCAGCCTCTGGTATCAGTATCTTTCTCTACTAATGCTAAGCAAAAAATTCCATACGACTTCTTTTTTAAGGGACTGGTGGAGGCCCAGTTCTGTGAGTGGTACAGTTAGTGAGTCTTGGGCTGAACAATTTTTATGGTTCCTTACCAAACACCCGTATCTTCTCTGTATCCTTAAGTGAGGAAATAGCTATTGACATTATACTACTCCCTTAAGATAAGATAAGAAATTAAAGACATTTTGTATAGTTGAATATTAGTCTTTGTACAATGTCTGATGCAATAAGCGAGTGTAGAAGGTCTATTTATGGCAAAGTCACTACACTTTTCAATGGCATGCTTGTGAGTGTGAGGAGGCCTGTAGGCTATGAAGAGTTCAGCTTCTGACCACCTGGGTACTCTGCTGCCCAACATGGGATGTATCTAAGTCCCTCCGTCGTTCTTCACAAACAATTTGTGCATCTTCAAAGATTTAGTTAAATGTTCTGAATGGATGTTTTGGGGCTGGTAAAAAAAAAAACAAAACTACAGCATCTGATTTAGTTGAATGCTCATCTGTTTTAAAAAGCCCACATTTGTGAGGAAAATTTTTCTATTTTCCATATTCATAGAAATTAGATGCAGAGCTCCTGTCATAGTGATGAAAATTCAGCTTCAATATTTTTCCTAACTCACCTCTGAAAATGTATCTCTCTGTCTCTCTCTGTTACTGATCCTCCCTCCTCCCATAAATAGATCCAATTAGAAAAGCTATCACATTAATATAGTATGGGAAGACATAGATTTGTAATGACAACAAAAGTGTAAAAGAGATGCCACTATTTTCAACATTCTTAAGAGGGAAAAACTGAAATTGGTGGATGTTATTTGTAAGACTAAAAATGTAGCCCTCTGACAATAATTGGTATCATTAGGATTCTACAGAAGATAGGGGGATTATCTGCTACTTTAGTTATTGCAGGTATGCTGCTGAGTACACCACTGAAAAACAGAAAAAAAGCATTATCATTAGTTCACAGCTCTCAGCAATCACCTGTTATCTGGCTTTTGCTTAATGCTCTCCTTATTTATTTGACTGTGTGCTGTGTAAGCAGCAAACAAATGACTGCAACAGATACTTAAAAGAAAATGCAGGGCTACAATAGAAGTTTAACCTTGCTCTGCCCCATAATGGAAAATTTTGGTCATGTATACAGAATATTCATGTAATTGGAGAATACAGGATATGGTTTACCAGATTTGACCAAATTTACCTATAGGACATACTAGTATTCTTGCTAGAATTCAGTGCTGGCTTTAGTGCTGTCTACATGGCTGCAGGATAGGGTAGTAAGTAGAGGATGGCATGTGGTGGTTTTGGTTGAAGCAGATATTTGGTGGCTACCAGTTTTATTTAACACCTATTTCATGACTTCCTGTGATTTTGGAGGAATGCAAAAAGATGTCTTTTGTCTGGTACAGTAATTTAGTCACTAAAAAGTGATACTGCCTTCGGTAAGTGATTTTATTTTTACAGATATTATTATTTTATGGGATTTATTTAATGTATAGAGTTGAATCTTTAGAAATTAAAAAAAAAGTTACATGCTTGGTTGAGGAAGGGGGAAAGAATAGCAGAGAGCTCTAAAGATTTTTATCTGGCATTATTTTTGGAATCAACATTCAAATGAGATGTACAGAAAGAGATTTCTGACTCATTAAGTATAAGCTGCTGTAGAGATTATGACACTTTTGCAAGCTGAACTGTTTAGTAAAATAGTTATATGTCTTCACTGCAAAAGGATATGCCTCTTTTGAGAGACCAGCTGAACATAGTTATGCAAGTACAAAATCCTACTGAAGAAAACATGGAGACATCTTAGTCTAGTTTGTTAAGATTTGCATACGTCTCCTGCTTATTTTACCTTTACAAGTTGTACTGAAATAAAAATGTTCCCTTGGTCCAATGAATGGGATTAAATAGGATAATTTTGTATTCTCCAAATGTAAGTACATATTTTGGAGTATGTGTTGGAAATGATGAATTTGAAACACTTCAGAAGTTAGCTGAGTACTTACGAAGGCATATGATGTTATCTAAATGAAAAAAAAAAACACCTACCAAACCTTGTGATACTCTTTATGCTAAAAAATTAGGAAAAATTAAGTTGAATTTCCATAAATGTGACTTACTGAAAAATCTTGTCAGTCTACATTCAACTGCTAAAAACCTTTGAACCATATTCCAACAATAAATGGTCTCATGTAAGAGAAAAAATACTCTATTTTGTAGAGAAAAAATACTTACAAACATCCTGTGCTGGTTTTGGCTGGGATAGAGTTAATTTCTTTAGAGAAGCTAATATGAGGCTATGCTTTGGATTTGTGCTGGAAACAGTGTTGATGACACAGGGATGTTCTGGGTATTACTGAGCAGTGCTTACACAGAGTCAGGGCCTTTTCTGCTCCTCACACAGTCCCACCAGCGAATGGGCTGGAGGTCTCAAGAAGTTGGGAGGAGGGACAGCTGGGACAGCTGACCCCAACTGATCGAAGGGATATTCCATACCATACGACATCGTGCTTAGCAATAAAGCCAGGGGGAAGGTTGGTGGGAGTGTGTGGGGGGTGGAGCTTGGGGTCTGGCTGGGCATGTCGGTGGTGGTGAGCAATTGTTGTCGTTTGTGTCGCTTAACTTTCTTGGGGTTTATTTTTCTCTGTTTTTGTCACTACAATTTATTATTACTACTACTATTATTATTTTATTTTATTTTATTGTAATTATTAAACTGTTTTTATCTCAACCCATGAGTTTTATCACTTTTACCCTTCTGCTTCTCTTCTCCCATCCTTCTGCGGGGAGTGGGTGTGCAGCTGTGTGATGCTTAGCTGTTGGCTGGGGTTAAATAACAACACAGCCTTAAGCAGAAACTGTTTAAGAAAAAAAATCAATTAAAGCTGATAAAGATGTGACTACTGTGTATAATACTTTTCACACCTTGCCTTGATTATCTGTGCAAATTCTTATGAAAAGCTTGGATTTGTAGCATACGCTCTTCATGAGTGTTCATAGGAAGGCTACCCAGGGATGGAAAGAGCACTGAATGAAAAAAATTCATTTTATCATTTACCTATATGGAGCAAATTATGGGATAGCTTTCTGTTTTGGAATGGAACAATAACAGGAAAAGTGCTGAGAGTATGGTATTTTCTGTGTGATTACGGTTTGAACACAAAGGACAACTATTGTCTTGGTAGAGTTCAGAATGGCCTGAGATATAGAAATTAATGCTTTCCTTGATATGGTGTAGTATTGAGATGTTCTTACTTTAAGCTTGTTTCATGTTGCTGTTGCCTTTGACACTCCCTTTTCTGCATTCCCCAACATTTTTTCCCTTGGTTCATCTTTGACTTTATGACCTTAATGGCAAACTCCTTGCTTGCTAATTTGAAATATTATTTTCTGGGACAAAGGGATTGATTTCTGGAAGAGGGATGATGGGGGAGGAGCAAGGTGGAAATTCAAGGTCTTTATGTTTAAATATTAATATGCTTTTGACTTGTATACACCCATATTTGTTATTCAGCTCAGTAACTGAATTAACATATCCAATATTTAATCTAAATAAATTAACACAATTTGCTACTGAAGTAAAAATAGCTCATGTCAATATGTCCTGGGTTGAGCTATTATTTTATTTACAATGCCCTTCCTTTAACCAAGTTGATGCTTCTTAGCCACAGTATGGTCAGTTCATTTTACCTATTTAATCTCCTTTTTTCTCCAACTCCTTTTATGGATTTTTTATCTTAATTTTCTGGCATTTTTTTATTCTTTAGACATTTAGCCCAGTTGAAGGATTAAGGGTTCTTTTATTACTATTACACCATTCACATTATTGCTAAAATTATGCACATTTTGCTACTCTGTGGATAGTGCTAATGTAAGTAAGTAGGAGTAAGGGGAAGCAGATGATGACGTTATTCCTGTTCTTCAATAACATGTGCTTCTCATTTATGCTGCTAAAACCTTCATTGCCCCACATTCTTGGTAGATTGTCCAGACATGCTAAATCTGGTCTTGAAGTTTTCCTGCATTATTCATAGCGTCAAGTGGCTGGTTGTTCAGATTGTAATTTACTATAATCAATTTTCTGGGTCCTACAGATCAAAGAGATTTTTAATTATGAAATACAAGGTTATACATGGACTGAACTCTCAGAGGAATGTTAAACCTCACTAACTTATTTAAATTCCCTTAGAAGCTATTAAACCTATGAACAGGATTAAGCAGTAGCTCTTCAATTACCAGCATATATTGCAAACATTTTTTTTTTTATTGCTTTCTCCTCAGTAGTAATCCCTTCTCTAACTGTGTGCTTTCCCAAAAAGGCAAGAGGCAGTCTGTCCCTTGCCTTTCTCCGTTAGGTTTGTGAAATGGAGTGCACGTTTAGTTGCGCTGCTACTGGCCTCATCACTGCCAGTCCAAAGCTGAGTGATAATCCCCATATTTCCTTTGCAGTTTTAACTGCGCAGTATGTTTCTTGTAAGCATTTAAATGTGACTGTCAGACTCCTGAGCTCAAGACAGGAACCGCTTTTTTTCTCTTGTGAAAGGAGGTGGCTGGAATATGAATGCGATGCTTAGCCTGAGGGTGAGTTTGCTTTCTTTGCTGTAGCATTGGTCCGGATTTCTGAACGTAACTAGGTGCTAATATCTGAGAGGGAGCCATTCTTGCTTACCATATATGACTTATCTCAGTGAAGCTAGTAGAAATACCAGCATTCACAATCAAAAAAATATCCTTTGACAGCTTGTTGTTTTCCCTTGCTGACACTCTTATTGCTATTGATGCTTTCTCAATTCTTCCTCGGTCACTCGCTTTCTCCTTCACAGACTACACCTGACATCCAATACTCCTTCACTTCCTCTCCAGTTTCTCTCAGGCAACCCCAGCTCCAGCCCTGTCAGCTGCATGCAGGACTCTGCTCAGCTCTGATAAAGGGGTAACATGCACAGGAGAGGGATGTGCAAAGTGTTTGAGAAAGGGATGATTCTGTTCAACCCCTGAGCTCTTGTGGCAGAGAAGAGTTCCCTATGTTTGATTTCAAAAGGGAAAGTATCCTCAAATACATCATAGTTGTCATTTATGTTATCACTAAAATCTTTTGTGGAATCCACTGATATCCTTAATTGAAAACATGTTTTTGACAGACCTGAATATCACCAGTCACCCACTGTAAAGTAACACTACCAAAAACTGCAGTCAATTTTCCTGCAGTTGAAGTCTAGGACAAACTGTCCTCAGCTAAGAGCTACCATCTCTCTGGCAGGAGCAGCTGAAGTAATATGTACCCAGTTTTCAGCCACTCCTATTTAGAGCCTGCAGTGGTAGCGTGGTTGCACTGGCCTTATATCAGGTGGCAACGTGCTCTAGATGCTGAGGAACTGGTGTGATCCCTTCTGAAACTTCTGTAAGGGACTGGTGGTAATTTCAAGAGGAGGAGCCATATGTTTTAAACAGCTGCAGCTGAAGCCTCCAGAATTTACAGTGCACAGTTTATAATTGGGACCTATAAAGTAGGATTCAGAGGTCAGTGCAGTATCCATTCAGGTCACTACTGTCATTCTTATCTTGTGCTTTTAGTGTTATTACAGATTAATATGTGTGACATGCTGAATAAAGTGTGAATATACTCAACTCAAATTTGACCTTCCCATTATATATTAATGAATGCCTTAGTTATTTTAATATTCTTTGGATAAGCTTCTGAAGCTGGCACCATAGTCTATTAATTGAATTGTGCTTTCAGTCCATATTCACATACAAACATATATATATACACATATGCATATATAGATAAAGGTAGATGCAAATACTTGTTTAGAATATAAATGGCATTGTAACTTGATTGTAGAAGTATAGGAACAGGCAGAATACTTGTAATTACTTTTGCCCAATGAAGACTATGTAAAATTGCTTTTCAGAGACTGATGGTGGAGTGATTAACAGGAAAGTACAGTGCAGTGGGAGGTCATAGAGATTGAGTCCCCTCCCAGAAATCACTCAGTCTTGAAGGAAGTCTGACTAAGTTGAGCGCTAATGCTGCAAAATCTCTCAGCTGGCCACCTGTTTGGAAAAGGGTAATAACTGGTACTTGTCTGAGATTGGCTTGAAAACAGAATTTTGAGCACAGTGTTATGCCCTTAAAAGAAGAGGAAAATAAATGTTGAATCAGGGGCAAGGCCAAATTAAATTTATTTGCCTAAAATTCCACTTCCTTTAAAATATGTTTTGGTTATGGAAAAAGGAAGATGGTAGTGGGAATTTATTAAAGCAACAGTAACAACAACCCACCAAAAACCCATACATCTTTAAAGCAAATTAATCAAAAGGGAAGAAACCCTTGCAGAAGTCAGTAAAGTCAAGTCATGTGGTTTCAAGTGTTGTAACACCTGCTTCGGCTTGGCTCCCAGTGAAATCCCTCATGGTTTCACTACATCAGAAGCAAAGCACCAGAGCAAATACCTTGAAGTACCTCTACTGACGTCACTCAAAGAGCAGTGAGGTTAGATGTAAAAATGTGTACTAGAGGAAAATAACTTCAAGAATCCTACGTCAGGGATTTTGAAAATACCTGTTCAAAATTTAGGGGGACAAATCTCGTGGGTCTTTAATCTCTGAGTTGCAGTCCTCTTGGCAGCCTCTGTAAATGTGGCTGAGATGTTTCCCTAGCTGGAGAAGAGTTGCTAAGGCAAAGCAGAATAAAAATGCTCCCGAAAGCATACTTTTAGACAGAGATATAATGCACTACCTCCCTGCACCTACTCAGCTAGTTTACTGGCAATAAAAAAATTATCTAAGATTAAAAATAATGCAGCAATATTCCATAAGGGATGGAGCAGAGAGGATGTGTGTGCAAGCTGAACTCAAGTAATGGCTTGGCACCTTCAGAGGGAGGAATCTTGCTCCTCTTTCTTCTCTCCCAGTCATGGGGTCACACCCTGACATGAGATCTGACCTCAGTGGTCCCTGTTGGGACCTGGTCTAACTCGTTAAGATAGTAAAAAACAGTTCAGGGTTTTTTAAGTAGGTTTTAGACATTCTAGTGTGTCAAATTGGCTGTGAGGAAGGAGGGGAGGGAGTTTTAGGAGTTGGATCAGATCACCTCCAGAGCTCCCTTCCAAGTACTATGTGATTCTGGGAGGGAGAGGAGAATTTGATGCAGGAAGTATGTTTGGGTGTAAGGATGGGAGGCAAAAACTGTGGGGATGGGGTAGAGAAGGACTTCTTCTTTCAGCAACAGTGAACTGATAGTTGGGCTTCTGTTTCTTGAAATGGAACTTGATGAAAATGTGTATCCTCACACCTCCTTGTTATTCCACTTCCTTGTGCATGTTTGTATAACTGTCAGCTGAGACTGGAGGCTCTTCACGGCACACATCTTGTTATTCAGTCTGTAAACTGCCTACCATGGTGCTAGGGCTACAGAACTATTTACGAACAGTAATAATATACCTGTCACACGCTCCAGTAAGTGCTTGCTTTATCTCCTGGCATGATTTGCTGGGGCCTTTTTTTGGTAGGGTGTTATTCAAACTTGCCTTTTTTGGCCAGCAGTTGCACTTTGAAATAGTTGAGATTTTGACACAATATTATTTTAATCCTTATTTATAACTATTAAATATTTGCTCATAGCTTCTACATCTCAGCATACAAAGACAGTGATTTGATCTCTGAGCCTTTTCCAGTTTGCAGTGGTTGGCAGAAAGCTGACCTCTATACACTGACCATGTTCTCCTGGGTATTTGAATTCAATAACATTGAATTTCAAAGGGAATTTTTTCACTTCCTTTCCCTCACCCACCTTCAAAATTGTGCCACTAGTGTTTTACCATAAACGCCTTCAGATAGGCAAGGTGACCTGCCTCACTTTCATCTCATCCCTTGAACTAAATGACCCTTGGTTTACCCTTTGCTAGATCTGACAATTGGAAGGTACTTGAGGAAAAGGCTACTGGATAATGCATAGCACACCTTTATGAACTGTTATCCCTTATGTGCCCTAGAAACTTTGCTGAATTTGTGAAACTCTCTGTACTGTCTTTATTGCAGTGAGCAGTGAGGTTCTTTGTTTTCTGCCTTCAGTCATGTAGAAAAGAGTTCAGATTGCATTTTCCTGCACCATAGTGAGATTTTAGGTACAGAATTAATAACTACTCTAAAAGCCTGCCTGGCCAGTGTTTGCCCAGCACTGCTTTAAGTGGTGAAAACTATTGTTGTGCAAGTCAAGGCACATTCATCTCGCCACCCATTCCCAACCCCTCCTCCCCCAGTTAGAACGAAGTAATGGCTTCATCCTATCCCTACCTCCTTAAGGAATAAAGACTGCAGGTTATGAAAGGACACATCAGCTGAGGTTGCCATGCTATCTGTGAACTAATGGCTTTAAGATGGAGGGGACCAGGTTTAGATTGGAGATTAGGAGAAGGTTCTTTACTGTGAGGGTGGTGGAGCACTGGAACAGGTTGCCCAGGGAGGTGGTTGAGGCCCCTTCCCTTGAGATATTCAAGGTGAGGCTGGACGAGGCCCTGGGCAACCTGGTGTAGTTGGGGGTGTCCCTGCTGACTGTGGGGAGGTCGGACTAGATGACCTTTGGAGGTCCCTTCTGGCCTGGACAATTCTATGATTCTATGATTCTAACTCAAGAGTGTGTGTAGCGCTTCCCTACAGGTAACACTAGTGGTGATATGTTACTATATGCCATCCTCTTACTTTGATTTTTATGTCTTGTTTTTGGTGTTAGTATGCCAAAACCAGAGCCAAGGTGATTTTAACTGCTCGTTCTTAAGAAAAGAACGAACAAGAGAAAACACCCTTGGAGCATGATTGGGTACAAGTTAGGTAACTGATGACCCAAGCCAGCATGCACAGCATGAAATGCTTTTTTTAAAGTATACATACAACCATTCATACCTTGTCTTTGTGTAAGAGTAATGACTGTAAAGGCTTGTGAAAACAATAAAAGCTGAGTAGAAGAAAAAAGCATAGGAAATTCTCCTTTCTCCTCCCTTCTCAGTAGTCTACAGGGCTGCATGAGTAGTGCGTAGCTTGAAGCCCTTATGACAATGACAAAATGGGAACAACGTGCACAACAAAATGCAGTTAATGCTGAAAACATACTTTCTTTAACATAAAAAAAGGCAGTCTCTTTGTACAGTTACTTGCATACCAGCACTCAGTAGTGTTGTATATTTAATTAACATGACTTTTTGTACAAATATTCGACACAAAGCCATGATCACATTACTAACTCAGGAGTTGAACTGCATATCAAAGTAGGAAAGGCTGATATGGAGCTGATGGACTCTCTCCCAGGTATTCCCTGAGCCAGAAGTCCTCAGCAAGAGGTGTAAATATGTTCCTTGCAGATGTGACTGGCTGAGTGTGTGTACAAAAGAGCTAATTAGAGATAGATGCTTGGTGTAAGCTTTAGTTATCCAGGGTAACTTTAGAGGAAAGTGAAAATGTCCAGTTGTGAAAAGACTGGCAGAGAAAGCGTGCCCCGTAAGGGTGCTCCCAAAACATCCCATTGAAATATTTATATTACCTAAAGTCGGATTTGTACTACAGTGAATAAGGGACTGTTGTACACATAGCTTTGCAGCCACTAGCTTTTTCTGGTTAAAGGAACTGATGATTGCAGTGGTAGCAGTGTGAGCTTCTAAATGTAAGCCTATGGAAATGTTTGGATGAATGAGGGGAAAAGCAGGAGAAAGCCCGTGAGGCAGAATCATCACTGAAGTTATTGTCTGAACAAACCAGTTCAAAATGAGCCTGGGTATACCCCCAGGTTGTGATCACACCTTCCAGTAGCTGCAATGCGTGGCGGTACAAAACTCTCAAATATGAGTGGCTAGTGAAACTCTCTACAGGAGTGCAGTCCTTAGTTAAGGGGAAAAATTAGATTCAGAAGTACAAATCAAGTTTAAACAAGAGAAGATTAATGAAGGAAGATTATTAAAGGGAAAAAAATCCATTACGAAATGGAACAAAAATCCACTGATGTGTACAAGAGCAGCAATAGCACTTGTATGTCCTCATTTGTTGAAATGAAAAGGGCTATGCATCAGAACATGCTGGTAGCAGACAGGTAATTGTCTCCTGCCATAAGCTAATGCATATACAATAAGTAAAACTTGGAGGTTTTGTAGCTGTTTGTTTTTAAATGACTTTGTTCTGTTCCAGCCAGTCAATGAATAATGTGTATTGTTTGAGTGAAGATATACTGAATGCGGTGGAATAGCAGTACGCTATTATTTTTATAAAAGCAACAGCTCAGATTCCCAGTGTAAATTCCACCTCTTTCCCTAGGGCTGGAAATTTTGTTGGCTAGGCATGCCCACACACCTCTTACCTACCCATAGGAACCCCAAGGAGAGGGCCACAAGGGGAATGGACTATGTGGCTCTTAACCAGTTCTAATAGACACTGTACTTTCAGTCTATTATGCAGTTTCAGTTATGTTATGCTCTCTTAAAACTTTGTATTGTTCATGACTATTTAGATGAGAAGTAACTTATGCTACTAACAAGCATATTTCTATAATGAAAAATAAAAAAATGAAAGTATTCTTTAATCTGGTGTAAATGCTAATTTGATTTTTACACCTAATTTTTAGGTGTAAATGCTGATTTGATTTAGAAAATGCTAGCTGGTAACAGGATAAAGGAGTTTTGAGCAGCTGAGAGTACTTCCTAGAAACGTTTGTAAACATGTCTTCAGGAGGTATGCAGCGTTCTTAGAAATGACATCAGAGCTCTGATGAATTAACATTGTCTTTTGCTCTGACAGAAAGACTCTTGTAAATGGTATTCAGAAGAATGATAAGTGTAATAGAAGTAGGTCAGCTTGGCAAATAAATAGCCTGACTTACCCACAGGCCTTGATTTGCTGGCATTTTGAGATTCTGGGCCAGCTTTGTACCAAATCTGCTCATCCCATATCGTATTAAATCCATACCGTTTTTTGTAGCTTGTCAAAGATTTATTTGATATACTGTGAGTATAAAAACTAATATTCCATTGCTGAATTTCTTTAGTAGCTAGTTGAACTTGATTCACTGTGACATTCCCGTGTGTAATGACATCTTAGCTACCAGTTTCACATCATTAATTATGATATTGCTCTGTACTGTGACAACAGGCCTAAATTAAAACTTGTTTTAAAATGTATAAACTGACATTCCTCAGGGTCATTTATTTCATGAAGTAATAGATATTGCAGGCATGAATGAAATATCACTCCAACTTCTGTGTTTTGCTAACAATCTTTTTGGAGCAATAGCTGTTGGATAAAGAGAAACAAAATTGGTGTGAGGACCTCTTTCTCTTTTTCCTGTCCACCCCAAACCAATGTTTCAAAAGCACCAAGAACTGTGAAAAGATTTTTTTCTCTTTCATTGACAAATTCTACTGAATGTGACCTTACATCATCCACTTAAGCAGATGGCTATAAAGTGTGTTCCAAAAGCCTTTCCACAGGAATTTAAGCAGATACAGGCTTAGGAATTTAATCTAAATTGTTTAGGATTAACTACAAAAAATAATCATGATCATTTTATCCAGTGAATAATGGATTTCCTTAATCTGATTTGAAAACTGGATGCAACAGCAGTACTTGCTGTGTTTTTACATACAACAAAAACGGACTGTGAAGAAAAGTGCTCTGATTGCGTGATTTCACCTTTGCTGTGTTGGTTTCATAGTTTACCTTATTATTTTGGGCACATATTTGTTTGAGAGAAACAACAACTTCCTGCTCCCTTTATTTTTCAGCAGAGCAGGTATCTAACAGTCTTTGCTCCTTTTTTGCAATTGGACATGCATTTGGTTTGTTAGCAGATGGTCTTTTTTCTCTACAGTGCTAATCAAACTTCGATACATTTGGATTTGCACAAGGGAAAAGCTGACAAGGCTGACTGAGCGCATCTGCTTAGCTGTTTCTTGCAGTTCCTGAGAAATGACTCAATGTTCACTTAAGGCTGAAATGCAGGAACTGGAGAGTCAATACGGTGGCAAAAACGTCAGCTTCTGCAATCAACTAGAGCAGAGCGGCTGCTCACGCATCTCAAAATAACACTCAGGTTGACGACACCAGCTCCTTTTAATTGATGAATTGCAACATTACTGTTTAGCAGCATCTGAGCAACATCTTGTTTGTGAAAAACCCAAGTAACTAAGCAATTCTTCTTGGCTTTTCTGAAGTGAGTTCTTTCACAAGCAAGGCAGTCTCAAGCCTTGTTCTTCAAACCTTGTGTAGCTCTTCAAACCAGGTTTTGATAGGCATGGAAGGTCTGCAGTTCTGCTTTCAGAATTGGTCAAATCCAATTTCTCATACCAGATTTGATTCAGGAAGAATGGCAGGAAGGCTGCTCCAGTAGTCTTTCCATGTGAATAGATGCTGGAGTTGTAGGTGGGTGGGGTTTTTGTTGGTTTTTTGGTTTGGGTTGGGTTTTGTTTTGAAAAAAATTCTCCCTGGAAGAGAAAAAAAAAAAGGTATATTTTAACTTTCTGCTAGGCTCTCCTTTGTGCCTGTGTCAGTAACATATATGATATCTGATCTGCTACTAGCAGCTCTCTCTTTTGCTGGCAAAAATCCTCACTGCATCCTGATATCGTGCTGTCTTGTTACTTACGCTGAGGAAAACCAACAATTATCTTTCCACTTACTTTCCTTTCTATCCTGCATATGAACATGTGAGAGACAATGAGTTCCAAATATTTATACTAAGTGTACAGAAAAGTATTACGCAGCTCTGACTTTTGTGGAAACAGAAATTCAGACTCATCTGCGGTAAAATGGCATGAAGGATCTCTTCAGTGGACACGTTCTTACCTAGACCTACTTGATATAAATGCACGTCCTTCCACAGGGGAAGGTCAACACTGCAATAGGGAAGCTCAGTTCAGTTAAGCATTGAAAAACAGTTTGAGAACACAGTGCTGGAAACTGTTCCCTTAGTCCCTCCAAGGCATCCGTCATCTGGGGCTTCCTTGGCATATCTTTTCTGACTGTTCCATAAAATAGGCTTGTAGGAGGACATATGCTAATAAAGAATACCTATTCTTTTGTTAATTGAAGACTCTCATATTCTTTCCAAGAGTGTTTCTGGCTCATTTTCATCTCTAGATTCTGCCCTACAAGTGACTAACTCTGCTTACAAAGTTATTTATGATCAGGGAATCTTTTAATACTCTAATGATTAGAGAGAACATACACAGAATCTGAACAGAAGAGACAAAACATAAGAAGAGTGAAGGAGATTATAAGAAACGACAGAATTTGAGACTACGATGGATGTAAAAGTTCTCTTCTTTCCAGTGAAAGGGCTCAAAGTTTTTCATGTGCTTTGGATTTGGCTCATCCTATATAAATATTTCAGTGTATTCAGACTGATCTCTCTAAATTAGAAATTTAAAAATAAATTTTTATGGGTAACACCAGATAATAAATGTTTTATTTTTTAATTCAGTGAAGTTAACTGACTAACACTGGAGTGTACTGTTTGTTGGATTTAGGAAGGGGAATTTGGTTGGTTTACTTGGAGCTTTTTATTCCTTCTTAATTTATATTCCCTATGAATGGACAACTTTAATCAACTACATGAAAAAGAGGATGTATTTTGCAGGACAGAAAAAATTCAATGAGCGTCATCAACACATTGCAAAGCATTCTTGAGCTAACGATACTGAAGAAGGAAGCAATAGGAGTGTCTTGCTGTTTCTCTGACTATGTAGACCATACTTAGGCAACAGTCTCAAAATCACAGTTTAATCTGAAGTTTCTAGAATATGAGAAAAGGCAAGGAAGAGATCATTTTTGAGACAATTTTTGCTTTCCTTGCATAACTAGATTTTAGAGCAAGATATGCAGAACATTTAGTTATTTTAAGTTGCAGTTAAAATAAAAAAGTCAACATTGGCAGGACTTGCCCACTGCCATTGGCTTGGGCAGATAGCTGCTTTCCTGGGGTTATTATCTCAGGTCGGCTGCGGCACAATGTTTCCCTTTATTCTAGAATATAAGTCATATCCAACATGCTAACAACAGTATGGTTACAGGGTTTTTTTGTTGTCTTTTGTTGGTATTTTTTTAATTTCAGTGCAGCTTTTGTAACTCCAATTGTTATTTGGATGATTTTGGTCTACTTTTATTCATCATAGTTCTGATTTCAGTGCAGTAGTATTACAGGTAAGTATTATTGGAATATTCTCTATATATCAATTTAGCAAGATGGCTATATTTATAGTGATAAGAGAAAATAAAGCATGGGAAATTTTTAGTAAGGCATTTTCTTTCCATTTCAGTATCAAGTCCTGCTAACATCCTAAAATTCATTTAATATACTACATTCTTTGTTTTGTAAAAACTGATTCTTCAATAGCTTTAAATAAGTATGTTCGTCACTTCTTAGTATATGCACATTTCGATAATATATTTTTATCAGACTGATACAGTTTACCTAATAGTCCAATATTTATTTTTTACTTGAAATAGTATAGAGAAAATAAGTTAAATAGAGAAACTCTTACTGCTTCAGGCAATATATTTTCTTTATTGCACAGTGGTACCATTATTTAAGCTGGCATTTTTTGAAAGATAGTGTACTTTAATCCCTTACCAATAATCAGAGATTCAGGAGTTCTGTATCTGCAGGGGAGAATAATCCTTTCTATACATTGTATTTGTGATGTTTTTCTTTTATCACTTGCGACATATCACTTTGTGTCTCATATAATGTCATGATAAAATCCAGCTTTCCTCATAGTGATTTTACATATTGCTAGATCTAAAGCTACGGGCTTTGGGTTATGGAATAGCCAAAAAATATCAAGGGAAAAATAAAATAAATAATTCAGATTTTTTTCTAGCATGAAATACAAAAAATGAAGTTAAGGGACAGAGGTGAAGCAGCTGTATTATCTAGAACCTATATCAAGCCAGCATTCCCTTGCTGCTTGAATTTAAGCATTTCATCATTTAACTGTTATACATCAATGGTGACAAATAATTTTCCAGGATATATTGTGGGTTTGGTTTTTTTTTTTTTTTTTTAATATAAGCCATAATATCTGTGTCGGGCTGTCAGATATGAGCTAATTTGATGATGCATGTATACCTCTCCTTCCTTATAAATGTCCAGACTGATCTGTATCTCCACAGTAGAGAACATCGAAAAGTTCACAGATCAAAAACCAATTAAAGTTTGGGTAAAGTGGACTTTTCTAGTTGAAGTAGGGCAGACAATGGCAAGTTTTGTCACTTCACTGTAGAATTGTGGTATATGGTGAGACTAATATAAAAATGATGTTGTTAACTTCTCAGGATATTTTTTATGAATAATGATGTCATGCATAACTGTTTTTCTCTTCAATTGCATTTTGTTCTGGAGATTTTGTTCAGCTCAGATTAAATTCATTTGCAGATGCATCCTGTGTGTTGTCTAAACAGCTATTGTTTGACCTCAGAGGTGACTGAACATCGGGTCCTGGGAAATGATTTAGGTATTTTTCAGTCTTTTGCACACAAAAGTATAGGAAAAATAATGAGTCTGCAAAACCTGCAGGTGGATTTCTTATGAGTAGTAGCACAATAAGCAGTTAAGTTCAAGCAAATATTAAAAGAAAGATGTCCAACATCTAAGGAAAGTGATCTTTAAATAGCAAAGGAGAAATGGGATGGAAAGGAAGAACATCCAGCCTCCTCCTTTATAACAGCTTAGCATAGATGCTCTGTAATGTACAAGCTTATGCAGCAAGTACTGTGTGTGAGTGATGCCTGCCTTTAGCAAAGCAAATCCTGTTGTAAGACATGATTATTCTTACTAAGGGTTAGTAGAGTTTTCTGCCATTAACCTCCGATTTGGACCTTAGTTTTGCTTGTTCTGCTGCAGGGGTGGAAGACACAACAGTGCCTGTGATCTTTCCTGGCATATTCCTCTAGCAAATCTTTGTTTGTGGTCTATTATAATCTTTGTATTTGTTTTTTGGGTGATGGAATGTCTTATGGAGATGAAACGGGTTCTCCACAACCTCTCAGTACTAAAAATCAGTTTCATGCATGTGATTATGAAGGACTGAGCTTGATGGACCAGGTCATTCTTCTCTGATGTTCCTTTGCTTTGGATTAATGGACACCATAAAAAATCAGAAGGGGTATATATGGATAGCTCAGATGTGAATCTGCTACAGAAACTGTGTTTGTTTATAATGTTGCTCTATAAAGAGAAGGAAGAGTTGGGAAATACGCTGTTGAACGCAAATCTTTAAATAATGTTGCTGGGACTTTTGAAATGTAAGATTAAACCTGTGATGTGCTACTTGGTCATGTTTTAGTAGGTGAAGATCTCCTTAGCTCACAAATACTTCGTAAACTGGAAAGGAATGAACTCAGAATCTTACACAGTCACAGATTTTTTTCTCACAATTTCACTTGATGTCAAAACCTGAAATGAAGCCTTCTTGCTTCTCACCCACTGGGAAAATTTGGGACAATAACATAATTCATGTATGTGCATTATGCACAGACATAGCTTTGGCACATCTATGAACTCTCTGTTTCTGTATATGTGAACCTGTATTTGTGAATGTGGTAAAGGTGCTAGTCCAAATGCAGACTAGATTCATACCTGTTATAAGAACATGTCACATCCAAGCATTTCAGTGCTAAAATTCTCCTGCATAGTCTAATAGAATACTAGGATTTTAAGAACTTTAGAGGACACTCTGAGATAGGATGAGAAGAACAAGCGAGCCTTACTCATAGCTTTTCAAAAGGCATTGTCCTAGTAGTCTGAAGAAGTTCCTTCTTGGAAATGGAAACTGTATGCTTTAGTTTATGAAGAAATGATGAGACCATATTTGTTAGAATTGTTATCTATATAACAATAATAAGCTGAACACAAGTGGGGTGCAGCAGTTTTTAAATGGCATGGAAATAACCCATATACCCTCAGTTTTTCTAAAGCAATAGGAGGACCATATAAACAAAACTAGCCTGAAAAAAGATCACCCTTGTAACCCTCTGCAAAGAAATTATGTCGCCTTCATTTAGCAGATGAGGGGAACTGATATGAAGCCTCATGGAGGAAAATGCTAAAGCAAGTACCTATCTTTAAGCAGTTTTCTGAGCTTATCTTTCAAGAGCTTAGGCTGTAATTGACTGAAAATCTATAGCATTGTTTCTTGTTGAAGTGCATTTCCTGATCACGTTTATACACCATAATGACAAGATTTTCCTATCTCAGTAGAAAGTTGGTTGTCTCCATATCTGCAATTACTTAACATAGCCTGACTAATCCTGAGGCATATGGAGCCAGTAATGAAGTGGGTATGAAGATCAACAAATTAAACATTTATGAAGTGTAATTCAGCAGCATGTGCCATTGTATCTGTAACACTGCTGATATTTGAACAGAACCTTAGGTCAGAATTTTGGAGATTGTGTAAGTAAAGATAAAGACAAGATATGTTGCCTGCTCAGTTCTGTATCAAACATCTTTTCAGCCTGACACAGAGAAAAAAATCTTTTTGATTGAAACATCAATCTATCAAGCAAACTATGACTTTGAGGGTCAGGAAAACACTGCCTTATCTGGACTATGGCAGCTACTTATATATGTTATTCCTTTTAATATTAAATTAGAGGCTATATGGAAGGATAAAACTGTTCTTATATAAAATGGTCAGGGACAGTGGTCTGCTCAATTACCTTGTTTTTCACAGTAACACCTCTCATAAATTTGCAAAAAGGCAAATGATGTAAATTACCTACAGTATAGTGTAAATGGATTTATAACAAAACATTTTAAAACTTTGAGGAACATGTTTCAACTAAAACCATAATGAATATATTTATGATCATGAATATGCAATCAGCAGCTGAAACGGGACTTTAGGAGTACTGTTGTGAATGTTTAAAAGCATTGATGTCATGTAAAAGTATATGTATCTTTCTATATTAATCATTTGTTCCAAAATGCAGCTTTGAAGTGCTGGGGGCTGGGGGGCCGGCAACAGTTGTGTGTGACTGGCAACTCAGTCTGCTATTGCCCAGAGGCACAGTGTGAAGAAAGAGTGGATCTGAAAAGCAACAGCTAAGAACTCACCAGCAATAAGGATCAGATCCCAGAAACACTTTTTCTCACATCCCTCCACATAAGTGATTGGGGCAGTGGGATGGCTTTCCTCTGTTAACTAGGGGTTGTCAAGAGCCTGCGTCTTAGAAATTTCACAGCTTTTAAAGGAGTGAAGCTGGAATGCAAACCAAGGCTTTCATCTAGGCCCATGCACACAAACTCCCAATAATGACACTTCTATTTAACAAGGAGCATCTGAAGCTGAGGTCAGATGTATCCCACTTTTAATTTCTTACCCTGATTTTATTCAGTTCATACTTTGGGGTATTAAATGGTTAATCACATCTTAACACCTCAAGCTGGACATCCATGAAGTAATGTGCTGTTCCTGACCATGACCTCCCTATTTGCTCTGTTATAAATGAAAGGATGGAATCCAGTCCTTCCCTGCACTTTCTCACTTTGGGATTGCCATCGTTACCTACAACACTTTTCCTTACTGTTTCCATACCTCTATGTAAGAATAGGATAAAAGTTCTGTAGACGAAAGCCTCCAACAGTTTGTGATATTGATTAATTTTCAAAAACAAGCAGGAAAAGCACTCCTGTCATCACATGGTTGAAGACTAGTAAGTTAGTACAGGAAGGATTTTTCAGCCAGTCAAATATAGGGGAAAGCATAGCTGGGGGATGTGTTAACTTAGTGTGGAAGAGGAATCCAGGAGCACTTCTAAACTCCCGATTTGGAGGGTGGTTCAACCACAGTAAACTTCACAAGGCCTGAAGTGCTCCAGCATGTGATTTTGTCTATCTCCTGGTAAAACTTTTATCTTGTCCTTAAATGGATGTCTTCCATGACTTGATCTGACCTTGGCACGAATAGTGCTGCATGAGGAGGAATAGTGGGGAGGTATATTTGAGTACTGCAGGATCTAAAGTCCCTGCCACCTGGGCCATTTCCCTCATGGTAATGTGTAACCCTGCTTGTACTTTCCAAGGCCATTCTGCATTTTATGTCCCATTGCCATATCCACCTTTTTCATACAAAGAGTTTCTCACACAGAGTTTCCCAGTGTAGCAGAAGCAACTTATTTCAGATTGAATAATTTGATTACCTCCCTGCAGCTGTCACAGACCATTTAGAGCACAAATTTTATGAGGAGCAATGGCAGGATAATTCTTATGGCAGGTTTCTTAGGTGGATCCACTCCCTTGGCTGGTGGTTTGAGTTTGTGCGTTCTCCACTTGGCTGCATGCGTGTATGGCTTTTAGTATCCATAGGTGTTATTTCAATAAGAAGTGTCTATTTTTAAACATGTGAAATGTTTATATATGTACATTTTGTGCTGAAATCCTGCTTAAATCACTGTAACGATTTTAACAGAATGACAAGAAAGTGTTTCCAGCTTTCAATCCAAGAGAACATTTTAGGATTTGATAAGCTCTGTCTACATGCTTAAGGGCTGGCATGAATAGGAATGAAAGCAAGCAGTTTCATAAAATAGAAACATGCAAGAAAATGGCAAAGGTGTGACTGGTGCTATATTCATTGCAGTGTGCTTTGCTATTGATACAGAATGAAATACTGCCCCACTGACATATGTGAAAATGTAGATGTGTTGGGGGCTGTGCTTTGATTCATTCAGGTGAGTTACTTGGAATGATGGTTTTTATCTTCAAACTCTACAGCTATGTGTTTCTTTATCTTTTTGTTCAGCAAGTGTTCAGGTTGTGTTTCTTTGTACTTCTTGATAATATTTTAAATATCTCTAAGATCTATGAATTAATTTCTATTATAACATTTATATTCCTACAGGTCCAGATCCCTTGCACCATTCTTAGGAATCATCTTTTCTTGGTTACAAGATTTTTACATAGTAACGACACTGAATGCCTGCATTTTAAACATTTTTATTGATTTGAACTTATCCATGAGATTTTAGGATTTATATGTCTGTCTTCTAAAAAAAGGAGGGGGGGAAGGTATTGTGTTTTAGAAAGGATCCTTAAGTTGAACTAAAAGCAACATATTAAAGACTCTCTAAACCTTAATGGTATTTACACTACTGCATTTTGATGTTTTACAACTTTCAATTTTTCTTCACTTATTTTTTCAGTCACACTGTTACAGTCTATATTATGCAAATCACTATGTATCTTTTATATTTAGTTCCTTTGGTTTTACTTCTAACATAAGTTTTATTTCAAAATCTTATTTCTATTGTATTTTTGGTTGTTGTTCCCAATGTGTGAGGAAAGAACTTGCAGTATTAGACTGTTGAATAACTCCCTGGAATTATCTCCATAAACAACAATTCATCCATGGCTTTGTCTGTTGAGCGGGGGTCGCTTGAATGAGAGGTCTGAGGAACTATTAGCATTTTGTTTTATAAAGTATTATTTCTCCTGCTCTGAGTCTGAACTGTTTTGAGGAATTTTATTTAAAAGTATCTAGAGCTTAATACATAGGAAACACCTGCTTCACTCTGGGTACTGCTGAGCTTGCTAAATGTAGAAGGGGAGACAGAACTGATGCCCCAGCTCGTTATAAAGAGGGATCTTAAAAGTATAGGGTACTTTCAGTCCTTATTTCAGTAGCTGTGCTCCACCAAGCTCCTAGTGTGTTGTTCTGAGCTAAACACAAAGTAGTAGCCAGTGCATTTTCTTGTTGTGCAAACCAAGAACAAGGGGTTGATCTGCAATCTGTTACCTATTTAGGGGCAGAAGCAATGATTGCCTTTGTAACTGTGTTTTGATTAGAGTTTCTAGAAGCTCTTTGAGCTTGATTTGATTTACTGCTTTTTCTTTATTTCTTTATGTAAGGGTCCTTTAAGATGGATGAAAAGGCCCTTAGAAAGAATTACTTCATCGAAAGAGTGGTCAGGGATTAGAACAGCCTGCCCAGGGAGGGGGTCGAGTCACCATCCCCGGAGGTATTTAAGAAGTGTGTAGATGTGGCACTTCAGGGCATGCTCTAGTGGCTGAGATTGTAGGGGGGTTTTTTTATGTGTGTATGGTTGGACTCAGTAACCTCAGAAGTCCTTTCCAACCATGATGATTCTGTAATTCTGTGAAAACATTATCTGCAAGGGGTACTGCTGGTGAGTTCACTGCTAGCTGCAGGTGTACACAGCTGGGCTGAGCTAATGGTTCTTTGTTGCCAAAAGGGGCAATTCCACTTCCTCCCCAGTGACGACTCATTGACAGCTCTTCTCTTAACCAGTTCAGCTTGCTCTCCCAGTAGGATATGGTCTCATTTTCCTCTAGGCAAATGAGTTTTCTGCTGCTTTAGTTAATTAAATCAACTTGGGAGTGGGCAGTGAGCACCTGAAACGTTACAAGAAAAGTGGTAGCAGCACATTTCCGGGAGGGGCACGTGTCAGGTAATCGGGGAAATCGTTGCATTGCATACGAAGCTGTCTGTGAAGCCATTGGTTTATAGTAGGAGCGTATTGAGTCCTGAATAGGCCCACCACATGTAGCACAGAGCTGACTTAATGCTCGTTTACTCCTTTCCTTACTCTGCCTCCTCTGTAGTGATTGAGTAAAGAGAATCAATTGTATGAAGTTATTTTGCTATCCTGTTCAAGACTGATTCAGAAAAACACATCTGCTTCTTTAACCTTCTTTTTTCCACAGAAGGGTCCAAACTTGCTTCACACTCTCAATAAAAAAACCGCCTCTTTTAATCTCTTCCATGTATTAGAGCTTTGTCCATGGGATGTGATAGGGGTTACAGTTTGCCTACAGTTTGCATTGGGTCACAGAAGCAACAGTAGGTGTTTGGGGTTTTTTTAGAGCTGGAATCCACAGTGTCTGTTTTTTTCCCATTCTCATTCAGCTCTATTTTATGCTTTTCTTTCCTGTTTTCAGATGAACGTTATTGGGCTTTACTGGCATGACTTTCTTTCACATCAATGGGAATTACAAAACTCAACCTGAAACCCTGAAAGTGCCTGTAGAAATTACTTTTCTTATTGCATCCTATATGAAATACAGCAATATTGCCTTTTAAAGAAGAATTCTCTGACCTAAGGACTAGCTCTTGGCAAAGAAATAACATTGTTATATTTTCCTTTTCTACTCCCCCTTTTTCTTGCAGA
Organism: Arenaria interpres; assembly: GCA_013399435.1. NCBI lineage: Eukaryota > Metazoa > Chordata > Aves > Charadriiformes > Scolopacidae > Arenaria > Arenaria interpres. The sequence goes on from VXAK01019392.1 coordinate 208,507, forward strand.
TACTTGAGAGAAACCAGGACTTTGAAAGAACTAGGTAAATTTGAACGCTCCAGGTGAGTCATTTTGTGCTTGGCTTCAGTGCACTTGACTGAACAAGTAAAGAATGTAAAATCAAAACAAGTAATCAAGTTTTATCTATATATCCTATTATATTTTTCATCATAGCAAAATCTGTCACAACTAGTGGAAGTTGATGGGAAGGTATACTGCTGCCTGTGTTTCTCCTCTTTGTTATTAGAATCTGCTTGCTCAGCGGTACACAAACGTACTGATAGAAATTGCACAAAACATCATTTTCCAAAATAAAAGTTTTAAAAGTGGAGTCCTTTATTTTCCTCAGAATCAGAAGGTCACTGTCCTGGTTTCAGCTGGGAAAGAGTTAATTTTCTTTTTAGTGATTGCTGTGACAGGAATGTCAATAATGCACATTGTTTTAGTTGTTGCTATGCAATGTTAGTATTTTTCAAGGACTCTTTTCAGCTTCCCTTAGAAGATGAGAAGGAGCACAGACAGAATAGGAGAATGGCCAATGAAATATTTCATACCATAGACATCTTGCTCAGTATATAAATGGGGGTTGGCCAGGGGCAGAGTTGGGAATCTGTGATCGCTGCTCAGGAAAGTACAAATTCACTTTGGGGTGAGAGTGACTTGTGTCATTATTATTATTTTTACTGTTTTTTTCCTTTTCTTTTATTGTTCTATTAAACTGTCTTTACCTCAACCCACAAGGTTTTTTTTTTCCTTTCCCTTTCCCCTCCTTTCCTCCCTCTTTTCTCTGCCCTTCTGGGAGCAAGGGGGAGAACTGTGAAACCAGCTGCACGGTCCTAGCTGCTTGCTGGGGTTAAACCACGACAGTCACAGAACCGTTATTAATATCCTCTACACACTACATAGAGAAGAATTTAATTAAAGAAGTTGTGTATTTTCTATTTTATGCACAGTGCACAGTACTTGTAACCCCTCTAAAGATAACCAGAAATGTCTGCCTTTATACTGCAAGACATCAGAGAATGGATGTCGTTAAAGCAAGGTTTGTGTAACTGTGAACCATACGATTTAGAAACAGAAAACCTGTTTGGATTACACCTAGATCTTGGCAAGATTAAATTTTCCAATCAGATTGTTTTCCTCAAGGAACATACTATGAATATTTCTGAAATTTAAACTGTGCGACTATAAAGCACATGTTGTATTCATTTTCTTCTCTAGTCAAACTACTTTTAATTACCTGTGATTTATTTGATTCTCCAACTTACATTCCTGTAATTTTAAGAAAGTGATTTTCTTCTTGATCATTACACCTTAAAAAAAAGCACTTATCTTAATGTTCTTTGTTGAGTTTGATCTTTTTTGTTATTTCTTTTTATTTGCCTCTAGTTCCGTAGTCTTTACATTGTGCGTGGTAAGGAATATGTGAGGACTTGCTCACTATTGGAATATTAAGTGGCCAATCTGGGTCTCCCTACCTGGTGCATCCCTGATGAGGTAAGAAAACAGGATCTTTTCCTAAACAGGCTAGAACTCTGTTTCAAGAAATCCTGTTGAACACAAGTTAAACAGGGTGTCAGCAGGTTTGCTGGGTGAGGGAGGAAGGAAAATTAACATAAGTTAACAGCAGGAGACCTTCCTCTACCAGTAATAATGTGTTACTCTTTTTCTAACTGGCTTGATTGCATTATCTTCTTGGGCAGGATTTATTGCTAGCTATCAAAAGGCTCTTCTTCCCTTTGATTCTGATGTGTGATGTCTTTTAGATAACAGTCTACACCTGCATTTCCTTCCTCTAGCTCCCTTATTATGTTGAGTTCCAAATGTGTATAAATTACTGTCAATGCTATTTTTTCCCAGCATTTCTTCTCCTTTCACTATACAAATAGTTTTGCGTTGACTTTCATTTCCCAGTGACATTTCAGTTGACTGTCTCCTCAGTGTGTTTCTGACATTCTAACTTTTCCAGTTTCCTTCATATTAATATCTCTATTCTCTCATGTTTACATCAGTGTTCTATCTAGCACCAGCTAAATGCATGCAATTAAGGTGGTAGTTTCACACCTGTCAGATAATTGAATTAGCTCTGCTTCGAAATAGTCATCAACTGGATTCTGATTTCACAAAGTCATATGTTTTGATTGCAGTTTGTCAGTTTCTGAGGCTGATGTCAGCCAGGTTAAAATGCAATTTTTTTCTTTAAACAAAACAAGAGTAATACTTTTCTCTTTTCTAGTGCATTCTCTTACTTCTTATCCATTCCTTTTCAGGAAAAGAAAGTGATTTGTAACATACTGATGTAATTTCATTTTATATACCTAGGAGTTGTTTGTAAAAATAGCAATATCATTTTTAGGACGAACTCTGGGGTTTAAGGGATATTGTGAGAATGTGTCGGAATTATTTGCTGTGCCAGTTTGCTTTTCACGTGCAGTGAGAGAGAGCTCAAAAATAACCACCTCACTGGCATGTGAAGGCCCCCAGGAGTTTCTCAGCAGACAGGCAACTGGACTGTCTCAGCTTCACGGGCATCCTGGGGGTGCTTAGCATATCAGAGAAGATACAGCTCGTGTTACCTGTGGCAGAGGGAGGCAATAGTAGTGCCACAAACTAGAATCTGTTTCTTCGTAGTCAATGTTCCTGTGTCTTAATGCTGGCAAAGCTTCCCTTGCCAGTAGCATGATGGCACTGAGGGTGATGTGAGCTATGATAGTACCTAGTTTTAGTAACTGCAAATCTGGGTAATTTTATAAACACATGAAGGAAAGAATGGATATAGATGAAGGTCTAATGATGAGCTATATACAAAATAGTTCAATTTGTATGGCAAACTAAATTATATTAGATTTATTATTTCCCTCTAAGTTATGTTTGTCATGGAAATAAAATCACAATTTTCTTGATGCATCTACTTATCTTACAAGTAAGACACTAGAGCTAAAATAGAAGGGAGAAGGGGAAAGTGGAAAACAGTGTTTACAAATATATGAACAGCTGTTTTGCAAGTAGAGAATGCTGAAGATTCCCATCATTAGTTCTGTGTTTTCTTGCAGAGTAAATGCTTGACAATTGTCTTATCCTAACGATACAGTCATCAATATGATTCTCCTGCAGATCAGTTAATAGCTCAAATTATTGATACTGCAGAGTGTTTTGGCAGGATAACATATCTCAGGCAGGACAGATTTGATAATATTTGAAAAGCTGGATTTACTTAGGTATCATCAGCTGTTTACAAACTGGGATTTAAAGAAAGTAGAACAGTCCTTTTGCTTCGCTGTTTAGCTGGATATTGTATGGTGAATACTGTATATATACTGAATAGTCCATTCAGATGTTTTAGTAAATTCACTTTGACTTTGTTTGCTACAAAAAGGCACCAGAACACCCAGATAGGCAAAATTATCATGGATATTATTTGCATTGTACTGGTTGTCCAGTTCTATTAGTTTTTACTTTCATTTTACCACTGATGAACCTTTCAATATTTTGCATGGTGAAGGGGCTAATATACTTAATTACGCCAGAAAATGTGAGTGACTTTCATCTACGGATAACCTTAATGCCTTGCTAAGGCTGGTGGGAATGCAAAATAAAGGAGAAATGAGAGACTTGGACACAACAGAAGCTACTCTCTGCTATGCTAGGACCTGGAATTTTAAAAATAGCCTAAAATGCCCATGAGTTAGACATTGTCCACACTTAAAATGTTCTTTTCTGAAAGGCAAAAGAACAGTATCTAAAGTCAGGAATGCAGACTCACAAACAGCAGTGTGCTATTGAATGGCTCAGAAAAACAAGTTAGAAAACCGTGAATGTTGGGCAAAAAGCCAGAAAAAACACCAAGCATGAGACTATGTCTCAAATCTTACTTCTCTCCAGATATCAGAAACTTATCTGGTTCCAGGTATGGAGACTAAAAGCCTTCCCAAGACAGATACACATGGGCATTTGTTTTGAAAGAATGGAGAAAATCTTCCTTTTTTCTATCAAAACAGATGTAGGCAGTGCAACAGTTCTGCCAATGAAAGTGTTTTATCTAATGATCTGCAGTTAGTGAGGAACAGAGGAGAATAAGAAAGGCTCTGTAGTCCAGCAATTAGGACCTTTACCTTGTGGGTGTGAGGGAGGGGAATCTTGTCTTCCAGTCCGGTTTTCACAACTCTTTATGGATTTGAGGTTCAGTGGCCATTGGGATTTTCCTAGAGATTGTTCTATAAGCGTGAGCCAGGGTCTGGATTTCCTCATCCTACATTGGTGTCCTAGTTGGTGTCCCAACCATGAGAACATGGACTTGGGTTACTACTACTTTCTTTCTCTTAGGGTGCTTCTTTTTTATTTTTTCTTCCCTGTGAGAGGCACAGTTCACTGAATTTCACTGAATTTTTTTAGAGTTGGAAGGGACCATAGAGATCACCTAGTCCAACTCCCCTGCTGAAGCAGGATTCCCTAGAGCATGTTCAAAATGGAAAGTGAATTCACCTAGCTTATACTGATGACTTGGTGGCTGGTGACTTCTTTCTAAGAGGTGGAAGATGGGCAGGACACGAAAATCAAATTTTACCATTCCTGAATAAATATCTGAATGATGAAGGTATCTACAAGGCAAGCATCACTTAAAATAAATAAACAAATAAGGCATTTTCTGAAGTTCCTGGTTTTTTGACCTGTTCAAGGGACATCAGATCAGCCACCAAGCCCAACCCAGCCTGGGTCTCCTTGGCCACTTCCCGGTCATCCTGCCCATTTCTCTGGCCTCCTGGGTGCTGCCTGGCAGTCCTCTCCTGCAGCTTCCTGACAGGACCCTTCAAACATGTCACCACAGGGGGTCAACTGCTGGGGTAGCTGGTGGATGTCAGGGCAGAAATCCCACCCACAATGTAGTGGGCCAGAAAGAAACAGTTGTGGGTGATGCAGAGAGCTACGCTGGCTGAAAGACATCTTTAAAACTACAAAGTTGGATTATTTCCTAGATCCTTCATTGCTCAGGGAAACAGGGCTTTCTCCTATGTTCTTTCAAGTAAGACATTTTTTGGTATGATCCTTTTCACACCATCAAATTATTTTACTGGTGCCAGGAGGGTAAGGTATCAGGCCAGGACACAGAAAGATCTCAGTCTCATTCCTGTGATGGACAAGGTGTGATTTAATTTTATAACTAACAACACTTTATTTCATATATAGGTATTTTATATATGTGTTATGTTATGCACATACATATATAGTGATGACAGCAGAAATTTCATGTCACACTATGAAAATGCGGGTGTGCTGATGCGCTTCTGCTCACTCTGTTTCCAGAGAAGATGTGTGTATTTGAAAATGCATCTATGGTTTGCTGGGGTCTGTGCCATTCTGCGTGCAACACCTTTTTCTATGTACTGTCGCCTTGTTAGACACAGTGCTTCAATTTGTCCAATCACTTGCTCTACCTGCATCTTTTAACTCACTCTGATTTCTCTAGAGCTTCTAAAGACTTTTTGGTGATGGGATGACACTTAGGACACCTTGTAAGATATATTTAAATACTTTGCTGAATCTAGAGACTGACACATGAGGATGTACATTATATTAACCATCTCTCCTTAGTCTTTTTACATGATAATAGGACTGGTATGTTTCTCAGGAGGTTCAATAAGCTGTTAATTTGGCTTATTTTTAAAAATTTGTGCTTTTGCCATGAGGGAAAAAATAAACAGCAATATGCTTTAAGATGATACAGTTGTTATTGTTAGAACTTTTCTCAAGGCCTTAATACTTCAAATAAAAGCTGTAAAAAGTGAAAAATAACATGTAGGTCAGCACATAGCCAGCAAACACACATCTCAAAATAAGATGTTGTCAGTTCAATCAGGCTCAGATGGATTCAAAGAGTGAAATTGTCCAGCTCAAATATTTCTTCTTCCTGAAACACACAGATTCTAAATGGCAAAACATGTCTTTTTCTCATTCCTTTGACAGATAATTTCTCCATAGCTGCAATGTCTCTGAGTGCAAAATTTAGTCCAGGTCAACATTCTTACCTGCTGTTTGCCTTCTGCACAAAAAAACCCCTAAAATAACAAATTACCTGCCTGCAAACTGATATTTTCTAGCATAGTATTGATATTGGGTTTTAATGGATTGAATTTTTTGCCTTTTTTTTTTTTTTTTTTTTGCCAACCGAGCTAGCTTAACTCATTAAACAGTTGTTATACCTTGCAACCTTTACTTTAATGGGACAATCTAAAACTTCCTAGCATTTGACACAAGGTTAACTTTTTCTAATTGGTTCAACCATTTTTTCTGTAATTCTCCATACCTCTGGGGTGAAATTCATCCTTGCTTTGTCCTTATTGATACATTTGGAAACAAAGTATATAATGTGCTTCTAATGACATGTGCTAGAGATTTCTATAAACTGGGATGTATTTTTATCTTTGTATGCCCAGAATGTAAACAAAAGAAGTCTTTCTGACTCCCCGTGCAAGACAGTGTAGACTTGCACAAATAAATGATTTCTAAGTTTTGGTAAAAAAGAAAAATAAGGAAATATCAGTGAGATTTCCTAAGAAAAAAAGGCAAAGCCCAAACAGTATATTATCAGAAATACATCCTGAAACACAGGAAACACCAGTTTCTTTGGCAAAGGTGAGAGGGCTTGGCTGAAGAAGCTTGTAAAATCTCTTGCTGGAGTGGACTTGTGAAATTTACTATTTATTGCTGAATTTCAAGGAGACAGAAACAGCAACTCAGTAATAGGCTAATGTTATGCAATGTCATTTCCTTGCTCTATATAACATTCCCCTCATTTATGCACCAAAACCTTACATTTAATGTCTTATCTAGAGCCTCATACTGACTTGCTTTCTGTTGGTTTTGTAGCACTAGTGCTCAATTTGATCTCATTATCTGCCTCTCCTTTGCATGGCATCTGTACTATAGATCTGTATAACTGTACTGTATAACTGTATAACTGTATTTTTTTTCTCATTTCACAGTACCTAGCTTTGGATTTTGGGAGTTCTGAAGGGCACGTTGTTCAGGTGAGCCTGTCTTACAGAGCATCCAGGCTGGCCAGTTTGAGCATCACCAGCTACAGTGTTCTCAACATTATTAGTTTTACAGTGAGCTTTGGCATCATTCTCAGAATTTATCTACTGTTGCCTTTTCATATTTTCTTCAAAAACCAGAAAGTATGATTGGGTTTTAATATAAGTTTTAATTAAATAGTCTTATCTGGGTTTGGGATTTTTGTTTTTTTTCTTTGTTTGTTTGTTTAATAGAACCAGTGTGTTGTTTAGCATACAGGAAGAATTGTGTTCACCATTCATGACCGGCTATTTAATTTTTCACTTTTATCTTCTTCATTCAGTATTTGGCCTTATATTTTATTTATTTCAAATTACAAGAACATGCACTGAAGCTGGAATTATTAATTTCCTCATGGACTTTATTTCAGTAGCCAGTATAGCGCGTCGTGCTTTTCTCAGTGCTTCTGAGGCATTTATTTGAATATATTTCCAACAAACTCCTCTGAGGTACAATGTTATGAATATTCTTGTTTTACAGAGAAGGAACTGAGATACATGGAAACCACGACTGCAGTTTCACAATAAGCTAAGCTGATGCACTGGGTTTTTTCCTTTCTTTTCACTTGTTAGGCCACTTCATGAGTCAATTCAGTTTATTATGTAGAGAACTATATTTTTTCTTGTCACCTGGGTAAACTTGCTACTATATTAGAGTGGTTTATAGGCTCATGGAGTGGTTTCAGCAGAAGTGATGGTGGGAGTGAGGTTCTCTACCTGTCAAGCAAGGAGGGAAGTTAGATTTCTTTACCTGTATCTCTTCCAACCTGATCAAAAGATTACATACAGCATGGAAGGAGCTGTGTTTAGAGCCAGCACTGAGTTTAAGGGCCAGTTGTTTCCATAAGCTGTTGCTACATGTTTCAACAATTAAGAGTGCATATAGGCATATGGTGCTGTTTAAACATCTTGGTACATTACGTAACCTCATTTAGTCAGCACGTTGTTATGTAGCTATCTGTGTTGTTGTGTTTTGAATTAGATTTTGATTTTCCACATTTCAAGCTTTTGAATGATGCTTTTTGAATTGGTGGTTTTTTTCTTCATAGGCCTCTGCAGCAGTTGAGGATACAAGATGAACACCGAGCAGCACATGTACCACAGAGCACATGAACACTTCCTTAGTCTGCAGGGCATACACTAGAGTTAAGAAAAACTTCTTTTCAGCATGTTGAATCTTGCCCAATTGCCAGCTAAGAGATCTGGTTTCAGCTACCTATCCAAAAGTCCCAAGAGCAGAAGTGTTTAACACAGAACAGGTGTTTGTTGATAAAAAGAGAGAATCAGACAATGTTTGGACCAAGATATTGCCAAGAGAAAATGCTGATCAAAGGGTACTGATGAACCCGAAAACCTCATCTGTCCCTGCAGTCTGTTCTGGTTATACTTTCCACTTGTATATAGCTTCATCTGCAGGTACTCGACTTGTTTACTTAGTGGTAAGCAAGTGAGCAAAATATTAGTTCTCGTCTATCAGTAATTTAGTGCCTTTTTTTGCTGATAACCTATTCGCTAAAACACAGCAGAATCTCTTTCTGTCCTTTTGACTCCTAATCTCCATCAGAACCAAAGGTTCATGCCTGACCTGGTACTGGTGTTGCTTTGGCTGATGGTGAGGTACATACATGTAGGCAGCTGGTGGCTTAAGCCCCACAAGCCCTATGACAAACACAGAAGAGTCTTAAGTGTTTCTAGACTGTACATTTAGTCACAACTTTTTTCTTATGGCTGATGTTGGTGATGAAGGGGTGGGTGAAGCTGAGTTTCCTGTGACAGCAAGATTGCTTTGAGGACCACAGTTTACTTATGTTCCCACCAGGTGGGAGAACTAATTCAGCTGTCTCTTTCATGAGCACAATAACATGGCTAATGACATTTTCAAAGCTCTCTAAGGAGCCATGCTGTGCTGTTGAAAGCACACAACTAGAACAGCCTGATCTTCTGTCTTCCAAAACATAGCGAGTCTTCACAGTGAATTCACACAATCAGTCAACAGTGTGCTCTAACTGTGGATGACTCCTGCAAGGTAGGTCAGCTGTGAATATCACAATTGTGTGAAGAATGCATGGTTAATTACCACTAGTGAAAAGTGAAATTGCCACTAATGAGAGGTGAAATCAACTCGGCACTACCTTGGATCTTTTGGGTAGATGCTAGAATGGGATCTATTTCTCTAGAGGGCACAAAGTTACAGGAACTGTATGTTAATTCTTCCAATTTCTTCATGTTCACTTTTACACTTTCTAACTCTTACAAAGGAACAGAGGCTCTACAGATAGAAGCTTTTTCTGTGATCCGTACTTATTCTTACAACATGCTTATCTTATGCTCTGAGTGAGAGAGGGTCCTTCAAGAAAAATAGCCTCCAGTCATAATGAAACCTGTATCTGTTATTGTCCCTATCCTGATGAGGTAGGGAGATGTTATCTTGAGTGCTTGGTTTATTGCATCTCATTTTACTCAGTGAAAGAGAACAGTTTCTAAGGGAGTTGCCAGCCAACCAGAAAATCTTTTTATAAAAAATCCTGGACAAACCAATGGATTTCTATACACTGAAAGTCTGGTTAATTCTTTCCTACATTAATAGAACTTAATGAAAGTGAAAATGTTTTAGATAATATTTGTCATTTTTGAATGTTTGTCTAGCTTCATATAAAAATTCTTGCACTGCTTCAAAAAAGCTGGTGACAGCTGCTCTCAGATGGGAAAGAGGAACTTTTTACGTTTGTGCAGAAAGTAAACAAAATTTTTGGCATCTTCTGGTTCTTCAGTGTTCAGGAACCAGAAAGAATGTAGCAAGACTTCCAAAGCATGTAGCAGGTAAATCTTTTAATCCATGGCACAAAAATTGTGTCAACATGGCTGCTCCCTTCAAGTCCTTCCTCTTCCTGCTATGTCCTTTTTCAGACTGAGTTTCCCAGCACAATGTTTGGGAATACTGACAAAATTGTCTCTACTGTGCTCAACATAAGCAGTCTAAGAAATTACTTTTCCTCTGTTGAGTGCAATTTGACTAACTAATGATGGGAAATGAAGCGAAGATCTTTTGTGAAGTCCCTATAGCCCTACATCCTTCCTAGTCACGATGGATCCTTTTAACCAGTGGGGATCTCAACAGAAAATTTTGTAGTAGTCATATGCAATAGAGTGTGAAGAGGACAACATTATGTATGGTAAGAACACTAAAGGTTGTTCATCAACAAATTAATATGAACAAGATTGGAAGCAGAAAAGTTGGCTGTTACCTTGTGAAGGACCTTTACACTTTGCCTGAAGTTCCCTTATTTGTGTTCATCCTAAATTATCACATGCTTTTCTCTGTGAACTCATGGACAGCCGAAGAACTACCTTTTGAGGGCCACTGGGCAGGCACAGTACGCTGCTTTTACTTGTGTCTTGGGCTGCCAGGTGTGCTAGCACATATGCCACCCTTGCCTAATGTGAGAGGGAAAAGAATTTCAAAGATTTTACCAAGGGTCATTAAGTTTAGGTGGGAATGGATCTCTGCTGTCTCCAAGCTAAGAGTTGCCTACTGGATTTACATTAGAGACTTAGCTGCAGAGAGGAGAATGAACTGTTTTAATAAGGAAGAACAAAGACAACCCTCTCTGCAAGCCTGATAGAGTTTGGGTTTTGTGGATGTGTTGTTTTCTTTTGCCTTTTCTTTAAGAAGAGTGTAGCAATATGAACTTGCTACAACCATTTCTGGTAAAATAATTTAAATTCTCCTCAATATTCTCTAATATTCTCTGCGATGCATGTATAGTAATGGTCTTTTTTAATGTCTACATTTTATATATACATTTTACATAGGTGTTAACAATACACCTGCTTTCACAGAGGAGAACTTAATGTTGTAAATGGTCATCTCCACTAAAGGAGAACCTGGGAAATGTTTTTTTCAGTAGTATGCTAATTTGATATAATCTCTTTCTCTTTTAACTTAAGTTTTATTGATTTTTTTTTCCCCCCCACACTTTTATAATAATGGGCTGTCTAAATAAAGATGAGCCTTTGTGGTTTTCTTCTTCACAGTTTATGTTAGCACTAGAAACGGCTTAGATTCTTTCCACAAGAGGCAAACAAGATCGCTCTAATGACAGTTTACACAGTGCTCACCCTGTGTCCTTTTAACTTAAAATAGTTCACATGTACCGTATATATACATGCATTTGCTACTGTAAAACTTTCTGTTGAGATTGTCACCACCAAATGTCATCAGAGCCAACACTGACTAAAGGAATACATGATGATAGAGATGACGTTTGTGTCTTATCTATTTATTTATTGTCTGTATATATGTATACACCAATGTACCCATATACAGGGTTGTTACCTGCTCCCCACCCCGCAATATATATCCTTATATGTTCCTCTGGAATATGAAAAAAAGCCTTCTAGTATATTACTAATGCAACTTCTATCTGTCGTATGTTGTTTACTCTTTTCTTATCTTCTTCACGGAAGGAGAATTTTATTTGTAGTCGGTTTCATTTTGATACAAGTCCTTTAGAAAACAAATACCCTGCTGTGTCTGTCAGCGAGGACACATCAAAAAAGACACTTTGCACTTAAAAGATAGTGAAGTTTGCAATAGTTTTTAGTTCTTTTCAGACTTAGTTCCAGAGATTTGAATCTGCCTGCGGAAAGCTGCAAAATGAAAAAAAATATTTAGCTTCTGTGGGAGAAAATGCCCTTTCACCTGGAGAGTAAAACTAAATAAAAAAACCCCAAACTGGTCATATTTTAAATGGTCAGCTTTCTCTTCTGGTTACTGATGGAATTTCATATTATAACATCATAGAATACCAGGTTGGAAGGGAACTCAATGTTCATCTGATCCAACCTTTCTTGGCAAAAGCCCAGTCTAGACAAGATGGCCCAGCACCCTGTCCAGCCAAATCTTAAAAGTATCAGATGTGGGGGAATCTACCACTTCTACGGGGGAGATTATTTCAATGGCCGCATTTTGAAAAAATTTTCTCTTTTGTCCAACTGGAATCTCCTCAGGTGTAACTTGTACCTGTTACCCCTCATCTTTTCCATGTGACTCCTTGTAAAAAGGGAGCAATCTATAAATTTTTCCTGATGGTTTGAATTTTATTGGTTGCAGTAGGTGCAAGGGGTCCACAAATGACAAAATTAGACATACACTGCAATCATATACATGTACAGAAAGAGAGGCTACATTTTGATTTTTAAAACATTAGGGAGTAGCTCTCATGCATTAACAGTATTGGGTAAAGAGGATGAAAGCAAAACTGCAAATGTTTTTTGGTCTGCCTGGCCATTAGAATGGTGCATGTGTTTTCTGCTATTTAGTTTAGAGGGATTGTGACAAAGACAAAATGTGTATTATCACACACTTATCCCATTGCTAGTATTTTTTTTATTGCAGAGGACTCCATGTACTACCACTAAATTTTATTCCAAGAAGTAATGACGTGACTTTCTTGCTATGATGAGTAGAAGACTTGCTCTCAGAAGGCTCTAGTGATTGCTGCTAATCTTTAGCAGCTCCAGTTTTCTCAAAACTGCAAATGCAGGGAATGGTATCTGCTTAAATTCTGAATGGGTAAATTAATCTCTTCTCTTCTTTATAACTTTCAGTGTTGGTGATCATATTTATACTTTGACTTTGTCGCTCTATTTACCATCTTAATTTCTTCTCTGTGTCTCTCTCTCTATGTCTTTCTCTTTCCTCCCTTGCATCGCCCTCCACCCCCCAAATTCAAGTGTCTATTCTTGGTACTGATTCTTTGATTGTCATAGTGTATGAAAAATTACCTGCGAATTATGAGTCAGATTTTTGTGTGACTCATTAGATGGCCAGGAGTTCAGAATGCTCCTGTTCATTCACTGAGTCCCCATACGCAGTTCATCATGCTATGCAGTGACTGCCAAATGGGCTGGATTAGGTCCCTAGGTTTCCATTTAATTTCCCACTACCAGTGGGCATTCTCTATAGCCATTAGGCTTCTCAGCTCCAATTAAAAAGTGTGTGTATTCTGTTCTTTCTGGTTACTTTGCAACCCAGCAAAATATTTATGGATAAGAAACTTTTCTGAAAATTAATTTTTGCAGTTATTCTAAAAGAAAGCACTGCTAGCCTTATGTATTAAACTTAAACATAGTCAGCAATATAGAGCGGATCTGAAAAGCAGTAATCAAGCTCTCATATTCATAAGTCATTCAACAGATACGCATGCTGGAAGATAATGATCTAAAAAAACACTTGACTCTACTTAACCTCCTTTACATAGGATATGGGTTTTAGTTCTGCTGCCTTTAGCAGAGCACGTGCTGAGAATTAAACATATGTTTGGGTTTCGTCTTCAGTGACAATCAATTTCAGCATGTTTAAGTATAAGGAGAGGTAAAATATGGTCAGTTCAGTCGTAACTGGGCTATACTTCAGTACTGTCAATGATCATTGCAAGTTCAGAAACATTTATTTCATAGAGCTATGACTTACCAGCTTTTGCTTTCCACCTATTTACTGCTTCCTTTTAAAGTAATGATCTGTGTTGGAACATTAATTATTAATTATTATTAGTAAAGTTGTAGTATGACTATTTGAAGACTCCTGTCTCTAGGCTATTTGCTAAACAAAATAATGGCATTAATCGATTTTGTGCTGTTTTACAGAGAGAAAACTTGTCTTTTCTGAGAGGTAGTGGTGGAGGGTTGTTGCTTTTTTATTTCTTCTAGCTGTTCTGAGGATTGGATGCTCATCTCTTCTGCAGTGGAAACCTCTAGAGGAACTTTCACTAGGATATTAGCACAAATATATAACCTAGGTAATAATTAAGGACTGATATGTAAACACAAGGTAAGTATTCTCCATAATACTGTTTTTTAGAATTTCTTTCTTTGAATATTTTTCTACATTCCCTCTAAGTCTTTTTTTTTCCCAATAGTACATTTCATGTTTCAGTTTTGTATTTTCCCCTCTATTTGTATGACTTTCATTTAGGCTTAAGTTTCCCCATCCGTCCTTGTTTCCAAAATTATGGGTTTTTTTATTATTTTTTTTTTTTTTAAATGAAAGCAAAGAGTGTTGTAGCATAATCAGAAGAGCCTCTGCCACCTCCTCTGAATACGTGGATGGCTTTGACATGTAGGAAGGAAAACCTACGGGCCATGGTATGTAAAATGATGTAGCATAGAATGAATCATTTTCAGCAGCATTTACGAAGTGGGAGATGTTCTGCTTCGAACTGGAACCATCCACCTACTTCTGTTCATTACATCAACACTACTCTGTTCTCTACTCTGAACTCTGAGAACTACTTGTCCACCCACATGGTTAATCTACAGAAACCACTCTGAAAGGTTTGTTCCTTACCCTATAATCTTTGATACTTTCTACCCATTTTGTGTCTTCAGCAAATTTATACATCTTCTTTTAAGGAAGTAATTTATGGTAAATCATATCAATATATGATTTTGCTTGAAGCTGTAAAATTCTAAAAATCCAGTTTTAAGTAAATACCCACTTTAAAATAAGGATTTTGTATAATTTCATGTCATAAACTATAATTAGGTTTTAAATGGTACATTTCATATTTCAGTTATTTACAAATTGCCTTCTTATATTTTTGTTATGAAAATGGTTTAATTAATTTTAGAAACAAATAGTTAATAGACTTTATTCTTCTTTTCTCAGGGGTCTTTCTTCCCATTTTGTAACGGCAATGAAATGAGCTGTTAAGAGTTTCAGAAAAGAATTTGAGAAACAAACATGAAATCTCCTGTATGTCGCCTTTTTTGTATTGAATTTTTGGTGAGTATCCATAGATGTCTCACAACATCTCCGTGCTGTCTCTTCATTTTTAAAACAACTTTCCACTTAGAAAGGATTGCATCCTATAACATGTTCACGCACTCTTGCTTGCAACAAATCTGGTAGTTGCAGTCGTCACAGCTGACAGTTGCTGGGAATTACATGTGTTACCCATCTCTGCCGTACTCTCAGGCTGTGTCTGTGCTGCTGTCCCTGCTGTCCATCTAAAATAATGCATCCATTCCCTAGGGCCAGCTCATTCTACCTGGAGCTGGTTCATCACAGCAGGCAGTCCAAAGCGTTGCAAACCCACCCACCTCCCACACACACTCCAAAAGAGCAAAGCGAAGCTAGCCTGCCCTAACAGTAAGAGAGGAAGCTTGTCCTAAACTTCATGCTGTGATGGCTATACTGCTCATATTCCTTATTTAGCAAATACAGTGTTTCTGCATGAACACAGAGCAGTTACTGAAGCACAGGCGGTTCTCAACAGAGGTTAAAAGCCTCTGGCATAATTTAGCCATTGATGTACTATGTATGCTTCTTGAAAAGGGCCCCTTGAACATCAGCTGTCCCAGGTGCCTGGGTTGTAGGACATATTTTACTCAGATGGACACAGTTCTTTTAGGGCACTCTTTACACTAAATCAGCCCTTTCATGTGGTATAAAAGGGTGAGAGTATGGATGGCTATGTACTCTCTGGTTTCTAATTCACTGGCTTTTCAGAGAGAAAATGTACCTAGATGAGTTCCCCCTAGGCACCTAAATAACCAGTTTGACAATAAAAGTTGTGGACTGCTGAGCACATCTGGAAGATAATTGCATAAATTGTAAAACCAATCCTACAACTGCATTTAATCTGTCCTACATATGTGCCAAAGTCTTCCTTCTTCCCATGCTAATGCTTTCATAATTCAGGGCTGTAATTCACCTGGGGGTCGCTAGTGCTCTGTCAACGTTTAATTGTTCTAATTACTTAATTATCTGCTCTGGTGAAGTGGTAAAGCCTTGACATTTCAGATTTTCCCTAGGAATATGCATCTGTGGGATATATCAATCTCTGTATTTGGTAAATACAGAGAAAAAGAATTTAGTTAATCCAGTCTCTCAGTGGCAATGTCTACATTGTTACCAATTCCTTATATTGGATGGCTTGTTTTCTTGGCCTTTAGATCTTTGTGAGAGGGCTTCTCTTTAACCTATTAGTTTTGAGTTTGCTGGTGAAACAGGAAGACTAAAAAGGATGGATTGAGCAATGTTTTTGCAGGCTAATCCAATTAAACTGTAAAGTCACTTTGCAATGGGCTCCCTTGAATGACAGGTGCGAAGAATGGCCTCATCAAGCCAGAAAGCTATCTTGTATACAGCTTATTAATTCCATGTTTAGAGATCATAGCAGTCATTGATGAGTGATGCTTTAGGAAGAACTGTAATAGATGATATCATTAAAGCTTTGTATTTCAAAAAATTGGCAAAAAGTGTATTTTTCTGCAATAAGTAATCTTTTGTTTGCGTGTTATGGATTTTCATTGCAGAAGCAGGGGAAGTAAGTTTTAGTCGGGTTAAGTTTTTGCGTAGCAAATGTTTTTGTGGTAAAGAAAAATGGAAGAGATGAGGATCCGAAATGCTATTTAGTTAAGAATTATTTCTTAAATATATATTTTGGTTTTCTTTTACTTCTCTGAGATGGCAAAAGGAAATGTTCAATGTTTGCTTAAATGTTTTTCATTGCTGAGGGATGCCAGTTGTTAAATGAGAGAAAAGTGCTTTATGAGGTAGTTGTTCTTTCAGTTTTTAAAATTAAAATTACTCTTGAAAAGCTACAGAAGACTTTGCGTTATATTTGACTGTAGAAACAAAAAGACATGTAGAAGATAGTACAGTTCTACTAACAGTAGTAAAGTAATGCCTGTGCACTTACCGTAATGGGGACAAATACCACTTATTTTCTGTTTTCTTTCACTGGAGGCAAAGGAAGAAGATCATTTTATTTCATCAAGAAGATTTACTTGCATAACAGTATTAAGGAGAGAGAGTGTAAAAAACATTGCTTTATAAGAAGAAAAATATTGTACAGGTTCTGTTCAGTTCCTTGGAGAATTTCAGTAGTTGTAGTTGTAATTACCAGCATCCATTAAACCAAGTCAATAAGCTCCTGAAGATCTATGTCCCTCACTCCCTCTGGTTCTCTCTCCCTCCTTGCCTCTCTCTGTATGTAAATACACAGTGTACCTGTTGTAATGGTAATCATATACTTTGGCCTCACGTTAGTACCCTCTGTAATCAGAGAGATAAAAGTAATTCTTTTACTGATGTCCAGTGTACAGTAATAAAGCTACAAGAGCAGTAAGAAAGCTTCTCATTGTGACGGCCGAGTGTAGAAAATCTGCTGGTTATTTGGACAAGAGAAATCAAATACAAAGAGAACAGGTAGTGCCAGAGAAGAAGCTGAAAAACATGAAATTCTTCGGCCTTCAAGAATACTGTTGCAATTTAAGCTTAAGGGGCATATTTCCTGATGTCAGTCTTAATTTTCTAACTCTCACTAAGCAAGTGTACTTTCATGATAAAGCTCTGGACTGGGATTGGTAAACGTGCACCTGAAGTTTATCTAATCCACTGAGAGATTTGCTAAGGGGTCTTCAGAAAGTCATTTGTCCTGTCTAAGTGTTGGGTTTTTTTTCCAATTTATTAGGGCATTATGTACTGATGTATATTACCTTCTAAAGATAGTATTTATAGGTGAAAAGTCTATATTAAGATGTAGATATTGCATTTCCACAATTTGTTACATTTTAAAGAGTACTTTTTAAAAAAAAATTAAGCTATTGCAAATTCTACAGATAGCTATGTTCCTAATAAAAAGCTGGGATTTCTTAAGAGACACAGAGACAGTGAAGAGTTACGTTTGCTATTACTACTTCTAGGCTGGTAAACCTAGAAATGCTTTTGAGATCTCAGGTCTGACTACGGCTTGATCAGGTCAAGTCTTACTGGACACCAGACCCCATCTTCTGTGCACTTTTGTTTCCGTGAGTAAATTGCTCATGAGCTTCCTTCCCAGCTTCCATACACTACTTAGAGTAGATGTGGTTGAGTGTTGCAATGTCATGGCACAGTCAAGCCAGTAAGACTCCCTATGACTGCTGAAGGAGGTGATCTTATCTTACTACCCTCCTACTACAGCCACTGTGGAAATACAGATTCCTACTACAGCCACTGTGCAAATACAGATTCTTGTCTAATCCCATAATAAGTCAGTTCAGGGAGTTACCTCAACATAAAACTATTCATATTTTCTTGCACAATTATTTTTTTTCCTGATTTATCTTCTCAAATTGGCTTATCCTTGGAATCTATTACAGATTGTATCCTGCCAAGAAAAAAAATGCAGAGAAAAGCAATAAACTCAATTTCTACATTCATTTTATAGCAATATCTGTAAAGGAAAATAATAATAGAAGAACTAAGAACAAATTGATTATTCTTCTTGTTTTTTAAAAAGAAAAAGAAAATCTTGCACAACTTTACTTTTTGTGTGTGCGTGTGCTTGCCCTTTAAAGTGAAATCTACCTATCTCAGAATATCCTTTTAAATTACATAGAGTGAAATTGTAGACTAGGAAAAATGCTATTAAGAGTGTAGCAGGCCACACACAAGCTTTAGAAGGTATTTTTCTAACAAAGGTATTTACTAAGGCACTTTGATCCTTTGAGCTACCTTAATTTAGTCTTTTCATTTCACTCTCTGGAAATGGCTTACAAGGATCCAAAGCTATTGGTTCTTCCTGCTGCTGTGTTGCAGTAGGCAAACTCAGTAATGTGAACACATGTATCTGCATCATCTGATGAAGCAGTGGCAATAATGACACTAAAAACAGCGTTGTATTCTTTGCATCCTTCCCATTTGCCAGGTGTGGGAGAGGTGGAGGAGGAGGAGATGGCCTGTCACAGGTGGGTTTCTGCAAAAGAAGAGACTGAGACAAAAATGGTAGGCTTCCTACACAATCTGATCTGTTTTCTCAGGGTTTCTACTCCCACACCTCCTGGTGTGTTCTTATTAGGAGCCGTCTGCTTATTTCCATTATCCGCCCAATTCCTTAGGGGGCCCTATTAAGATGCGTGGATAGTGCAAGGGAAAATTTAGTAATACTCTAAAAATAGGATGAATGCTAGAGGGAAGGATCCTTCTCATGTACTGTACACTGGCTAAACTCAAAGTCCTACATAGCAAAATACTTCTTTTAAGTAATCAGAAATATTTTTCTCTGAGCCTAATAACACTATACTCCCTGAGAGGATGTCAGCAAAATCCATAGGTTTGGGATTTTTTTTTTAGGAAAAAGATAAAGTCCTTGATCCCTACTTCTTATCATAGTTTAATAGATTTCATGTCCTCCCTTGCCCCAGCTTTGTTTTAATTTGTGCCTTGCATTACAAATAATTCCCTGAGTTTTCTTGCAATATTTTGCACTATTAAACTAGCCAACCAAAAAATGTTACTTGATAACAGGAAAAACTTTAGAATAAAGATGAATATTTAAAAACGCTCTCTTGCATCTTGGAGCTGCAGGATAATTGTTAGTGGATGTAATTTTTTTTCTTTTGTATGAGTGCAGTAATAATTCATTTCAGTGTTGGTTAAAAATCTATTTTATACGTCTCTGCAAAACATTTATATGTAAACTGCCAGAATTCAACTTAACGTCTTGGATATGGTTGTGATTTAAGAGTTTGTTTTACAAATTATGAAGTGTGTCATCTTTCAATTGCATGTACGCTGCAAGGCCACCCTAGCAGATGGGTAAATCCCAGGTATGGTACCCCTTATATGTGCCTTCTCTCCCTGCTCTACAAATTCTGAACGTGAGTACTGCAAGTGGACTCTAGTTTTACAACAAGGAAGAAAAACAAACTGAAGTCCCAAATCAGTAGTATGCACTTATACCATAGCTTTTAACTTTCATCATTTAAAATGTTTGAATTAATGCTACAAGGCTAGCTTATTGATGAAAATTTATTATATTTAGAAGGTAGGGTTTATGAGACACCAAAAGAGTTTAAGAACAGCTCACACTGGCCTTCGCTGCTAGAAGTGCTGTCATTTACATCTTGCTGGTGACTTTTGTAACAGTGCTAATTTTTATTATGTATGTAGTTGAAGTTTAGGAGACTACAGGAAATTATTTCAATAAACAGGCTGATTTCGTTATGTGTTTTCCTGATTTCCCTTGAGATACCTAGTTATTTTTTTTTTTTTTTGAGAAAGAATCATTTTTTCAGTTTTCATCCAAACTGGTTATCTTCCCAATTCCTTTGATTATGCCAAAATGGAAAAAAGACAGTGCTGGATTTTCATTATAGATGCAGACAAATCTGTGAGAAAGCAAATGCTTTGGAATGAAGCCTAATTGTTATGGCTTCATTTTGCAAATTAAAGATGTGACTTAAACTCTTCATTCAAAACTGAGGTTGGTACAGAAACTGCACTCTGAGCAACTGCTTAGATTTCTGGGCTTTTGTGAAAAAGCGTCCCCTTCCTTTTGGTCTTGTGGACAGAAGTGGTTGATGCTGCCAAACACAGAGCTGCTGAGCCCACTCTTAGCATGTGTGCAGACAGGGAATTTTGCAGTGCTGTCACACAGTTCATGAATTCCCCATGGTGGTAGCTGGGGAGCAAACACTGAGATGTGTGTCCCTCTGGAAAGGTGCCAGCACTTCCAGGAAGAGACACTAGTGGCTCTTTAAGTGATCCTTTATCAGGAAAAAAAGCAGCTTCAGAAGATCTCTTAGACATATGGGACAAGACAGAACATATTTTTCTCATATTTATACAGGTAAACTCTGGTTAGGCTTCATTTTAGGTACTTTGTGTGCTGTTCTTGAGCCCTGATGTCTATGATTTGTAGCTAAAGATCAGATCCTGAATAGAAAGCGTGAAAGAGATGTCATAAGGCAGAAGGGCTTTTTTGGTACTGTTAAAGGAATCTAACACCTTCTTCCTCTGATTCTGATACTCAACCAGACTAATTAAAGCACTTTGTAGCTTCTGATAATATTTAGAAGGATTTCATTCGATTATCTCCTATTTGTTTTGAACCTATATTGTCACCACCGGATACTTCTTACATTGGTTTCAGTTATAGAACTTAATATTTAGAGAAGATCTTGAATATGTGGTGAAGATCTTACTGAATAATTACACTTTTCTATCCCCCATTTTTAATAATTTTTTTTTTTTTGTTTTGAGAATCATTCATTTTCTTTATAAAGAAAAGCAAGGCAGATTTCTGCTTTTCCTTTAGCTATATGTCCTTCCCTGTTCCCATTTTAATAGATCACCTCTGCTGAATTTCTTTAACTGATCCAAATGAAAGATCATAATATAGCATTGAAAGCAAGGAGGTGTGAGGGAATTAACGGATTGTGAGCACACAGCAAGTCACTGGAACTGAAGATACTTTGCAATCGTTTCCTCGATTGTCCCTTTGGGAAAGTATTGTATCTGTTTGTTTACCTAGCATGCTCTTAGCTCAGACCTCTTAGGATTTAGTGGATATTGAAAACAGCAATGTGTGGAGGCCAGATATATGCTGTAAGGATAAGAATGTCTGCCTTTTGCCATGAGAAGTGGAATTATATCTCAATCCTGTGCACAACAAACTATTTATCATGCTCAGTAAACAGCGGTAGGTAACAAACTTGAAACCTTTGCAACTAGGAGGCTGTTTATATCTCTCCAAACATTATTTTTGTGAAGAAATGATTCTCACCATCATGTCGTGTTGTGGTTTACTGAGGAGTACTTCAGTCATTTCCTATTATATCCTGTTGCATTTGATCTAGGGTAACTGATGTATAATAATTTGGTGTGCCAAATAAAATGATACATGTCTCAACTCTTAAGTTTCTGTTTCCTTTAGCTGGTTTCATGTTTATCATGAAATTGCTGGCCCTTTTAGGGGAAAGAGATCCAGCCTGATTGGGGATCCTGTGATTATTTTTTTTAACAGCTCGGAAATAGATCAGCTATACGGAGTGTGAGAAGCAGGGAGAAAGACTGGGGGCTTCTGGCCAGCCAAGTACAAGACGGTTATTGGAAGCTGACTCCAAGTGAAGTGACTGTTTTGAAATATCTGAGAGAAACTCTGAAACAAGGTATGTCTTTCAGGCAAAAGGTCTCTGGAGTGGAATCCTACTGTGGAGATATTTAGGCTCTTGAAGAAGATCCCAAATTAGGCATGCACTGTTTTGGTCTGGTATGACAGAGTTAAACGCAGAGTTTTGGGAAAAGTATCTGGGATCATGGGTATGATGCCACATAAATTCTGGGCTGCTAAAAACGGCCAGGAAAAACAAGGTCACTTAATGTTTCCAATATGTTTAAAAAGCAAAGTAGTTTCTTCCATGAGTGTTTCTTTTTCTAAATTAAAAAAAAAATAATAAAAAAAACCCTGCTAATGATTAAGATGATGGCATGAAATAAGTAATTAAATATTCCATTTCTATTAAACAGAGGATGCCAAGATAAACAGGGATGGGAACAGAACTAATGGGAGTCTTGGGAGATCTAAAGTGTAGGCAGGAAAACAATGAGATTCAACATGAAAATATGTAGTCTATTGTACCTGTGGCATAATAATTAATAATCCAACACACAGATTTAAAAAAAAAAAAGGGGGGGGGGAGGAAAGCTCAAACCCTTCAATGGACAGTAGTAGTCCCAACAATTTTGGCTGAAATATGATAGTATTGAATGAGAAAGAAAAAACAGCATTATGTTAGGAATTATGCCAATGCTTTTCTCGTCATGAGGAAACAATAAGATTCTCATCACTGATACAATTGTAGCACATAGGCACAGAAAAAGAATATATCTTTGGATTACTTTGAACCTTTCCCACACATCATCAGGAAGCTGTAGAGAGCAATGAAGTTGTCCCTCAACCTCCTTTTCTCCAAACTAGACAAACCCAAAATCTTTAGCTACTCCTTATAGGACATTTCCTTTCAGCCCTTTTCACCAGCTTTCTTGCCCTCCTCTGGAAGCATTCAAGTCACTTGACATCCTTCTTAAATCATGGGGCCCAAAACTGCACATGCTATTCAAGGTGAGGCTGCACTGATGCTAAATTCAGTGGGATAATCACCTCTTCTAACTAGCTGGCGATACTATGTTTGATGCAGTCTGGGATGCCGTTTACCCTCTTGGCTGCCAGAGCACACTGCTGGCTCATATTGAGCCTTCTGCTGACCAGATACCAGAATACTTTCTTCCAAACATCCAGCCACTTCTTTTGAAGTTCTCTTTTGCTTCTTACTTTTTTCCATCGAGTATTGCTATTTGTCTAAAATAGAGGATTCCACCTCTGCTATTTCTTAATTAGGCTGTGACCAAAGTATATGGGAAATTAAAGCAAGTATTTGGCATAAACATCAGTCATACACATTCTTTAAAATTTGTGCAGCATGTGTCAATGTTATTTTTTTGATAATTGCCCTCTACAGAATTATCTTAATATTCTTATCACTGTTTTTCGTATCATCAAATTTTGGATGTTTTTATCTCTAAGTTGTGCAGCTGTTCAGAGAAGTTGTAGAGTTGTACAGAGAAGAAACAGCACCTCTTAGATACATTTCAAAGCAACACTGTCAATGGGCAGGGGAATTTTAAAGAAGTCCAAAGGACTTTGTTGGTCTATCTCAGTCAGAAGCACAAGGTTTGTGGAATGAGCATATTTTTAATGAAAACTGTATCTCATTATTTTTAACCATTTGTGAAACTAATCTAGTTAATAGTTAGGAAGAAGTCCTCTTTTTCTGTATGTACTTACAGCGGCTAATGTGTTCTGAATAAATGTTTATGGAAGCTGCTAAAGGGGATTCTCATACAAGCTGAACATAGTTTCCATTATCCTACATCTTTTATGCTATCAAAGAACTGGTTTTGCATATGGCAAATTTTTAGCTATTTTTAGTAGTAGTGCACATTCAGTAATAACATATTTAGTGCATGTTTTTATGAATTAATTTCCTGCAGGAGACTTCAGTTATACATCAGTTGTTAGCATTAAATCTTACTGTGTCTCCATCCGCAGAATTGGCTACAGCTGTGTTAATAGAGTATTATCTTCTAGTAACTATTTAATCAAGGCACTGGTAGCTCTATTTGAAGTGAGTAAAAGAAAGAACAAATGAGTCAATTTTTTTGGTTTCCTGACATAGTTCTCTTGGCCAATTCAAGAGACAGGAAGATTTATTAGGCAATACAAAATCCAGTTCTGGCAAGTCAAGAAAGCTCCTATTGGTTTTGATTCATCCTTAGTTTATGTTATTCTTTTAGTCATTCTTTTAATCATTGATTTGTTTTAGTAGAGATTTTAGTCAAAACTCCTAATTGATTTTCCTGAAGACAATTACTTTTTACAATGTTATGTAAGTTTTTATGAACATCTAAAAGTTTAAATTTCTATGTGTGTGTATGTTCTTGGTTTTTTTCTTTTTAAAGGTGTGCTTTGTACTCCAGTAACCTCATTCTTTCCATCCAGCTCTATCGTTGCTTGACAACTGCAGGAATGATGTTCCAAGAATGAAGAAAAATGGAAAGTTAGTTGGATTTTGACAAGATTGGACCAACGAATAGCAAAAATAATTACTGTCTTTTGACATAAATGTGTCAAATTTTGAGAAGCATTTGACTGCTGCCAAAGCTAGACTGGTATTAAAAACTTTATATTAACTTTCACTTTCAGAAAGAAATTCAAGTGAACTTTTATTCTAGGTTTGTCTGAACAGTGCTTTTTTCTGGGTTAGTTTTTACAGTTGGTTGTGGTTTTTCATTCAAAAATGGTTTTCTGTTAAATCTAAAAAGATGTTTCCCTACTTGAGTTCTATTGTTATGGGGGTTGGTTGGTTGGTTTTGGGTTTTTTTGGTTGTTTTTGTTTGTTTGTTTTTTAAAAATCTTTCCCTTTCCATTTCTTTCCTAGGGAATTTTTCAAAAGCACAAAAAAAAGGATTAAGTATTGTTTTTCATATTAAAGTTCACATTTGCTTTAATGTGAACCATTCTCTTTTAGCTCTGTTTCTGGAATCTAAGATTGAAAAAATAAAGACTCCTAAGCTCTTCCAGATTCAGTTCACAAATGCATTGGAAGATCATGATGTGTGGTGTGTCTGCCATATTTATTCCACTTCCATTTAAAGTGTTGTGTGAGCACTTCTGTGGATTCTCTACAGAAACATTTATGCAGATGAATATCTCACTATCTAAAATCTTTCAGCTGCATATTTTGCTATATTCCTTCCTGCTATTCTTAGCTGTAGTTTTACATATAATTATACAGAATGTCAATTAGACATGGGCCAATTTATATTTTATTTACCTGAACTAATGTAAATAGTTAGATTTGTAAATATTTTTTGTAATTTATATTAAAATTTCCCCTTGACTAAATGTGCAGAATGCCTTTGGAGAAACTTTCGGTCTCTCCTGAAGAAGGACCATATCCCTAACATGATTTAAGGCCAAGAGAGTTACCCAACGGAATGGGAGGCTGGTGTACCAGGTGGCAAGGTACAGTTCTAACTTCCAAGTTAAAGTGGCATCCTGCACTGTGTCCCTACTCGCAGTCCCTTTTTTCAACACTTCATTTTTGTGGGGCAGACTCGCTAAGTCTCCCGGAATGGTGTGATCAGTGGATTTTGACAGCTTATTCTTTAAAAACTGCTATCAAGCTGACCACTTGCATGGTCAGCTCCCGTGCTGAATGGATGCCTCCCGTGCATCCATTGTTGGTCAAAAAGGTCAAGCTAAGCATATGAAGAACCTTACATACTGTACTTTAATAACTGGCATTAATTAGCTCCTTCCAGTACAGCTGATAAAGTAAAAATATGCGCACACCCTCCGTTATTCCTAGTTTTAATTAACATTTTTATAAGTGACACATCATTTAATTTCTGTTATTAATTAGTTGAAGAGCATCTGTTTTGAATGCTACTATGTGTTCAGCAAAAGGAGGGAAATGTGCAAAGAGAGAGAGACGTTCATGAGAGGAATTTAGGTAATTGGTGCATCAAGATACCAAACCAAGTGTTTTTCAGGTTTAATCTTTGATGAATTTACCTAAGATACTGAAAAATATCCAGGTGATTATGGATTTATTGATTTTATGCAATAGTGCTAGGTGTATATTGGATGAATATATAGGTGAAATAAAACTTTTCCTAAACATAAATGGATTTATGGGTCTTGATTCTTCTTGTGTAAGCAGAAGACCTTTTTGTCTGATAGTCTAATGTTGCTGCTGTTGGACAGGCCATCTGAAATCACAGTGGCTGAGCTGAAGGGACAACAGATGGGGGGGAGTTCCTGGTGAACAAGACCCCAAACTCTTCTCCTGTTCTTGGCTTTCTGCTGCCGCTGTCCTCTTTCTTTTGGCATTTTGAAAAAAAGGAGAAGCTGGCACATCAGGATGTCTTGCTACATTTTGTATTGAGCAGAACAGTAAAATGTGATAAGAAGCAAATACTCTCCTGTAGAATTCCTAAATTCCCCTCAACAGTTTGTGCCATTTTCTGTGACTAGCAATTGCAATGTATTGTGGTCCAGCACAGGAGACATGGTGACTAGAATAGTTTTCTTGTATTCCTGTGCTATCAAATCTGGATTCAGGTAATTGTCTTATCCTTAGTGGAAAAGGGGAGGGAGTGGGTGAGAGGCCTTGCCCTGCAAGCAAATTGTACTCGAAGTACAGAAAAATGACCATACATGTAGGAAACAATATTGCTCCTACTTACAGTTTGCTAGAGGTTTTCTATTTGGTTGATTTCATTTGTGGTTTTGTTTTTGGGTGTTGGTTGTTTTTTTTTTTTAATGAACTGATATGCCCTTGATCCTGAGAAGACTATAAGAATGGATTTTACAAGTCATAATTTGGGTACATAACCTACCTTCAATTTAAGTCTTTTATTTAATCTTTTATCTAACTCTTTTTTCAGATTTTAAGAAATCTTTCTATGTAAACATAAGGATTTGAGACTTATGAAACTATGCTTGTATGTTTAGTTTGTTTCTTTGTTTTCTTTTTTAATAGTCTGGAAAACAGTGTCCTTTGTGTTCCTGATCGATTCTCATATGAAAAGGTTAAATATTCAAAAGAAGATATAGAAAATGTGGCCATAAGTTTTGTTGTTTTCTTTTTTTTTTTTTCCCCCAGAGATTCATTTTTATTAAGAAATAATCCTTCTGTTTTCCCTCCGTATATATCAGGGCTTACCTCTAATCTTAGAATCCAAAGCCTCTAAAATTGCTTTAGGTTTATTTTTTAATTTTCTTTTGCAGATTGGCATGGCTTTCTAACATCTGATTCAATATTACTTAAACTGTAGCTTTAACATTAAACATCTGAGAAAGATAAGTTGAAATGTTCAGATTAGTATTTATTCCTTAAAAAAAAAAGTTTGTGACGTTACTTTCATTCTCTGAATTGATTCTTTTGTCCTTATTTGGAGATTTTATTACTATTACTGCGTAAGGAGGATGGAACAAAGAGAAGCTGAATTAGGTGAAAAGGTGGATAAATGACTTTGTCAATGTTTATTGTGTACTGTATTAATCTGGTAACGAGCCTAGTAAAATCCAAGCTTGTGATCCTTAAAAACATAACAGCAAACTTGGCCATAGGCTTTCTACTGTCTTAGACTCAGCAAACTCCTCTCTCTCCTTTGCATTTCCTTCCCTGTTCTGTCACAGTTGAAACAGTAACTCCTTTCTGCTTCTCATATAGGATGTGCACTAACTTATGTGTCCATCCTAAAGGATTTTCTCTAGTTCTGTTATTTTTGTGGTTTGTTTTTTTTTTTTCTCTACCCTGAAGAGAGTAATGACCCAGAGCTGCTGTTTACATTACATAATTCTTTTACACCTTTCAAGTAGAGCTGCAGCAATACTCTACCCAAAACTGTCTGGGTATGTAGGTCCGAGTATATTTAGGGTTGAAAAGAATCCTCCTAATTGAGCAAGATGGTATATTGTCTACCCAAATTTTATAGAAAAATGTAAATACTACTAAACTACAGTGAACGTGCTGCTGCATAGTTTTGGCATCTTTTCCTTTAACTTAACCATTTCCATGGCTCCATTTTCATGTCTGCTTGGTATTCATTGTGAATTTTTCTTTTCTTGGTTGTTTTTTTTTTTTTTTTCACAAGAGAGTTTAGAGAGAGAGTCCTAATGATGTAAAATGCTTGTCAGCAGGAGAGCTGGCTAGATCCTGAATATCCCTAAACTGAAACACAAGTCAGCTTTTTCAGAAAATCACTGAAGAAAATTAAGATTTTGTTTCCTTAATTCAGCTTAATCTTAGTCAGTACCTTTTGTAAAACAATCTCAGAAGTTTCTTAGCCTCCTAAACGATCTTCTGAATAATCTCAAACTTTTCTTGGTTTCCCGAATTACTTCCAAAAATACATTTATTCCTCTTGAAGTCCAAGCTCATGTATCTCCTTTTCCTAGCACCATGAAAGAACAGGATAGAGGAGACAAGCAGACAAAAAAAATGTGTAATATTTAGTGTCCCACTTTGTGCTCTGTTTCCTGAGTCAGTTCATAGATTAGCTACCTCTTTTGCATGGCCATAAAGGTAGGAAAGAATTAAAGATTAAATGATACTCTCATAGGGTATTACAGTGAATAATATTTGAGTAATAAAGCTTTACAAAGAAGTCATTACATTTTTTGAGGGTTCTCTCTTCCATTCTGTCTATATTCTTGCTACATTCATGTTTGTGTTTTCAAAATTTTCTGTAACTATGTAGACTTTAAGTCTAGAAGAGATTATAAAGATCACCTAATCAATAATATGATCAATATGCTTTACTTCCTTTGGAAGAAGGAAGAGACAACCAGCTTGTCCTGTAAAAGTCAGTGGCTAGTGTTAGCCAATATCTGTTTCTATTTGAAAAATGCTCTATTTGCTCTATTTATGCCCCTTGGCACAGGGGCATAATTAGGTTGTACACAATTTTATCCCTTTTAAAAAAAATCTCTGATTATGTTTGACTTTCTTCCCAGACAGTTTCTGGTAGGTAACAGGTTCTATATTTTCTTGTCAGAATTTCATTGGCTATATTCAGTCATATGTCAGAGAGCTAAAAGTGCTTCCCTTGAAAACCTGGGATCAATAGATGGTTTCAGAGCTGATTAGGTGAATCTTCCACCCTGATAAATTCACTTATGAGATTTGGCTTATAGAAAATATGAGTGCTAATGATAGGGAAGCTATCTTACTGATTTTGGCTGCAAACAAGTGATAGAACACTCTTGTGTATTTTTCATGCTCTCTTAGAAGCCTTTTACCTGAATTTTGGCAAATAGCTTACATCCTCTCTGGCTTTTCTTGCCAGCCCTTTTGCTGTCTCACGTAGTCAAACCTATCAGCTCCGGCACAGAATGCTCTCCCTCCCCTTTAATCATTCTGCTCTAAAACTCTGTCTAATAAATAATTGTTATGCCTGTTTTTGTGTGATGAGGAAAATAAGTGTGAAGCTGTGAACTTGCTATCCTTGGATGTTGTCCAATAACTTCCTTAACATAGGTCTGGCCCTTACAGAATGGATTTTTTTCGCCTTGTCACACATGCTTTTACTGTTACGCTACTTAGGCTAAACAGACTATGTCTACATGGCTTCGGCGTGCAGCTTTCAGACTTGCTTGAAGTCTTTCAAATCACTAAATTAATATCCATCCTATTCAGCTTTTGAATGTTTGTCACTCTACAAAAGGCAGTTTCCTCTAGCTGGTGATAATTAGATACCTGGTTAATGTGTTCTGTGTATTTACGCATTATTAGAATTTAATCCCAAAGCGACAATACTGTCTCCACTGATAAGCAGGATGAAATCCCCATATGTATTCTAGTCCATTAGCTTTCCTAATCATTTTAATCCAATTGCTCTGAAGGCATCTGGGTGTAATTCCCATAAAATGCACTATTCCCTGCTCTTTTCACGCCTTTAAAAGTTGTGGTCGTTATCTTCCTATTGCAATCTTGGGCATTGCTGACTTGTCCACTCTGTATCCAGTTTCCAGTGTGGAAGACTGGCTGGGAAGTTTCCAGTTTCCTTGGTCAACCACAGGGGATATGCATGCCAGAGTAATGAGAATGAACGTGCTGCTGGTCCCCAGAAACACTGTAACATCATAACTGTTCATACTTGTGAAGACAGAAAAGAACAAAGAAAATCAGCAGGTCTCTGGAAATACTTTAGAAGTAAAGGTAAGAGTTTGGATTGGTTTCAGGTTAGAGACTACCTAAAGAATTCTGGAAATACTTTGTTAATGTAAATGTGGTTTTACCGTTGACTAACGTGAATACAACATGACCAGGAGATGCTTTTATTCACATCTTCAGTTATCACTTTTCAAAATATCTATCTATCTATCTATCTATCTATCTATCTATCTATCTATCTATCTATCTATCTATCTCTGTGGTAGTAAATGATGTGCCAAGACACTGAAGTTTTGTATTGACTCAGTATTTCTAGACAGTTAAAAAAGAGACTTAGAGATATTTCATTGTGAAACTAGAACATTTCTGAGTAGGCTTCAGAGAGGAAGACACATTAGTCATGTAGATGTCCAAGTTACTTCGATGTCCTTGCAAAGGTTGCACTTTAAATACTTATAAACTGTATATTTTTGCGATGCTAGTATGCATGTTCCTTTAAAAACTTTATTCTATTTTATTTCTAGCCACATGCATTTGTTGGTTTCAACTCTAAATGGATTTTTACTAAAAAGTTAGAGAGTTAAATTTAAAGTAAATTAAATTTAAATTAAATTAAAAATACTAGAGGTAAAATAAAAAAAGTTTTATTTAAAGTTAAAGTTGCAAGACTGCCAGTTGCCAAATCTATTTCAAATTTGCTATACAGATATTTTCACACCTTAAAGAAGCAACATGCACTTATTCATCAGAGTCCCTTATATGTGAAAGCTTTCACACAATTCATTATTTTGCCCTCTAAATCAGACCTGTTAGCTTTCTATAAAAACCGCCTTGTGATGAGACATTTGGCCTCTATTGTTAGCATTGCATATCCTGAATTTGGTTCCGTTTTGTGACAAAAGTAATAATATGAAGTGCTGATTTTTGGGACAAAGACACTCTGGAAATAAGAGCTTAGTTTAGAAATATCTCTAACTTCATAAAATGCTGTGAGATAAATTTTATATTCTGTGTTCCTTGTGTTCAAGAGCCTTTTCTAAAAAGGGTTTATCAGAAAATTATTGCTCCATACTGGAAGTATGCTGTGTGAATGCATTTCTACTATGAAGTTTACAAAAGTGCCAAGAGCCATAGGTGTTGTAAATATAGGGGTTTTTTTTCTTTTTTTTTATGATTCATGTCAAATATACCAAGCATATCAGCATGAAAACTTCAGTGGTGTGCACAGTGAAAATGAGGCATTTTGTTACCCAAAACACCTCAACATTAACTAACTGAAATATGTCATTAGCATGGGTGGTGATTGTGTATAAGGTCTTTTTCTTCCTCTTTTTTTGCTTTAACTAAGGGAGACATACAAGAAGCATTGTCTCATTAAAATATGACTTTTGCAGTTATGATGAATGTAATATTTTTTAAACCTTGTATCACGAACGTTAAAATAGTATAGAGGCTTGTACTCACAGGCAGAACATTATCCATCTAGAAGGAACATTTGACGTGAAGATATTTACAATTATGAAGCATCAAGATTTAAGAAACTTTAATAGACATTTTCTCTAAATATTTTTTAACCTCTTAAGGTTCGTCACAGCAAAAACTTGATAGAAAGGAAGAATAGAAAATTTGATAGAGGTGTAAATTAACCAACAAAGTGACTTTTTTGATTAATGTACTGATTTATGTAAAAAGATATAATAGCACAGAGAAAGACTTTCCTGCATCCAAGAATCAAATCTGAATCTGTCCCTAGCACTGTCAGAAAGAAACATTTTTTAATAGGTTTTTACTATAGCCCACTTTCTCTTCCCTTTATAGAAGAATAATTCTTTTATGCTTTGCTTTCAGCCAGCACAGAATCCTCAGCTCTTCTTCGAAGAGGTAATTGCACAGGAAAGGGAGATGATAAAAGTAGTCTAGGATAGCAAAACCCACCCCACAATCTCTTGGCAATTTTCAAATAGGTCTTCCTAGGTAGGATGGTTGTTTTGAAGTTGGCCCATTGAACATCAGAGCCTTTAGATTTTAGTTTGTAGTATATAAACTAAGAAATTTACTGATTAGTTTAGTTGATATCGGCTGTTCCTTTGTCTAATATAGATAAACACTTTTTGGATGAAAGAATGGACCAATAGAAACTTCTGGTATTTCATGGTATTTCCATGAACTTTAATGGGAAATTGTTTTCTTGACAGTGTTGATTATGGCAGGTTTCTCCTGCCTAAAAGCAGGAGTTCCTCTGTTTGACCTGTTTTCGTCAAATATTTGAAAAGCTAATTGCCAAGTCTATTTTAAACATTCTTTTCTTACTGGCAGTAAACCAACATTGAACCAATGGTTGCAAGCTGGAATGCTCTTCTGTTTTACTTTGTGGTTTTAATGTTAATTCTTTAAAAAATACTACAATATTATTTTTTTTTGTATGCCAGGATATCAGAAGAGGTAGGAAATGTATGAAATTCATCCCCTAAATCACAGTCTGAGGTTACTTAAAAAATGATAAACAACCATCTGCCTTCTTGTCTTACAATGCAGTTCAAGTTCATGGTCAAGAAGTGCTGATATTACACTTTCTAAGGAACTTTGAGGACAAGAAAGTCATGAGCAATTAATGACTTTGAGAAGATGGAACAACTGCAGATATTGCTGGAAATTCTTCCAACAGAAGCTCTTACTAGGATATTTAGAGTGACATGTAATATATCATTTTTTAGTAAAAGAACTTTCTGGTCTGGCTGTTTGAAGAAGCCATGAAAAAGAAGTTCTGAAGAGAAACATGCTGATGAAACAGAAGTCAACCAGTAATATATGATCTAAAGATCTGCATAATTTTCAAAACCAAAACATTTAGTTTAACTCCCAAATAACAAATCTATCCCTCATCTTGTTTCCATGTTCCTAAGGTTGCATAGAGTTTGATATACTTTCTCCTGATGAAAACATCAAAGTAGAATTGTCACCACAGATTAAGTCTTTTGGTGATAGATGGTTCGGCAGAAGGTGACTATTGCCATGATTTGCAACATGTTAAATTACAGGAATAACAGATAAAATACCTTGCTCTATAGGACCCTTGTGCTATTGATAAAAAGAAACATTTTGGAAAGGTAATTGAACTTCCTGTGACATGGTTTTGGAGAAAGTGGCAGGGTTTGTTGGTATCAGTGTTGTCACTATGTCTGGCTGAACTCTGACCATGATCTTTTTGTTGACTGTTCAGTCAATAAAGTGTTTGTTCTGCAATATTTGAGAACAGAATATCTTCCAACTGTGCAGCAAAAATACAATGCATAATCTCGCAAAACATTATGTAAAATCAGATTATTTTTAAGTGACTTCTTTATAATATATTTCCCTTTAAAAATTGGCTGGGTATCTTTAACTTGTGCAAAAAGCTTGCTTCTGTTCTTGGAGATTCACTGGTATATTAACAGTGTTTTATTTTCTTCTTTCATGACTTTCACCAATTTTCAAAGTGAAGAACAGAGGAGAAGTGAAAAAGAGGCAGTCAGGAGTAAGAAAAAACTTCTTCCCTTGGACATTCACTTAATTGTTTGCTAAGCAACAATGAGCAAAGATTAATACTGTCAGTGTTTAGTTCAGAGATATTGATCATTTTGAAATAGGGTATGTGCTGTGTCTCAGTGAAACTACAAACCTTTGGGCTGGTGGATAGCCAAAATCTCTATTTTTACTTCCACTTGGCGGGTCTTAAGCTCAGCAAAGCAGCATGTGCTTACGTTCAGTTTCCAGAAATAGTGTTGCACTCCAGAGATCTTGCTGAACTGGGCCCAGGTTAGAGAGTTAGAGATGACAGTGCAAGTTGTAAGATGACCATACAGCTAATGAAATACGATGTGGAGCCTAACAGGCTGTCATAAGTGTATTGGTAAACTGAAGATACTTCTTTCTTCTAAGACCCGTATTTAAATATAATACAGATAGGATATTAAAGGTGCAGTCTAAAAGGAGAGAGGGAATTAAAAATTCCTACTGCTTTAATACAGGAGCAGCTAGGTTTCAATCTACCAATCTATCTTGCCCATTGCAAGGCCAATGAGTTTCAAGGGTAAAGCACTCTGAATTTTGGCAGTAATATTTATGCTGATTCATATCCCATGAGAAGACCTAAGACTTGTGAGAAAATATTCTATTGAGAACTATAATAAAAACTTTAAAATACTTTTTCTCAGTGTTGAAACAAAAATAACTTTAATTCTAGTCAAATGATTTTCCCTTTTCAGTTATTTCCAAACAATTAATTTTAATTTTGTCCTCTTTTAATCCATTATAAAAATGAAAACACCTGACAATGTTGCTTTTAATATATTTAGCAGATTAAGTGACATAGTTTTAGTTTTAACTTCCTCTTTATTCTCCAAGCCCAATTCTGAAAAGGCTTTCATAGTCTCATGAAACTAAAAGTAACTGTTCTGTGGAGAACTGACACTTAAGAAAGGAAAGAAGTAGGATTGCTAGCTGCTACCTAAATTGGTTGTTAATCTGATGTCTGTCTGTGGCTTTTCTGTTTAGACTTCAAATACTTTAGAAATTCAACTTTTTCCAGTGTAGCACCCAACATTTCTTCCAAGCATCTAGAAATTTTGCTTTTCTGATGTGTTGTGTTTTAAAAAGTGTGAGTTTCAGAAAATAGGGTCCATTTAAGACATTTCAAGTTTGAAAAGAGACAATTAAGGCTATGAAACTTACTTCTTGCTTGAAAGTTTGGGGATCAATATACTTGACAAATGGGAACAAACCTTAATTTTTGCCTCCTTCATGGCATTGTAGGACAGTTAAAGTGCATACAGCTCACTTAAGATGTAGGAGGCTGTTATCCTTCACATCAGTTTTACACTGCGTGTAGATTAAAATGAGACAATTGGATTTCTACTGCACTTTGACCACATACATTTTATCATGAGGAGTGTTTTTTTTCAGAGGCACAGGAGAAGAAGAATTTCTCTAGTCTTTGGTCAGTCTGTACACTGGTTTCTTAGGAAGCAATGTTTGAGACCAACTGGAGCTGGCAAGACATTTTGCCATGCAACTCTCTTAGACAATGGTGACTCATAAACAGTAAAACTTATTCCTGAAAAAGTTGGTTTTGTGAAAGACTCTGCTTTTAGAACAAGTTGTGAAAGTTTCACATTTTTGTTTTGAAATGAGAAAATACTCCTAGTAAAAATTTCTGACATTTGAAATGAAACATGAAAACTATGAAAGAAAAAATAGTTTTGGATTGGAATCAACTGGAATTTAAATTTAGAAAGATTTTGACCTATTGCAGAATGAGATTTTTACAAGCTTCAAGTTTTTTCAGTTTTCTGGAACAGAGATTTCCTTCCTTTCTCTTGCCCCTCCATGGAATCCATCTTCTTATTATTTTCAAATTATAAAATATAGTATTTTCCAAATTTAGTCTAGAAGTGCCTCACTGATGTGACAGGGTTTTGTACTTGACAGAGGCCTAAGATGAACTAATGAGGGAGAAACCCATGCAGAACAGGATAGTCCCTTTTCTGAGTCTGACAAATCCACATGCTATTAAATGCAGAGGGTTTTTTCCTCATATTATGCCATTTGTTTGTTTATTAGATCAAGGTTTAATAGATCAGGCAAAGTAGGAAGCTTAGATAAATGATAAACTTTCAGTCAAATGTTGCC
The DNA here is from genome assembly GCA_013399435.1 of Arenaria interpres. NCBI lineage: Eukaryota > Metazoa > Chordata > Aves > Charadriiformes > Scolopacidae > Arenaria > Arenaria interpres. The sequence continues at coordinate 244,254 of VXAK01019392.1, forward strand.
TCTGCTAGAGAGCTGAAAATAAGAAATTAGTGGAAAGAAGAAAAACTTTCAATAACACTACCTGCAAATGCTATGGCCAATGCCCTAATTCTAAACTGTTAATGAACCGCTATTTTTTGTGTCATCTTCCTCTGATATTTTTTGTTTTGTTTTCATTCACTTTTTGCATACACATTTCTTCTGAGAAAATGTTCTTCATCCGTAAATTTTCTGGGAAAAATACTGAATGCAAAGAAATCCATGGCACAACTTTCACTGATGCCTCACCTGACCTTCTGATCAGCCTTGCTTGCTATTTCCAAGTACTTTTTTGATTCAGTCTATTTGTATCTATATCAAAAGAGCTTTTTCTCATGCTGTCTGTATCATGATGATCATCTCATGTTTGAGCTTGCATTCCAGTCTTGGCGTCACTTACTGTACAATAGAAACAGTTAGATCATATTTAATAGCTCTTCAAAGTAACTGCACATATTTATTTATCAACCATTGAGATATTTCCTGGAATTTGATGAAAAATCAAATTTATATAAATATATATTTAAAGTGATTCTGAGATTTTACTTGTAACATCTTCTCACAAATCTGATGCTGAGAACTTCAGTAAGATCATATAGGACATTGTTGTTTTTCTCTCCACATCAAAATATTGCAATCCTTTCTCCGCACTTAAGCTATGGTATTGGGGATTTGCTGAGTGTAGGGATAGTTGAAAGAGACTGTTGTTTTTGAAAACGTCACTTTTACCTGACTTTAGCTGAAAATAAAGGTCATAATTGAGAAATAATTCTTCTGATGTTTGAGTGACCTGGCTATTGTCTAACTGCACCTAGTGTCTTATAGATCTAGAGAGAGGACTATTTGCCCTGGAAAAAGCCTTTAATGTTGAAAGCCCTTCTGCCAGTGCTCTGATATAATCGTTAGAAATCAGACTTTTCTAGGCATTTGAAACATACCTTGTACACTATAGTTCTGTTACATTACCTGTATGGGCAGGGAATAATTTTTAGTAGTTGTTGATACTACAGTGTTGGTAAGTGATCTGACAAACATATTTTGTGTAACAAGTGCACAAACTAATGGGGAGAATATACGGCAGCCAAAGGCAGGGCTACACAATCTTATTTTTAAACTAGGTAACTGGAGCACTGTGCTATGGTTGTGGGTGAGCATGGCTGTGTGGCTACCAAACTTAAGTCCTGAAATACTCTAGCTCCTGGCCTAAGTACACAAAATTTCATCAGACAATCAGGCTATTTATATGAAAGCATCACATGCATGTATAGCATGTGCACACACCCTTTATTAGTCCCTTCTAATCCAACTGCAGCATATTGTCGTAATAAATATGAAGTGGTGTTGATCATTCTACATCCTGAAGATAAAGGAGAAAAACTGATGATTGCAACAGCAGTGACTGTCCTTCACATTTCTGTCTCTCTGCAGAAGTGGGCCGCTGACCACAGCAGCTGAGTCATGAAGACTCACTGTATGCAGAGCACTGTATTATTCTGGAGCTTCTAGCATCCCAAAGTATGAGATGTCTTAGTGGGTGTGAGGGTTGGAGTTGTTTATCAGGCCGCTGGGCCAAACTTCCCTCCTTTTATGTTCACATGGAAGAGGATCTCTATATCCACTTTTCTCTGCCCCAAGGTTTTACTGTATCTTGGGGCACTGGTAGGAAGAGAAAGGGGAAACTGATGCAGGAGGTGGTTATTTGTATAGACTATTTGGCTTCTAATCAGCTTTCACTTTTATACATTGAACATTGCTCATGGCTCCTGACTATCACAAAAATGAAAACAAAGCTGGTCTATTTAGCCTTTGGGGCTTTTGTGCCCCATGCTACTTACAAGCCAGTCACGATTTGGCCCATAAATTGCTCAGTGCTTTGCACTTTCAGAGCAATGATTAAGGACACTCTGTCAACGAATAAGCTATTTGTACTCCACAGTCATCAACAAAACATTGTTAATAGATGCTGTAGTGTTTGGCTTTGACTTGCCCTTTGCAAAGTTCATATAGTCTGCCATCTGAATCATAGACAGCAGATGCACTGAGATCTGATCTCTCTGCTATTTGCCAAAAGTGAAAAGATATTAAACATAGGGCAACAGCACAGACATACCTGACACTGCTGAGGGTAGGCCATGTCATTTAGATTGGTCTCTCAAAGATTATCTTTTTGCACGTGACATTGTGAGGATGAGGTATATATGACTATGTTTTTAAGAACAAAACATACCAAGCCATGAGTGTTCATGAGCCTCTTGTGCACACTCTATCAAATGCTTTTTGTCAAACTGATAAATATCAAATATTGATTTGTGTTGTTTTCTTGGCACTCCTCTTGAATTTGTCAAGTTTAATGGATCTTCCCCATGATGTTTCATTTATCACGGAATCCATAGTCATTTTCAAGTGAAATGACAGCTTTTATGATTGAGTAGCAACTTCAGCATTAGTCTGGATAAAATTTGCCTGCTATTGATTAAAGTCAGGTGTCTCTATAATTATGGAAGTGTGATCTATCAACCCTCCTTTTTAAATGATGTGTCAATAGTAATCTCAAAGAACTATTTGTTCATCCTGTATGTAAGAAAAGGCTTTATAACTAAGCACTGAGGATTGAATTTACACAGCTTGTTATTGGTGTATGTAACCACTTACCTTTTGGATACTGGTGTCTCTTGGCACAAGGTTAATAAATACTTTTAAGGAAATTATGCAAAAGGATTTTGTGGTTTTATTCAATGGAAATCCTTCAGGAGGAAGACTGCATTTGGCACTGCTTAGTACCCAGGTCACAGCCTTCATGGTTAAGACTGAATGTGTAGAAAGAGCTCCTTCACATGCTGAGAAGTAAACCCCAGTCACTCTCAGCTTATAATTTCCAGTATCAGGAGTGAAATATTTCTCCAAAGATTTACTTTTTAAAATGAGGGTCTGTTTTTCTGACAGTCATCAGTGCAGTACCTTTAATGAACTCTAATTTCAAGGCAAATACCTTAAGTGTACTTGTCTACTAATCTAGTCTTATTCCAAAAAGAACCAGAATGTCAGAATAGTGGTATTTTATAGCAGACTTGAAATTCGAGTGATTGGTTTCTTGTAAGGAAATTTTATGTAATTTAGGAGTGCGTGCTGGAATATACTTCCCCCGCCCAATGCCCCCCTCCCTTCTTTAATTGTCATGAATACTTAGCATAACTTAGCAATTTTGAAGGTCTATATTTGTAGAGGTTTTCTTTTTAAAGGGAGCACTATCGCTGTTTCTTACTCTGAAACAGATACCTGAACTAAATAACAGGGTTATATAATTTCTCAGTAATTTTTTTTTTTGAGTATTTCATATATTTTGATAACTCTGAAAGAGTCAACATTAATGAATCTCTGTTAATGTAATGGAATATAACGATAACTGTGTAAATTATTATGAGGACCTGATTAACTTTCAGAATTGCTTATTATCCCTTTTATGTTGCTCTTTATATTGCATCTAGTCAGCACTACAATGCACTTACATGCGGAGTTTGGAGTCTTGGAGCTAGTGATTGAGGGGATTGTTTTCTTTGTTGATTGGTTGGTTTGGATCAAAACAGGGAGGACATTTATTGGGTTTAGATTATCTTTTTCAGGGGTTTTAAAAATGCTGTATTACAATCTGCCCAAGGATACCCTGACAAGTTTTATCTTTGCTAAAATGAGGCTTCACTCCTTTAGACTTACTCAAATTTTGGCACGGAGGTGTGACAGTCACTTTATTGTCAGACAGAATATTATGGCAGAGTGGGTGGAACTGAAAGAGCACTGAATTCTGCTCTTTCATGTGAATACAGTGTTTGCTGTTCAATCTTTTCGAGTTCTTACAAAGTTAATTTATTTTCTCTTCTCCTGCGTGTCTTTCCACCATGCTATTTTTTCCTTGCCTTCCGGACTGCCCTCTTCTTCTCTGTGCTCTTGCTGCCCTCCTATTCTATCCAAAGTGGCACAGTATTAACCTCCCTGTTAAACAGTGTGTCTCCTGGGACGTTTACACTTCAGGCTCCAGCAGCAATTAAACTGAGTACTACAGCACTTAGCCCTAAATATGTCTCTAACACTGGTTTGTCCAAGAGCAAGCATCATAAAATGGCAACCAACCACTTGATGCAAGACAGCTGAGAGTGAGAAGTGGCTGTCACATTAAGCCCAATTGTTTATCTTCGTGATTCTGGTCTCTGGATATGGTTGTCTTTTAGTGGTACAGAAAACAGCCTTTCTAAAAAAGGCAAGAATGTTTAGAGTCACCTCTGCTTCATTTAAGTTTTAATTGAAGATAAAGGAAGTTAGTTCTGTCCTATAATTAAATTATATGCTATAATCGTAAACTCAACCAATTTAGAATTTGACACATATGTCCCATTCATATAAAAACTTCTGAAAAATATCCATGATTGTGATGAAGAAAAAGAAACCAAAATGAATGATATAACCATATGGACTTTCAGTATTTTATTTTGCTATCACTAAAAGGAATGCTAAATGGGTTAAAATGGAAGCTTTCAGTTACTGCCAGAAACGTACCTGTTTTAATAGAAATTTAGTAGAAAACGGTTTCACAGAGGAATGAAGTTCCTTGTGAGGAAGGCTGAAAACTAAGTGCAGTCAGGCACCAATGATATCCTTCCAGATGCCACAGGTCTTTACAAGATACCTTTGGAAAAGCTTGCTCAGGTACACATTACTCTAAAATGACACACTTTTTTGATTGCTCCATGGTTGAAAATTCCCTTTTAAAACAGCCGTGTTGTAGTTGTCCTGTGAGCACTCAGAACCATCATCTGATCCTTTGTGGCAGCTAGTGGAAAAGTAAATCTCCAGTAAAGCTTTTTTAGTTAAAAGGTCCGTTTCAGGGACTTGCACTGACTTCACAGTAAAAATGACAATTGAACACCAGAGACAGGCAGGTTTTTGATACACAGTGCTTTCTTCTTACTATGCGAAAGCATAGTAAGCAGAATGATTTTTGATCTCACATAAATAAGAGTTGGCATTGCTACATTTTTTTTTAATTTACTTTATAAAAGTAAATAAAATAAATAAATTTTGTGGGTAAGAAACAGGCCTAGTCTAGAAAGACGAGAGAAGCACACAATTCAGGAACTACTGACATTTCATTTACAGTCAAGCTTCCTCTTTTTCTTTGCATGCTTTTTGCACTGACACTCAAACCACGACTGGGTCCAGAGTTATTTAAATGTAGGCTCGTTAACCACGGTTAATGTGCTGATAAATCTGGCTTAAGATTTGAGCTAATAATGAAGCTAGAATTGAGATATTGCTTGGTGCAGCAGTAAGAACCAATTCTTCCTGTTTCACATGGAAGTACAAGGTCCATAGAGGAATGAGAATGACATAGATAATCCTCCTTGTGAGAGAGATGAGGGGAAAGAAAATGGGAATATGGAGAGAACAGCCATGTGAGTCCATGGAGGAAATCTTAACAGCTCATCCCCATAAGTGTCCTTTCTAGTCTCTGAGGAAACCTATTGATTCCTGTCTTCTTGTTAAACTTTCCCAATATTGGAAGTGTTTTACTGTAAGGCTGAGACTGCTTGCTAACTGTGTAATTAACTCTTTCACAGGCTTGAACTGTTCTGTGCTCTCAGGTTACTTGTATGTTATAAATATGTTATAAAATACACATTGTTTTGGTTTCCTGCTCTCTCATGTAGTTTAATATTCATCTTGGTTTTGGGATTTGTGTTTGGTTTTTTTGGTGGGGGCAAAAAAATAGGTGGCTGTGTATCTTTTTATATCACTGCATACACAGTGATTTACAGAAACAATAGATTAGGTATCCTCTACCTATTTATGGATGTTCAGAATAGGAAAGAAAATTAGATATATGTTTGGGGTTTTTTTTTGCCGGAGTCATCATTCTTTATAGCTATATCTTGGGATCTCATAAACCCATATATTATGCTGCAGTGATGTTACATAGATTTCAGCATAATTTTAAATCAGGGTTTACAGTTTCCTTTGCAGTGGACTTTTTGGAATATAACATATATTTCTGCATGACAAACTGAGGCAAGAAACACCTCAATGAATCTTTAATTTTTTTTTTCTATGCTTTTGTTTTGGAGCTGAATATGGCCTAAAAATAAAATTGGTCAGAAATTAAAAGGGGCCTACAGAAAAGGTGGGGAGGGACACTTTAGCAGGGAGTGCAGCGATAGGATGAGGAGTAATGATCTTACACTGAAAGAGGGGAAATTTGCATGAGATATTAGGAAGAAATTCTTTACTGTGAGGGGTGGTGAGACACTAGAACATGTTGCCCAGAGAAGCTGTGGATGCCCCATCCCTGGAAGTGTTCAAGGTCAGCTTGAATAGGGCTTGGAGCAACGTGGTCAAGTGGGAGTTGTCCCTGCCCATGGCAGAGGGGCTGGAACTTGATGATCTTTAAGGTCTCTTCCAACACAAAACATTCTATGACTCTATGAAAAGAAGGGCACTGCTGTGGGTTCTATCAAACATCTTTTAGACACAGAATTATCCCTGTAGATACTCAGTGTCTCTCACCACTGGGAAAGGGAACATGACCAACTATCTTTGCCTAGATAGCTTAATTTTTCATCCCAAGAGTGTTAAATACACTTTCATCATACGCTCTTGGCCAGTCTTTCCATGGTGAAAGTTATTTTTATGTAGTATCATGCAAGGAAAAGACGTATAAAATACAACACAAGCTATTTGAAAAGAGTAAATTGTTTGCCCTGTTTGGCTTTTCTGATGTCTTGGAATTTTGTGGAGATAAAAGCACGGATGGGGAAAGGAGTATTTTGTGATGGATAGAGAAGTGTGTGAAATCGGCAGTTTTGAAAAGTGACAGTGTAGTTGATAAAGATTTAATGTGCTTAAAGGTCTATTTTTACCCTGATGTTTTAGTTGGTCAATGAATACATTGGGACAAAATTATCAAGGTGCAGGGTAGGAATACTTGTTGATACACTGGATAAAACAAAGTGTTTTTATAAGTGTTTTGTTCTACCGGTATCTGGGAAATTTATCATTTGTGAAAACTGTTGCATTCTGTAGAAATCTAGATTAAAAATAGATCATATAGCAAAGTAGAGTTTAAGACTAAAAGGAAGGTGGGTGGGTTTGATCCTATGGAAGAATTATTCTTGGAAACCCTGCCCCTAAGGTAGTATGGTAAGTGGTTATTGGTGTGGCTGATAGATTATTAATATAGAAATAACAAGTAATGTGAATTTTATTTAAATAATTCACCAAGCATATTCCTAGCTGCTAGTAATTTTAGTGCTATTTACTTAGGCTTGCTTAGTGTGCAAACATCTCTGTTGCTTTTTCCTGTTAATAATATGTAATATACAAACTGGCCTATTGATTAAACTGATGTTATATTACTGAAGCACATGCATACTGCTCCAAAAGATGCACAAACATGTATGTTAGACGTGAGTCAGAGGATTGTCCACAACTTTCTTGTGTCTTTGCAAATTTTATATCAGGAACCTGGTGGAAAAGTTGGTCCAGTTTCATGGAACCATGCCATTTTCTGCCATTTGATGGTGTGAATTCAGCTGTGAATTTGTGGTAGAGGAATTAATTGCTTTCAGAACAAGAACAAAACAAAATATGTTTCCATTGTTGCTTTGTGCCAGTGGGCAAAAATAAGTACTACTGCTACTGTGATTGTCTCTCTAGAATGCCAGGCAATTTACAAAGAGTGGATCACAGGGAGAAGAAAGCAAACTGTATTACCGCATTGCAACACTTGTTATAGATCTTATAATGTGTAAGGCTTTTCACTGGCAACTAAGGCTTTGAAGTATGTTTTTTCTTAGAGAAGTGTCGTGTCTGATCAAAACTCTGAAGGTTTATTAATATTGTTTGGTAGGTAGCCAGTTTGCTAGTGAGCATATACCCCCATTAAACTCTGACATGCCAGTAGCAAAGGACAATGCTGAAGTATGCCATGTAAGCAATTTGATGTATGAATGTTTTCATAAACAGCAAACTAGGAAAACTATAGATGATACCTTATTGTTGACTTACTTATATCCTGCCATCCAAAATACGGTTTAAGAATAGAGTGGTCTGTGTGTGAACATTCAAAAACACCAAACTTTTATAGGTATATGGGGAAATATGACTGTTTTCTCCACAGAAGCTAGTTTCATTCACACTGGTGGAAACTTTAAAAGGATAGGGACAGAGAGGACCACCGAGCCCAATGGGGCCATTACCTAAGTCACTGTAGCACCCTGATCTGGAGTACCGAAGTGATGTTTCAGAGGCAACTGAAAGGATATGGAACTTGTCTTCATTTGGTTATTGAAGCAGTGTAAGCACCGATGTGTGCATTTCAGCTTCCTTGTACTTGCTGTCAAGCCTCAAGAAGGTTTGAAGAGACCTTATAGGGATGAGAAGAAAAAAGTTAATGGAAGTTAACATGGAGGTTATTTGTGGTTCACCTGTCTTTTTTTTTGCCCTCAGGTATGCTAGGTTTAGAACAAAGTGGACTACTTCCAGCTTCTTCCAAAGACACCCAGTGATCAAAGACTAAAATACAGCCCAAAAGCTGTATTGTTTCCTTTCTTTTCATTCTCCTGCTCCCCACACCTGCAGGTAGATGGCAGCAGGGAAGCTCATCAAGAAATAAAATTGAATTTATAGTATTCTACATTTGTACTATATAAATTTACTTGAGAGTGGAGTGTTTTATTCTGGCAAGTCTCATAAGGTGGAATTTAGCTGAGGCTGAAAAAGCAGTCTGCATTTGAAGCACACTTTGAATTTCGCAGAAAGTAGCAGGCAAAAGGTGTTTCTATGAATCTTCTAGTATTGCCCACTCAAATTATCTGTGTCATGAATGTTGAGGATGCTTGGTTCCAGGTTTACTCCAAAACAGGTTGCAGAAATACACACCCTAGAATCTAAAGAGTCACAACTGCTATTGCCTCTTAAAGGGATAACTAGCTGGAGTACAAGTTGTTACAAATGTCGCTGGATCACTAACAACACGGTGCTCTCGACTGTGCTAAGTCAGGGATCTCTGCACTATGCTGGATCATGCAGTGTAAATACGATGCCTTAAGATAACATGGGAAAAGTTATTTTTCTTATGTTGAAATAATGTTTTAACAGTTTGGTTGTATCAATGAAAGTTGATGGCGGTCAAAAATATCAGTCGATCAGATTAGTTCATGAATGTGTTCTTCCTTCATGTATTATGCACAACGCAAAGTCTGTGTATATGAATCTAAGGGAAGCATTTACTTAAATAGCCCTATTATTGTTCAAATGACTGTGAATATTAATGTTCCCTATTTCTAAGACCTTTAAAAAGTATTTAACTTGGCCTTTGTTTCTGCTATATGCAACAAGTTTCAATAGCTTCATTAACCTATGGAAGATGTTTATAAATTCTCATGCAATTGCTTTGCTCCCTTGCCCCTCATTTGACTGTACTCTTAATGAGGATTAACTCACTACTTTATGCTTTGAATGTCATCTGTTCTAAATTCTGCTGCCCAGGACTGAAAATAGGAAAAGATTATTTACTTTTGATAGATAGTTCAAACAGTCCCCTAACCAACATTTACTCAATGCTGATAAAGATTTCTCTGAACTACTATTGAATATAATCCTGTTTGACCTTGCTGGGCTCTCAGGGATTTTTTTCTTCTCCCCTCACCCCAACTCTTACAAAAAGGTAATCTGTGCTGTTCTTGTCCTTCACAACAGCTTTTTCCAAGTCCCAAGTGATATATAGCCCAGTGAAGTATTCTTCAGACCTGGCTCTCTGTGGATTTGTTGATGTATTTTCTTTATGTATATATATTTTAATATATATATGTATATCTGTTCTGACTTTGATCTAAATTTGCTTTATGTCAGTGCTTTCTCTTCTTATATTAGCTTGGAAACTGTCTCATGGCTGTCATGTCAGACAACTGTTACTCTTCAACAATCATCTACCTGGCCTAACTGACACTGGCAATACAGTGGCTTTTTCACTTGTGGTATTCTGGAAGCCTATATCTAAGCTTTACGGTCTAGTTTTTTTTTATCCTAGACCCCAGTAACGGTCATTTCTCTTGCAAAGATTGATTATTTCCTTTTTTCCCTTCGAAATTGGGTGTCTGGGTCATCAGCCTTGCATTGACTTTTTTTTTGTTCTGTGATCTTCTGTTTTGTACACTTTACTGAAAAACATAGGATCTATGTATTACATTTTGTGTAAAATACAGCACTCCTCCAATTACTAAAGTAAAGTAGGTTCAGAGACATCTCCTTTTTCTGAATATACCAAAAAAACTGCTAAGAAGTACAAAGTACAAAAGGAATAACTATCCCATTCTGCAAGCTTTCTTTATTTCCAGTGCCATATGCAAGTGTAGTTTAAGCCTCTGTAATTGTCCTTTACCATATTTGGCAAGTTTGACTCTGACAGGACTTTTCATAACTTTTTACTTTCATTTGGGCTACTTTCCTGACTGCAGATGCAACAGCTGTTACAGTTGATCAAAACTGAGGATTTTGACAGAAGTATGATTATTCAGTTACAATTTAATTCCCTACACCTCTTTAACTCTAAGTAATAATCTCTGATATTAGCGAATCTGCACATATGTATGTATAAAGTAGCCCAACTTCAGGTTCTGATCTACTAAAAATTTTGGCATGGTTGTTTTCTGCCTGAATCAACCATCTTTCATTTTTTGTGGTCAAATTGACAAGGCAGTGGAAACTCCATTCTAGCTATTTAGCAGGTGATTTATAAGCACTCAGTAAATGGCGGTAGGGTCTGGCTTTGAAGTATATGTATTTGCCAAACCTGTTGTTCACAAAGAAATTTAAAAGGCTACAGAAAAGAGGAGGCAGACAGAAAACTAGCAAGCGTGAGGAAAGTAAGTATCATTGGATGGGAAAAAAAACAGTCATATGTTGCTTGACTTTGCATTACTTTACTTTTTAAATGATTGTGGAGAACCCTCTGTTCAGTGTTGTCAGCCTTTTTTGCTAGCTACTAGTAAAACATCAATTTGCGTTCTCTGTATCTTAGCCAGGTTCACAAAAAATGCAACTTCTCAGAGACTTTCTTTTTTTCTTTCCTTTAACATTTACGGTAACTCTTGGAAAGTGCCCTTGTGAATTAGTCTGTAATTATAGTTTGAAGGAGCTGAAATATCAAAATTGAGGTTAATCTTTTGTTAAACTGTTAGCTGCATATAAGAACTAGGAATCTAAATGTTGTGTGTAAATGTGTTTTGCTTTTGGGTTTTTTGTTTTTTTAAAGTTCTCCATTTGAGTACTTAATGAAGAAAATAGCTAAAAACATCTCAACAAGGTGACAAAAGTTGAAAATCAACTTGAGGAGTCTTCAAAATGCTATTGCTGATAATTAGATTTGTCATAAAAGCATCCTGATATTATTCTTGTGTCCTAGAACTAATAAAATATGAAGACTGATGATTTCCAAGATAAGATATTTGAAATGCAATCACAGGGCCTTCGTTCTCTGATCTGTTCATGTACAGAGTTTCCCTCTGCTGTCGTGTCTGTTTAATCCTTTATTCACATAGCCTTGACCCTATTAATCTCTGGGATCCAATTAACATCTTGCAGTAGGTGTTTGCTGTATGTCGAGGGTACCTTGAAGAGATAGCTCATTAAAGTTGCTTTAGTATGTTACTGCACATAGAGCACAGGGAGGACCAGCTGTCAGCCCATGGGCTGTTTCTAGCCCAAAATCTCTGACTAAGCTTGCTGTTGCTGCTTTTCTCTGTTACTCCAGATAAGCCCCTGGTAGCAGGCTGGCAAGGTAGATTCCAACTTTCTTGGTGTGCCTGTGGTTCGTCTTGATGATATGATCTACGCATTTATTGTCTTGTGGCTGGGGGTTTTCCCCTACCAATGGTGCCATACAGAAGTGGGTTGTCATTGCTACCACTCTTCACCAGAAGGCATCCTAACCTTTTCCTGTGTCATTTGCACCCTCAGGCAAGAGACAAACTAGGAGGTGGCTGTTGTCATGTCATCAGAGTCTGACAGCAGAGAAGATCTGCTGACTGTGAGAAAAAGCTTCAGATGCAAGCACAGTGCAGTTGAACAAGCACACATGGACTGGGATGCACTGGATTTACGCTGTATGTAGACTGAATTGTCCCATTGTGGTGGTTTAGGAAGGGCTAGCCACCTATTTATACAGTTTAATATCTCCCTGTGGCAGAAACATGGGCTTTGTAGCTGCTGCATCACAGAGATTTGGGCCCAGTGGTATATCCTAGTAGTGAAGCTACTTTAACAGAGTTCTTGGCATCTCTGTTACACGGGTGATGCTGATGTGGAGTCTAGGGTGATTATAATGAAATGTAAAATAGGGAAAAGGTGAAGGTGTATCATCTTTGTATCCCAAAGAATGGCACAGCCTCTTTGGTTGTGGTAAGGAGCACTGCAGTAAACTGCAGAATGTCCTAGTTAGACTTGATGCGTAGGGATGGCTTCACACCAAGTGTTCTGCGTTAATCATAAGGTGGATAACCTTCTTCCTGTTCTTTTCTCTTTCTCAACCAGTTCCCTTTACTGACACCTCCACCTCAGCCTTTTACTTCAGATGTCAGTGCTGCTCACCCACTGGGAGCATTTATACTCTAGGATTACACAGATTTCTACTTAATCAGGTGTTGTTTTATATCATGGCTGCAATTGAATTCATTCTTTTACAGTGGAAATTACTATCCCAATTATATGCGAGCTTTGAGGAGGGCACCCAAAGAGCCGGGACTTTGTAGAGGATTAATTTCATCAAAGTTTAGAGGACTTTCAAGTTTAGACTGCTTTTACAGTGAGTGGAGAGAAACGAGCACTGCAAAATTAATTTGCTATTTTAGATTAACGTTCTTGAGAATGTTCTATTTCTTTTCTATTTGGTACTAAAAAATCTAGTAGGAACTGGATAGTAAAGGACATAAAAGTCTCCAATATATCTGATTACATATGTCATTCCTGTCCCTGGCTGATCTCTCTTCTCTTAAATTTTATGTTTGAGAGTCAACACACTGAAGAAAAACCTATCTTTGAATTCTCTAGTTTATGTTGCTATTCCCCAATTTGTTAATTAAGCATTGTATGTTCACATGTTTATTAACTGTGTTGCTCCATACTTTTATGTAAATAGCAGTTCTAATAGCTATCCAACTTAGTTTGCTTCATCTGCTTATATATTTCATTAAAAATACTTGATCTAACCAGTTTGCATTTCTTATTGGGTATGAATAAATCATTAGCATGGTTTTCCAGTCTTTAACTGTGAGTCACAGCTAGTGACAGAACTGTTGGATTGTGAGTGCAGCTAGTGAGAGAACTGTTTGATTAAGAAATGTAAAGGCAAGTGCTATGTCACTGTTTGGTGGTTTGTTGTTGGTTTTTTTCCCCCAGCATTATTTCAGCCAAAGTATTCTTTCTGGCATTATTTATGCTTAAACGTGGAGTAATGAACCAAATCAATGTAGTTAGTTATAGAGTAAAGTACTATCAACATAAGTAAAGATGGAAAAATCTGGCTATTCTGGAACTGCAAGTTTCTCCACTTGATGTATTCAATAGCTCATCAAGATCTTGCCCTGCTTTTCAAACTTGTTCAAATACACAATGTCACTGATTGTGCATGAGAAGAACAAGAAGTTCAGCTATTTGTCATATGTCTCTTTCTGAGAAATTTAAATGGTTATCCAAAGAACAGAAGTTCATGATAACGGTAGACTTCAGTTATTGAGGAAAAATAGCATGACAGGTCACAGCAAGCCTGAATGGCATTGCAAAGCCACACTGACAGCTTTGCTTTTGTTTCAGAAGTTGGAGGAGGTACAGAATGTAATTATTTTAGGTTATATTCTCACTCCATAGGGAGAATGCATGGAGAGGTTTAAGTGACCTATTAATGTGTTGGAAGTGTTTCTGAAACGACAGTTTCACAACCCCACAGAAAGGAGTAGAGTAGCAGAGTAAAGTTAATAAACTTTGGAAAAATCAGTCTTTTGGAAATGACAGACAGGGTCTCTTGAGAAAATCATCAAAGTAATAGAGGTCTCCATATCTTCTCTAAATATGATAGGGGAAAATGGAATATGTTAAAAAAAGAGTAGCCAGCTACCCTAGTGCAGAAGTAAGGGATATGAAGCATATGGAGAGGTTGGTTGAGCAGGTTTTTTGGGGTTTGAGGTTTTTCAATATTTCTGCAGTGCGTTGTAATTAGATTTCTAAAGTATTAATTTTTAATACAGGCAGAGAAAGAATAGATTTAAGAGTCTTAAAAGAAAGAATATTTTAAGAGTCTTTCATTAATTTGGATGGTTTTAATTGGCAAACTCTAAAGTGTTTTTTTTTCTCTAGGGCTTAAAAAAGTGAGAGGCACTTGTTGAATCATTAATTACTTTTGAGAAATGATGGAGGACAGGTTAGATCCTAGGGGACTGAAGAACAAAGAGTATATAGCAAATGTAGTTTAAGGGTGAGGAAAAAATGAGCACAATATGCAGTACTAGGGAAGAAAACCAACCTCTAAATGAATTATGAATCAATTTATAGGACATAGAGGATAATTAAATAAGAAGAAAGTAACCAGATTAATTTGACAAGAACAAATTGCGTCATCTGTTTACTTTCTTCAAAGGAAAATCATCATCTAGTGGATAAAGAAAGTGAGAGCAGTATGTGATATTTTACCCTGGTAAGAATTTTGATATCATCTTAGGTGACATGAGCAAGCAAATTAGTGATATATTCACTAGGTGCAACTGTTATACAGTATATGTGCAACTGGCTGATCCTCTGCCTACCACCCCACTGCCTGTGGGTTTCTCTCAAATGGAAAGGGCATTAGTAGGGTCCTGCAAAGGGTTCCTTGGTGCAGCTCTAGCTAATGTTTTCAAGTTTGGTTTTGCTGATAGAATAGAGCATATACTTACAACATCTCGGTATTTCACTGTGTTAGGAATATTTAAAATATGATAGGAAAATACCAGAATAAGCTTTGAGAAACAATGAACTTGCTAATAACTGCCACTGCAGTGGAAGGTCCCAGGACTTGCAGCAGCCACCTGTCTAGAACAACAAAAAAAGTCAAATAAACTTTTCTTCTTGTTGTAGGAGGGATAATCACAGATCTTCAACTGAAATGAAGTAGCAGGAGTTTTGCTTGTAACACATGGGTCTTAATTATTATACTCTGATGTGGGTGAAATCCTCCACTTCACTAAAGTGTTAAGTTTTAAGCGTCGTCCTTGAAGGACTATATAGGCAAACTGAAGGATGTCTAGAAGAAAAGGGATCCATCAGGTTATGAAAACATTGAAAACCATGAAGAATTCAGCTCTGGTAAGTTTAAAAAGAGGAGAAGACGATCTCTTTTGCAAGATGCACAAACCCCTAATAAGATGAGAATTACTTCCCTAAACCCCAGTAGTACCGGAAGTAAATAGGAATATTTTTTAGATGTTACTAACAGATGAGGAAAAAAAAAATTAAACGGTGAGGCTTATAAAACACTGGAATAGCCTACCAAGAAAGATTATGGAACCTCCTTCAGATCATACTGGATGGAGTCAACAAATTTGATATTGGTCAGAGGTGATCCATGTGAGCCTCCTTTCCTGATGAAGGGCAGAAGTGTGGATCTTGAGACCTCTCCTAGCCTTCCCTTACTATGTTGTTTCTTATTCACAGATCAAAATGTGCTTCTTCCCTTTCAGGATAAGCTCTGTTTAGTTAGAACTACTGACAGAACTTTTGTAATGTGAACAGCATGTTCAATAATTCAGAACACAGAATGAGTTGTGTGGGACGACTGCAGGTACATTGCCACTGCAGTTAGCATTTATGCAGGAAAATAACTCGTGTTATCGAAGACTCCATGGAGATTTAGTAAGAAGTTGACAGCCAACTATGTAATTTAAGCTAAATATTAAAGATAGATAAATGTCCATGGAACAGACAACAGAAAAAGATTTATTAGATTTGGATTTGACTTTTTTTTTCTCCATTATTTTTCCCATGC
Organism: Arenaria interpres; assembly: GCA_013399435.1. Taxonomy (NCBI): domain Eukaryota; kingdom Metazoa; phylum Chordata; class Aves; order Charadriiformes; family Scolopacidae; genus Arenaria; species Arenaria interpres. The sequence goes on from VXAK01019392.1 coordinate 260,329, forward strand.
AAAGGAGTAGCATAAAAACTTGGTGCAGATTTTTAACTTATATTTTGCTATCTATTGCTGATATTGAGTATTTCTACCTGAATTTAGGTCAAGTAAGTATACAGGAGGAAATATAACTTAAGCTTATTAAACAGTATTACTACTATGTTTTGTATAATTTATTTTGGGTTTATGTTTCTGCTATAGCAGCCTTTAATGAAAATTTCAGGGATATACTAATGTATTGTGCTAGCCAGCTGGAAATAAATCCTGAAATATTGGGCTACATGCACTGAATTCTTCTCCCCTTGATATTCTAATTGATTTGGGATGTTCTGACCTCAAACAAGAAAAACAAATGAAAACAAAAAAACCACCTTTGTGAAGATTCTAATGATATTTTTGAGAGCTACTGGTTTAAAAAAAAAAATCAAACACCACCACTAGGAAAATACTAGGGAACTATACAGAGGATAAAAAGTGTATATAAGTACATATTAAAATTTCAAACACATGTACAACTCCTGAAATAAATTGAAGAACTGCTTTTTCTGTCAATCTGGTGGTTTTATACTGAAGATAATGTTCTAGGCATCTATTGCAAATGCTAATATTAAGTATTTCTCTTACAGGAAGAAACTATAAGGTATAGGGCAGTTTTCATACTAATGATACTGTAACTGCTTACATATTTGTGGGTGTGATGTGGTGGGGTGTTGTGATTTTTGTTTTGTTGAATTTGTTTTGTTGTTGGTTTTTGGGGTTTTTTTGGGTTTTTTTGAGGTTTGATTCGATGATCTCAGGGGTCCCTTCCAACCATGGTGATTCTGTGATTTTTACTTTGCCATCCAGACTTGTAAATACTGTCTGTGTGTCTACAGAGATAGAGAATAAGAAAACTCCCTTTGAAGGTGATTTCTTGTTAACTGATACTTTTCAAAATTCTCTTTCCAAATGAATTCAGTCAGTTCATACCATTTCACCCCAAGATGGCCAAATCCACCTGGAGATATCCACATTTTAGGTTCAGTAGTGAGGTATAAATCAACAAGAATTCAGTCCAGTTCATTTCTCTTCTCCTTACCTTTGACTCATCAGCTTCAGGAGGAAAAAAAAAGTCACTACTTCTTTGCAATCTTCAGAAGCAGTATCCTTTTCAAATTATCCCAGAAGCCTAAGATTTGGGCCATCAGCCTGTTGGCACTTCAAGGATAAAATGTCTTTTGGGAACACCTTATTGCAAACGGGATCAAGGAATGTTTCCTCCGCAGAAAGTCCAGAGTGTAGAGAAGCTTAAAAATAATAAGTATAAAATAAATTAATCAATTTAGAAAAAGCTGAAAGAAGAACAGAACAGCAAAGTGTCAATAAAACAGATACCAAAACAAGAGAGGGAAGACTGTGGGCACAAATCATAAAAGAAGAGAAAAGAAAAATTGAACAGTGAAGTCAGAGAAGACAGGAAGACTGATATTACGAGAAAGATAACAACAAGTGAGTAGTAAAGGAATTAATTCATGGAAGCATTATAAAATATTATGCAATGCAAGGGCATTTGTGATGATGAGGAGTAACAGTCTAGAACAGCTATACCTACACAGCAAACACAGATACGCCCCAGTCTCTGAAACCATTATAGCCACATCAGCATGTGACTGGGTTAATTAATGCAAGTGTGGCACAGTGCTGAGGTGGCTGCCATGCTTCCAGGCTAACTGGCAGATGGCATGTCTGCATGGCACTTTGAGCTGCATCTGATGAGAGCAGGGGCCAAGGTTACCTGACCCAATCTAATACAAGTATAAACAAGAAGACGTGGAAATTACCTTTCTGCAGAGTTTCAGAGGGTAAGAAATAAGAAAGAAAGAAATAGAAAGAAAATAAAGGAGGAGGAAGAGAACAGTAAGGATATCTAGGGGGGGTTGGGTCCCTGGAGAAATAAGCAACCAAAGAATGTGATGCCTCCCATACATTAATCCCAACAGCTCACATCCTACTGCCATTTCTTCCAGTTTATTGTAATCTTTTGAAGAAGCCTACTTGTGAAGGGCTTTGCAGTGAATGTAAAAAGCAGTGCAAATGAGATGGCAAATATTTAGCCTGGAACAACTCACAGTGGTACTGCTCTTCCTTCTGTGTAATATAAAGAACTGCTGCTATTTTCAAGCTGAGTATCACTCTCATTGCTGTTACTAAGAGTGGTGTTTGATATTCTTAAAATCGTTACAATAATGAATGTTACTAGAGCACACTTATCCTTTCTTTTAGAGGGTAGAATCAAGAGAAATAGATAGTTTGTTCAAGTTCAGAGCAGAAGCCTGCCACAGAAAATATTTCATTCCACACCTCCATGTTCTTAGTGTGTTGTCTCCTCAGCAGAGAACCACACGGGCAGTCCTCCTCTCATCAATTCCCCAACCTAGTAATAAAAAATCCCAGATAACTCCAACTCTCGTGTCACAAACTCAATATCCCATCTAGCACGGGGATTCAGTGACTTTCTCCTGCACTTGGATGGGTTCTATGGAGGAATGAAGTATGGTTCAAGCAAAATGCCACAGTGAACTGAAATACGTGTGGCAGAGTGAACTAAGTTAACAACATAGTTTGGGTACTGAATTAAATATTAAAATAAGTAAAATTGCTGCATACAGTTTGGACTGTCATGCATTTTAATATTTAATTCAGAAAGCCTTCTTTTTAAAGTTTCTTCAGTTAATCTTAGAGAAAGAAAGGACAAAATCAAATGCTGGCCTGCTACAGAATTTTAGGTAATAACTTGATTCAGAGTTTCTTTCAGTTCTGTTGTGGAGAACATGGCTTCTGAGCTGTAATTAAAAAAGACTTTTTTTCCCCTGAAACCTCAATCTGGGTGAACTGATAAAACTTGAGATTTGGGTTTTTTTTTATTGCTTTTTTATTTTTCACTTCTAATTCATAGATAGTTTATTTATTTAATGATAACTGTCTCCAGAATTTTATGTAAATCACTCCAAAAAGTCCTTTTAAAAAAATGAGCAGAAATCCAATATTATATATGAAATATGCAGTATTAAAATTGTAATAATTCAATGGATGATTAAAAGTAAAAAGGATTTCATCTGTAAATGTGAAGAAAATGAAGTAGAATGTTCATGAACAAAATGGAAAAATTCCATTTATTTTAAGATGAATATTTATCGGAAAATGTAAATTACGATATATATGTACGTACATATGTCATTTGAAAGAATGCTGCTTTGGTTAAAGAATCAAGTAGACAAAGTTTTAGATGTACTACATGTACAAAACAAGTTGTGCTGTTTTTTAATCCAATCCCTGTATACCGAATGAGGTAGGAATGCAGAGGAAATTGTATGTGATTTTTGTATCTGAAGATTGCCTGTTGGTGTGTCTGTGCAAGGGGTAAAATATCTAGAGAAGCATGAGAAATTCTGAAAAGAGAGAATAAACATGTTTTAAGCTCAATTCTGCGATGTTTATCTGAAGTCAAAAGAGACTATGATGAGACCAAAGCTAAAGTTTTCAACTAAAACTATTCCTTTTCTGGTTCTGAATTTTGTGAGACGGAATAACAAACAAGAAAAAATAATACAGAAAGCCTTTTCAGTGGGAGCTTTACTGCATTTTCTCAATCACTGTTCTTAGCATTAATCTGTCCCTAACTTCTAGTGCTGTCCTATTGTTTAAATTTAGAGAACGGTGCCTTATCTATAAGCTGCTTGTGGGAAACAAGTATCTACAGTGATGTGTGTATTGGATGCTGTTGTAATAGCTTTTACTTGATAGCACTAGAAGTATTTCGGTTAGCTAGTGTCTTGGTGCATGAAATATTTTTTTCCTCTTGAGCAGCTTTTATCATATTTACAAAAGAAAATGTTAGAAGGAAAATAATTTGAAATAATGTCATCCTCCTGCTTTTGGTTCCTGATTCCTTTATTCTCATATGAAAGAGTATAGTCAGAGGATCAATGACTTGACACATATAATGAAACATAAAATCATGTCTTGAAAACTACACCCTGAATGGCATCCTTGTAACATTTTGCATGCATACAGATGCCACCTATATTTAAATCTCTTTTTTTGTCATATAATCATGCAGTCTAACTTCATTTGAAACCATACTCTTGAGCAAAAACATTGCTAATTACCCTAGCTTGAAATTTGTGAAGAAGTGAGTCCCCATGTATTAGAAAAATCAAAATCAGCTTTCCTCTTTCAACCTTGAGAAACTACATTAACATATTGGGGATGTAAAAATCTGCAACAAAGCAAATGAAGGAAAAGTTTGGCCCACAGAAAATTGGACAGGAAGAAAGGAAACGACTTTTCAAGCAAGGAGGAAGAATGGTGAATACTAGACTTAAAGGCAATTTGTAGTGCCCTTAAGGTTGCAATGTACAAGGGGGAGTTATCAACTAGAGAGGGCAATTCACATCTTTTTGTTAATGAGCAGCAGTTGAAACAAAGGAGTTTCACCTATAACAGGTAGAATTTAAGGACTTGAATCTTAAACCATGCTCTGAAAGGCACACTGCCAAATTGAGACAGCACTTCAAAGTCATGAAGTTTCTCCTGGTAAGTCCCTCCCTCCAATTCTATTCTACACAATCAGAAGTACTCTGGTTTCTGGTTTGTGGATCTCCTAAATTATGCCTGTCAAAATTGCCTCACAGGTCTGGCCTGAGTAGAGGACTTTGAGCTGATATAACACACTAAGAAGTTATAAGTTACTATTTTAAAAAAATCACCAAAAAAACCCAAACAAAAAAAAAACAACAAAAGAAGTTGTTTGTGACACTTGATAGTAACTGTCATTTATGTGATGGTGGTCAGGTCACTTGCCCAGCAAGTAAAAACCCTAGGTTGCATGTCTTCCTCTCTTTATGGTTGTTTGGACCCATAGTTTTAAAATCTCTTTGAGCAGTCAGTGTCTTAACCGTGAGGCTATTGACTAACAGTCTTTTGTTCAACATAGGTAGTAACTTTCAGTCCCCATGATGAACATGAAGATAGGTTGTTACGCAGGGGAGAGTCCTAAATTCTTGGTTTAAGAGGGACACTGAGCAAGAAGCAGATCAATCTTAACCTGACTGGTTAATGCAGTTACCTAGGAGATGGGCATGTTCCCGCTTGCTCTCCCACTTGCTTTATTGTCTGACAGAATAGAGGTAGGCACTGACAGACAATATTGGTTTGTGACTACAATCTCAGTCGAGGTTTCTGGACTCAAAGGCAACTGGGTTTCTCATACACTGGAGAGAAAGGGTTACTCATAACCCTTTCTTGTCATTTACCTGGGCTCCCCAGTTCAAGGAGGACAGGGAACTGCTGGAGAGGGTACAGCAAAGGGCTACAAAGATGGTCACAGAAGTAGAACATCTCTCTTACAAGGAAAGGCTGAGGGACTTCGGTCTTTTTAGTCTAGAGAAGAGAAGACTGAGGGGGGATCTGATCAATGCCTATTAATACTTAAAGGATGGGTGTCGGGAGGATGGGGTTGGTCTTTTTTCAGTGGTGCCCAGTGACAGGACAAGGGGTAGCGGGCACACACTTGAGTATAAGTTCCATCTAAACGTGAGGAGGAACTTCTTTACTTTGAGGGTGGCAGAGCACTGGAGCAGGCTGCCCACAGAGGTGATGGAGTCTCCGTCTCTGGAGACATTCAAAACCCGCATGGACACATTCCTGCGCAACCTGCCCTAGGTAAACCTGCTTTGGCATGGGGGTTGGACTAGATGATCTTCAGAGGTCCCTTCCAACCCCATATCATTCTGTGATTCTATGATACTGATGACAGTCTTTTTGCGGTAATCAGCTTCAGTATAGAGTACTGTGAATTTTGAATTCTCAGGGGTGAGCTATTCCAGCTCTCTGATGCTTCAGAATGCTAAAATCTATAAACCCCTCTCTTTTTAAAGACAATGCTGTTCCAAAGCCTAACTCATCTAGACTGCCATTTCTGGACAAGCAAGAGGCATCTAAGAATTCTGGGGTTGCAGGCATCTAATTTGTAACCATCTTAGTCTTATTAAATCTAGTTTTGTTGGCAGGAAAAATATTATTTGTCTATATGGGCTTGATTAAGGAGAAGATTGATGTTTCAAGCAAGACATTGAGAAATCCTTTTAACTTTCCCATTTCTTGCAAAAGAACTTTTCTCCTGTTATTTGTTGTATCTCTGTGTTTTCTTGAGAAGAGAAATCCTTGTTTATAACTGTTTTTTTCTCCATGTGCCCAGAGAGCTTGGGGTGAAAAATAAATAAACAAAAAAATCATCTCTATATGATTTACTTACAGGACTAATAATACATAAGTTCTGAAGCCACAGCAGAGATGAACAAAATATTTGTCTAATTTTTTTTCTTCTCAAATCTGCCTTTATGATTCTATGTAGTTTATAGTGTTCTTAAGCTGTAGTCTATGGGGACATGGAAGGTAACCTATGATTGATATAGATCTCTGTCTATCTGTCTCTCTATCTATATGAAGTAACAGTATCATGACAATTAAATGGTAATCATACCCAAGAGTCTCAATTGTTGTCTGGGGTCTTAAAAAACTTAGAAATATGTCTACAGCATTTCATAGATTAAAGAATTTCAGATGGTTATGCTCACGAAGCTGAGGGTTAAACTTGTGGGAAATTAAGGTTGGCTATGCTATCAGAAAGAAAGGGAAAGGCAGCCCATTGGAACTGGTGATAAAGTGTTGCCGCCTTGAGGGACTGTCAGTCTGTGTTCTTGCTCACACATGGCCTTCCAAATATGACATATAACTGAAGTGCTCCACTGTTTTGAGTATTTTTCCAGTCTTCTCCAGGTAGCACCTCCAAGATTTTTAACTTTTTTTTTTCTGGACTCTCCTTTTTCAGCCTTTTCCTACCCTTCATGTGCTCCTAAATGCCCTTCCTGCATGGACTGTTGAGTAACCTTCTACCCTCCCCTATAAGTGCAACTAACCCATGAGTTCAACTAACCCATGCCTAAAGTAAATGCTGCAATTTTCCTCAAACACTGTAAATCATAGAATCATAGAATGGTCCAGGCCGGAAGGGACCTCCAAAGGTCATCTACTCTGGCTCTCCCCACAGTCAGTAGGGACACCCCCAACTAGACGAGGTTGACCAGGGCCTTGCCGAGCCCCACCTTGAATATCTCCACAGAAGGGGCCTCAACTACCTCCCTGGGCAACCTGTTCCAGTGTTCCGCCACCTTCACAGTAAAGAACTTTTTCCTAATATTCAATCTAAATCTGCCCTTTCCCAACTTAAAGCCATTGCACCTCATCCTGTCACTGCAGGCCTTTGTAAATGGACTCTCCCCAGCCTTCCTGTAGCGCCCCCCCTCAGGTACTGGAAGGCCGCTATTAGGTTTCCCCGGAGCCTCCTCTTCTCCAGGCTGAACAAGACCAGCTTCCTCAGCCTGTCAGATCTTAATCTGGCCTTTTTCTGTGCATCCCATCCTGCCTCAGCACACATGTGGAAGGCAGAATTCCTTCCCTCTTACAAGAGGAAAAACTTCGCTTTCTGCCACAAATGGCATGAAAGGGAAATGATAAATGAGTTACATGTGCAGGTACTCAACTCAGAGCAAGAATCTACAGTAGAAAATCAATGGTTTGGCTACAGCAGCTATATTACCCCTGATGCATGTGTATGAATGGGAAGAGATAGATCTTGGTGATGTTCATCACGTCACATTGACATTTGTAACCAAGTATGAGTTTTGGCGTCGGTGGTGACTGACAGTGTGTTTATCTACAGTTATAAATTTAAGGTTCAGTTTGTGAACTTTTTATGTGGCTGTTAAAAACTTGGTAATCTGATAGGATTCAATAAAAGATGGAGAGAAACAGTTATTTCCCTGATTCATCCTGCCAGCCAGACTGATATAATCCCCTGGATCTACACCAGGAGTGTAAAAATGACTGAGTTTCTCTCTGGCAAAGAAGCCTCCATATGCTTTACGGACAGTAAAGTTCAGGGAGAAGATTATGTCAAGATTTATGTCTACTGTTATTTAAGTTAATGAGGGAAATCTATCTAGGGGGAATGTATGCATGAGATCCAGTTGAATTAACTGCTTTAAGAACAGGATGGAAGCCTATCTGGTTGCATATGTTACTAGACTTTTTCTCCTACTACTTGCAGGGAAAAGTGATGTTTCCTTTTTGTCTTCCTAGTCGTAATTCTACTGAAGAAAAGAGAATTTTGGAGGTTATAGGATTATGAAGAATTGCTTTTGCTTTAAGATTTTAAAGGTTAAGAGCCTAAAGAACCTAACTATTACAAGTGGGAATGTAAAAGTCAGCTGAAGATGCCAATATACTAGGAAAAAACAGATTTAAAAATGGAGATACAAAGTCAGTGTACTTTTGTAATGATGCGCCTTTTAAACATTCCATTTGTACATCAAACCCTTCGCAGGTGGAAAAGTTCTTAATCTGATGGTTTAGTATATTATTTATTTATTTATTGATTGATATCAGTTTACATTCAACAGTGCATCTGTTCTGGGACTCTGTACAGATGCTTTCCTGCTGTCTCTGCCAAACTGGAAGTGATCCCACCTCAACAGTGTAAGTACTGGAAGAGAAAACAATCAGGAAAAACTTCTGTTCTCCCAGTCATGGGCAGGTACAAAGGCAGCCATTGAGTTTGCCTGAGGTCTTGTCAAATGCAAAATAACATTTAATATCTTGGGAGAAAAGAGAAGAATTACATTTTAATCATTTACTGTATTCAAGCAGTGCATGGTTTCTTATTTGAAATAACAAAGGCAATAATTAAGTATCATTAAGTGAGTAAATGTGTGTGACAATTCCCAAATAACTGAATCTACCAAAATGATAATACAGCGACAGCAGTACAGAGTTGTATGCAGGTGTTGTGCCAGAAAGTCCCATGTTAAACTTTGTATGGTAACTGATTGTGTTAGTAGCGATATAACACTGCAAGCAACAAGATCAGAAATTCTCCCTATCGGGCACTGCGTGTTCTTGTCTTGAGAATTTGCATTGGATATCAGTTATATCAGTAGTCAGGTTAAGTGCGTATGTCTTTGCAAAATTGGAGACTTCTATAGTAAAACCTTTGTTATTCAAGAGTATTGTTGATGTAAATCGGTAAGATTGACAAAAGAGGTTTTAATGTTCTGATTCAATGAGTAGAGGAGGATATGCATATAGTCCAACTGTGGGCATCTCGGGGTAGTCTCCCTAGCCAACATTCATGATGTTCTCTACCGTGAACAGAGAATGAAAGGTATATGTTCTGAATCATCATCTGAAACAGCCTATTTCTATGCAGGTTCAGCAGATGGAGTAAGTGGATTTCACAAGTCATATGTTATGTCAGACTCAGGGCTAATGACTAAAATTAGAGCTCTTGGATCAAAGTGGATACATTCTGTATGATGACTTACAACTGAGAAACACAGGGTTTTTTATGGAGGAATGTGTTGCTTTTTCTTATGAAGTTGTCCAAAAATAACACAAAACCAAAGAAACTCCAGACAAGCCAGCATCATTGAAATGGTGCATATTTCTGAAAATGTAGACATGACAGCACTGCAAATTTGTCTGAATTTGTTGAATAGAAGTGAGAGGTTTGAGGTGAGGGCATAAAGGTCACTAGATTGTTCTTTGTTTTAAGATACTTACATTAAAGCATAAAGATAAGGAAAGGCTACAGCATTTCCAAAACATTTCCAAAAATATTTCAGCTGCCCACAGAAATAGGGCTTAGGTAAATTTTTATTTAAGCTGAATTTTAAAATTTTGGAATTTTACTGTGATGAGACTTTAGAAAATAGTCTTTGTTTTATTGATTTTCTTTATGCTTATGTCCTACTCCCACAGTCAAAAATGAAATACCACATGAAAATTCAAAAGCAAAAACCTCATTCCTTTCATTGCTGAACTGAAATTGTTCATTTTCTTCAACTGAATCACACAGACATTTTGTCAGCCATGGTCATCTTATCTTAATTATTCTGCTTAGAAGTTAATAGAAAAAGCAATAATCAGAGCTCAGTGAATTGGGTTTTGTTTTCAGCATGTTTCCATCTAATGTTATCTTCATTAGCTTTCCACTTAATTGGAAAAGAAAACTTCTCCATGAATTGGTACTATGTCTGTCTTCTGAGCCCTTTTAAATCTCATACTATGTAAATTACTCCTTCCTGTGATTGAACAGGCGGTTGATTCTTGCTGCTGTCACAAGTGTGTGTATGTGCATTTCCAGAGAAGTTGATAATACCAGCTTGAAGGAGGGTGTGTGAGACCTAGGAGCACTGGAATAAACATGGGAAGACAAAGAAAGAGGAGAAGGAGGGGGCTGAGAGGAAGCAGAAGTAAAAGGAGCGGAAGGAAAGAAAACATTGAAAAGTTGGTCAGAAAATTACTGTCTTGAGAGAACTTGGAACTTGCAGGTACTGAGGACAAGAAAGATGCAAGAAACCCTCAGACTGATGTGCTTTCTGAGAAATTGTGGTACTATGTTCACATTGATTTGCTGAAGGCTTTTCTAGTAGCAGTAAGATTAGGGAACAAAGCTTATTTGCTTCAGCTCCTGGTTAAGGGAGCATGCATATGGCAGGAGAAGGGCCAGGCTGCTCATGCCTTCCTTTCTCAGCATCTCAAATGGTGCTGGTAGGTAGCTGTTTTCCCTTGCTCTTCCTGCCATCATCTCATTCAGTTGCTTACTATTTATTTTTCCTTTCTTTTTTCTATTTTATGTCCTTTTATACTTTTTTTTTTTTAATTTATTTTTTACTTTTCAGTCATTTGACTTGTTTCTTTTCTTCTCTGCAGTTTGATTTCCCTTTTCCATCCAACAGAAAACTGTGTGAATAGGGATAGAGGTACCAATTGATCCATGTTTTCTTCTGTAGTTTGACTTATTAGAGTAATGAAATGTTAGGGCAGTACAAACACTTCTGTCCAGAAGCGTGATCTCTCTTGGGATGGCAATAGTGCCTCATAGAGCAATATCTAAATGGGAGAGGAGGAGATGTGTCTGAGCTGGCTTCTCTCATTTTACCTGAATATGCCAACCCTCATTGCTTTTTGCCCCTTCAGCTGTACACTTCATGTCCTTCAGGACTCTCAAGTTGAACAACATTTGAGGTTCACCTACAATAGTCATAGAGGGAACTAAATAATTTGCCCCCTAAAGCCTGTACTGGAAGACTGATCTACATATCCAGATGACCATTTATTCTGCAAATTTCTGAATATGAAAAAGATATTGGAAGCTGTAGGGATTTGGGGTGGCATTAGTTGTTGTTTTGGCTTTCTTGGTATGGTTCTCTTCAGAGTTGTTTCCAGCTTACCTGATGAAAGGGAAGATCCTAAAATAAGGACTAATCTGTTGTAGTTCATTATATATATATATGTATCTCTCCTCTGCTTGAAAAGGGTCATGTAGGCAGTCAAGAAGACCAGCTGCTAGTGAAAAATATTTTCTCACAGTTAGTTTTAAGAAAGGAATTCTTTTTACACAGTGTAGAGAGCTTTTAGAGCTGTGAATAGAAAACCTGCTTCTACTTTAAAAAAATTGGCATCTGTCGTTTTAAAGGTTGTGACGTGACAGCTTGTTGAATGCCGCAAACCAGAACATTTATGTTTTAAATTGTTCAGTCACAAATGAAGTACAGGATAAGAGAGAAAAAGAAAAACAAAACTAAATTGGGCAAAACCAAGGAGAATGAAGAACAGGCTAGCAGCAGGCTCATGGCCCTAGGCACTATGTAGCTGATGAATGGTGACAGATGAAGTTTTCTTCCCATTCTGAATTCAATATATTTGTTAAATAAATTAGTAATCTCATCAATATCCTCTTGACTTAATTTACTTTGTACAGCAGGAGCACTCATGATTCTTTCTCTTTTTAGCTCTGCTTGCACAGTGCTACGACAGGGAACGTCTTGCTGGCAGAGTGGCAGAGAGGAGACGTGCAGGGAAACACCTCCAGGGATTTCAGAAAAATGTTGACTTCTGGACAACAATTAGAGGACATCCAACATACATTGTTGCTGTTTTGGTGTTCCTACTTCTTAACCTGAAAATTTGGTAAGTAAGAAATAGTAGTAAGTAACTTCCCTCGGTCCTTGGCTGCTCCTTTTCTGCCTTATTGGGGCCTGGTAGTGAAATTTCTGATGCATTGTCTTCACGGTGCAATGGAAAATGTGAGCATTAATTTGCTCACATCTGTCTTTGATTACTCTTTCAAAAGAGTTAGCAGAAGCAGTTTTATCTCAATATCTGTGAGGATGTAGCCACATGCATTGTGTTTTCATTCATCAGATAGAAAGAAAATAGATTAAAATAGCTTATTTTTGCAGGGATCTGAGCCCTGAGAATTCTCTAATAAATTTTTGTGAGAACCTGGGAGCTTAAAGAGGCAAGAACAGAAAATATGGCTTACTCAGCTGCATTTTAAGACAAACGACATGTTTAGAGGGAGGCACAGTCTAATATGTTTTGGTGCTGTGGTATCTTTCTGTGGTCCTTTCTATAAAGAAGCCTCAATATAATAAATAGAAGTTTGAGGATAAACAGTATTCCTTAAAACAAAAAAAAAACTTAATCAGATATTATGGATGGCTAGAACAAACTAACAGAAACTTTGCAGTCAGGAAGTGAATTCCAAGAACTTTGGATTGACATTTGAATTTTCCTGAAAAAGCCTGGAAGTTCTTTTCAGGAACTTTAATGATAATGATCCTTATTCACTAGAAAAATAATTTTTTAAGGAGAGTGTAATGAAATGGCATGCTACTTTATAATTGTGGCTAGTCATAACTACCTTATTAAAAAAAAGGCAAAAGGCAAACCCTATAGCAGAAGCAGAAAAAATTTAGCCTAAGGAACCAAAAACATAGTATCTCTAATCTTAAATATGATTGGAGTAAAATAACGTAGAGTCACTGAACAGAACAAGTAATTCCGAACCATTTTTGGCCCTGTTCATTCCCCTTCAGATAGCAGTAGAGAGTAGCTGGTCCATTTAAGCCCCAAAAATATTCTTAATGTATTCATTGGTGACCATAAGAAAAATCTGTTGGAGTGGAAAAGAGCAGAAACAGTTGGATGGATTTAGGACATGCACATCTTGAAGAAGAGGTGTGGAAGAAGAAGGTAAAACAGTCCAGTGCAGGCACCAATAAGTGGAGGAAAGTTCATTTTAACACACAGTTTTATATGACATCTGTGTGAAATTGGCAATATTTAATACAGAAAAGGCACAGATGGAGGGTGAAGTGTTCAGTAATAGGTCTGGTATAATAAGTCTTACTAAAATTAAAATGACAGAATGATTTGTCAACTCTCCCCCCAACAAGCTTCTGTTTATAGGATGAATTACAGCACCAATAGAACAGAAAAGTACCAAAGTTACTCTTTATCTTTCTAAAGACATGGTTCAGCAAGTAGCAGTTTCTTGGAACAAAGACTGGATATTTGACCTGAGCAAAAGTAACAGTAGTTCAGAGTAGCCAATTGTACTAAAACAAAGATTTCATCAGCTGGAGCAGCACCTTAAAAAAACTGAACAATTTGCATCTAATCTGAGTTTATGCAGAGTACATAGAAATAAAGGCGTGGTTTATCTGCCGTGAAGTAAGTGTGCAAGGTCATGTAGTAAACCATGAGGGTATTCCCCAGGAACCCAAAAACTCTGCAGTACTTGGTCACTTGGCTTTGTGGCAGAACTAAAACCATTCTCTAGGTTTCTTGTGAACGATGCCACACGCTAAATCCACATGTTCCTCCCTTCCTACCAAGTTGTCTTTTCCTATTCCTGTAGAACTGCTTTTTTTCCTGGCTGTGGGTTTTTTGACTCTAGCTGCAGTTGTCTAAGGTGCTTTCATTTCCCAGATGCCCATCTACCCCTGGTAAAAGCCCTGTTTGTTTTTGATGTGCTGGTACTGGGATTTCCAGTCTGAACATGAGTATAATCCTGACCATGTGTTACAGGATACTTTTGATTTTGTAGGATTCACTTCCTGTTAAGGAATTTAGCAAGGTATTTCTTACCGTCTCCTCCATTTTGTATTAGAGTTGCTTCCCACCTTGTATCAAATCCATTAGTACAATCTGCTGCAGTTCAAATTGACAAGCATGGACTTAGTCCACTCTGCTGAGTATTCGTTTTGCTGTGTTGAACTCCACTGGACAAAGCCTGGTCCAACTCATCCCTTGGCCTTTGTTTTCGAACTTGATTGTTAGTTTCTCAGATGCTACTTTTGCCACTGAGTAGCTGAGTAGGTTGAGCAGCTGCGGTGTATTTGCTTCTGTTGTGCAACAGCAGTGGAAAGATTTAAGTCTGACGACAAAAAGCTGAAAGCAGTTACATCATACATTGCTGTAACAAAATCTGACCATCTGGTAGTGTCCTGGCATTAGATATTAATTGTGCTTTATGAAAGACAGATTATGAATGTATTCATTATTACATGAATTAAGAATAAAATGCTTTCAACTACAGTGCATAGCAAAAGTAAAATTTCATGGTACAGGTACTGAACATTAGCTAGTAATAGGAGGTGTTAGGGTCAACAAAGCAATGCAAATACCTGATTTAGGCTGGCTTGTGGCAGCATTCTGTGTGCTGAGCCCAGCTCATATATGTAAACTGTTCAGCAGACTGCATTGCAAAGGATTTTCATTACTACTGAAACTCTTCAGCAATCTTTTTAATGAGTTGACATAATGTGAATAACAACATTTACAGAAAGAAGTTTAATTCAATTTGCTAAGGACTTGACATGAAGAACACAGTACTTGCTCAGAGAATTGCTTCTGTATAAGAAAGTAACAAAATACCATAATGACTTTTTGAGGAAAAACATACTTGTCTTTTGTCTCTTCATATAATCACAGAATCTTTTAGGTTGTAAAAGACATTTAAAATCACCAAGTCCAACTGTTAACCTAGCACTGCAAAGTCTACCACCAAACCATGTCCCTAAGCACTGCATTTACATGTCTTTTAAATATCTCCAGGGGTGGTGACTCAACCACTTTCCTGGGCAGCCTGTTCCAATGCTTGATAACCCTTTCAGTGAAGGAATTTTTTCCTTATATCCAATCTAAACCTCCCACAGTGCAACTTGAGGCCATTTCCTCTTGTTCTACTGCTTGCTCCTTGGGAAAAGAGACCAATACGCACCTTCTTATAACCAAGTCAGGCACTGGAACAACCTGCCTAGGGAGGTGGTGGAGTTGCCATCCCTGGAGGTATTTAAGAAATGTGTAGACATGGCACTTCAGGGCATGCTCTAGTGCCCGAGATTGTTGGTTTGTGTCTGTTTGTGGGTGTGGTGTGTTGTTTGGGTTTTTTTTGTGGTTGGACTCAATGATCTCAAAGGTCCCTTCCAACCATGAAGATTCTGTGATTCTGTGATTATCCTTTCAGGTAGTTGTAGAGAGCAATAAGGTCTCCCCTCAGCCTCCTTTTCTCTAGGCTAAGAAAGACCCAGTTTCCTCAACTGCTCCTCATAAGATGTGCTCTAGACTTTCACCAGCTTCGTTGGCCTTTTTTGGATGTGCTCCAGCACCTTGGTGTCTTTCTCTAGTGAGGGACCTGAAACTGGACACAGTATTCAAGTTGTGGCCTCACCAGTGCCAAGTGCAGGGGGACAATCACTTCCCTAGTCCTGCTGGCCACTCTATTTCTGATAGAAGATAGGATGTTATTGACCCTCTTGGCCACCTGGGCACACAGCTGGCTGTTGACCAACATCTCCAGGTCCTCTTCTGCCAGGCAGCTTTCCAGCTGCTCTTCTCCAAACCTGTAGCACAGCATGGGGTTGTTGTGATCCAAAGTGCAGGACCTGGCTCTTGGCCTTGTTGNCCAAAGTGCAGGCCCTGGCTCTTGGCCTTGTTGAACCTCGTCCCATTGGCCTTGGCCCATCAATCCAGCCTGTCCAGAGCCCTCTGTAGAGCCATCCTACCCTCAAGCAGGTCAATACTCCCACCCAAATTGGTGTCACCTGCAATCTTACTGAGAGTACACTTGATCCCCTTGTCCCGATTGCTGATAAAGATACTAAACAGAACTGGCTCCAATACTGACCCCTGGGGAACACCACTTGTAATGGCCACAAGCTGGATTTGACTCCATTCACCAGGACTCTTCGGGCCTATCTATCCAGATGGTTTTTTACCCAGCAAAGAGTACGCCTATTCAGGCCATGAGCAGCCAGTTTCTCCAGAAACTGCAGTGGGAAATGATGTCAAAGATTTTCCTAAAGTCTAGGTAGACAACATCCACAGCCCTTCCCTCATCCACTAAGAGGGTCACCTTGTCATAGAAGGCGATCAAGGTAGTCAAGTTCTTTCCTGGTGTTACTTCTTTCAGTGATGAATATGATCTATTAGATCCATAACAGATTCAGTGAAATATTACCCTCTTTCATGCTTGTCCTCAACAGTTCTGGTTCTGCTGTACTTGCTTTATCACAGAAATGAATGAAACATTAGAAACAACGTCACAACCTGATGTCGTCTGCTAGGGTTCTCCTTCAGGCTTCCCTTTCCCATGGTTTATCATATCGTGATGCAAACAGTGCCTAGAAGCCTTTCTACATCACTGGTTCCCGCTGCTGCCTAAACTGGTAGCTGTCTTCCTAGATCCCCTCCAGGCCTTTTACAGCTTCACCAGTGAACTTGATGTTTGCATTTCTCTTTCTACTCCTGACATCATTGCACTGTAGTATCTCAGATTTTTGGTTCACAGGTTCACTTTCCTCAAGACGATCTCCTATGCCCTGGGGCTTTCATCTTCTGTCTTTTCCTCTTGGGATCATCCAGCTATATTTTGCCTATGTGTACTTTTCTTTTGGCTCCAAACATATAATGTCTTTCCTTTCTCTCTCATCCAAATCCTACTCTGTTATTCCTTGTCATATGTCTAAATATCACCTCTTTTGAGATTTTTCAGTGATTCTTGAAATCTTTTAACCTGTCCCTTTAACCTGCAGTAATTTTCAGATAGCTGGAATTACACAGATGCAAGGGGTGCTGTTGACTTCAAAGAGATTTTCTAACATTTTTAAGATTTTTCTCTATAAAGTTAACTGTGGGGTTAACATGTTTAATTGCATGCTTCCTGGAACAGGGACTGTACTTTTTTTGTGTGTGCTCTAGAATATGCGTAGTATACTAATTCTGTGCAACTGTTGCTACTTTTACTACTAGTAATAACCTGGAACATGTGTTCTTTCCTGCAGGTACCTAGAAATACTGAATGAAAATCACAGGTTACATTAGTACACAAGAGGAAATAAGATACTTATTTCTCCAAGCTGGTTTTGTGAGACAAGTTCTGACTTTTCTGTCCTCTGATACCTTTTGTGTAACAGCAAGCCTTGTCTGCCTTGAGACACCACGTGGTGTCTGAGTGCAGCATCAGGAGATACAAATCTGACACAGTTCACAACTCTGTCTTTCCTCCATGTCTGAGGCTGGATCTCTGTTGAAACAATAAAAGAGCCCTACAGAGCTGGTAACACACGCTGTCGCCTGCATGCAGATTGGAAGCCCAGGCCAGACTCAGCATGATTCATCACTGGCACTTGAAGTGAAAGCTTTTATATTGCTTCAAGCTTAGTAGCTCAGAATCAATCATGCACTATTCTGCCTGAATTTTTACACAAGCAGCCCTTTCATTTTTCGTAACCACACAGAACTGTCTCTTTTTATTTTTTTTATGTTTTTTTCTGCAGTGCACCCTATCTCCGCTCCAACAGCAAGGTCTGTATGTGAGGTTGCCAGTTACTTGTACATTCCACTGCTCACTTACCAGAAATCCTGATTCCTCTTTGACTTGCACCACAAAAAATGATTTGTATCATGTAGGTGTGAAAAAAGTAACTAAGTTAGCACTGGCACCCATAAGAGCATTTCCACTGCAGGTATTTGAGGTGGTTGTGTTGCCTTTGGTGAACTGGCTTGCCTATTGACTGTAAGCTTTACTAAACGAGAGAGGAACAGCCATCAGGTTTGACTTACATTTTTTTATAGTCTTTTGATTACTCATCCAGCTAATTCTGTCGTCTCCTGCCCTGGAGGAAAGTAGGATTTTCCAATGAAAAACAATGGATTATCTGTAGCAGAAAAGATTCTACTTATCAATGTGTTCTTTGCCATGCAGGCAGCTCTGTTTTTCCTGTGTTTGAACAACATGGATGTGTATGAACAGCAAATGACAGATCACTTTCAGATTTTGTATTTTTTTTGTCTGTGTGCACGTGCCATTGGCTACCCTTTTTATTCTAAACATAAAACATCAATAGTTAAATTAAATATAGGGTATCAATCAAAATGTATAAAGATAGTGTAATGTATAATGTGGGCACTCATATTTAAACCTGGTTTATTTTGATTTAGTTTGTACTCTCAAGTACAAGTGTAAAATAAAATGCTGAATTCCTATCTAAAATATAAATTACTTTAACACTTTATATGTCTGTATATATGTATATCTATGTATATCTATACATATATATAGGTTATTTCTTTTTCTTGGTTAACGAAGATGTAAATAAGACAAGAAAATATAGGCCTGAACTACCTACTGTTGTTTTATATACCCCCGGAGAGACGTCAAAAGTCTTTCTAGCTTAACCCTGCTAAATATTGGAAACTGTAATCACGTAATGTTTTAAACCTTCACATGATAATTGAGCTTGATTAACAGGAGACTTGTGAAAAGACTGAGTTAATTGGTGAAGTTTGACATTAAACTAGAAAAATCTGCATGATTATTAGTAAAAACATACTGTCAAATTGAGAGTACAGTTTATCTCAACATTCATGTTTCTTGTGATTTGCAGTGCAATTGGTGATGTGATTGTGATGACAAAGACCTAAAGGCCTGAATCCTGTTTGTTTTTTTTTTTGCCACAGGATACATCTTGTTATTTTTGGTTCTTAATAATTTCTGTAATGGAAGAGAAACATGTGAATACAAGTATCCTTTTTTTCCCTTTACCGAGGGGGTATTTTAATAGTTTTTGTAGGTAATATGGTTCAGGTTTATCTCTGGTTTAAGCAACAAAATTTCATCAAAATATATCCAGTTCAGAGAAGAAGATCCCATGAACAGTGATTTCTACTTTTGTACTTCTCTATCCTTTTCTTCCCATGGTCTGTAAGTTCAGCTTGTGCAGTTAAAAATGACAATACTTAGCATTTCAGCTGGAGAATGTTGTTGGGTTTTTTTGCTTTCCATTTTTTATTAGAATCAACTTGGCTTTTAACTTCTGAGTTCTGAGGCGTAATAGTTTATAGTTGGGTTATTCTCCCAACTTTTAATTCTGCATGTACTGAAGCTGCTTGGAAGCAAAAACAAATAATGAAGATCAATTTTTACAGCACTGATGCAAAATGCGTGTGTCGTGTTTGATAAATGTGTCACTCCACACAAGGAAACAAGATTCATTCAAAGTCTGCCAAATACCTTATATGAAGTCCAGACCATCGGATTGTTTGAGATCTTTGCCAGGCTTTTCAAATAAGGTTTATGCTTCCAGGGAAAATTTCATTTTTTATCAGTAAAGACACTGAAACAGTGATAAAATAGTCCCATGAATGCTTTACAAGGTGGTCGATTCAATTTTCCAAATGACAGATCACAGATATAATATGAAATAATATTTAAAGTAGATTTCTCCAGATGTAACTAATTTCTTATACTTTTATTATGACTTCTGCAATTTATTATATTGTCCTACAGTGAAATAATTTACATATTCACTTAAATGCTCAAATTCAAGGGTTTATTTCCTTCTTCTTCTGTTCATTTTTCTCATGTATATGGTATATAAAGGAAACATGACTGAACTGTAAACTCTTACAGATTGTCCGTGTAAACTGGTCTCTATGAAGCCCATTTAAAGCTGGATATTCTTCCAGTATTGTGGGATTAGGGAACAGTTTCACTGTTTATGCCATGTAAAGCATCCTTTGATCACTCTTTAGCCACCATTAATATAATAATGCAGCTTGTGATTTCACTATTATTTTAGTATGTAGAACTGATTACTTAAATTACATAGGAATTATGTAAAATGGTGAAAAATGGTATGTTGTATGAACATCTGAAAACATTTTATACCTGATAAGCCTGAGCTTTTCCTTCTGACCTAACGTATTTGAGAAAAGATACCTATTCATTTTAATAGGATTAGCTATTACAGGATGTTCTTTGCATTTTGATATGTGTGAAGGCTGTCTTACAAAACCCTTTTACATGTAGTTGTATTGGGTTTTCTGAAATCACAGTCTCCAGTTTGGCATGTAATTTTTGTCTTTGTAAGAAAATTCTTCAGGTATATGTTGAGTTGTGTTTTGTCTGAGGGTTGTTTCCAGAGTTTGTATCTACAAAGTAG